>CM053598.1:86768859-86826592 GCA_028646575.1 Pseudocheirus occidentalis
GGGGAGAAAATTTGTAATTCAAAAATGTAATGAAAATGAATAATGTAAACAAGAAAACAAATAAAAATAAAGTAAAAAATAAATAAATAGGGCTGTGACATGGTCAGATCTGCCCTTAAGGAAGATGGCTTTAGCAGAAGTGTGACTGCCCCAAAAGGGACTTAAGTCAGGGAGACCGTTTAGAAGACTAGTGGAATAATCTAAACGAGAGGGAAAGAGGGCCTCAATAAAGGTGATAGCTATGTCAGTAGAGAGAAGGGATTGGATGCAAAGATGTTGCAGAGATGGAAATGGCAAGATCTGGCAGCTGATTGAATCTGTGTATGAGGCAGAATGAGGAGTCACTCGAAAGCCAGTGTTAAGGATCTGGGAACCTAGGAGACAGCCGTGTCTTTGATCTGCCAAAGACAGGGAAGTTTGGAAGAAAGCAGGGTTTGGGAGGGACAGATAATGTTCATTCTCTTTCATTCATGATGAATTTGACATGTCCCTGGGACATTCATTTTGAAATATCTAATAGACAACTTGTAATTCAGGACTGAAGCTCAGTGGAGAGAATGGGGCTGGACATTAAAATATGCAAGTCATTGATATAGAGATTATAATTAATAATAATAACAACTAAAATGTATACAGTAGTTGAAGAACTGTAAAATGCTTCACAAATAGTTTCTTGTTTTATATCCGCACATCAGTCCTGGGAGATAAGTGTCATTATTACCACCCTTTTTATAGATGAAGAAACAGAAGCAGACAGGGTGAGTGACTTGGTCACACAAGTAAACAAGTGTCGGAGGCTGAATCTGAACTTAGGTCTTTCTGACTCCAGACTCAACACACTCTCCATTGCATCATAATAAACCAATGGAAGTTAATGGGATCACCACAAGAGTATACAGAAAGAGTAGGGGGCACTTGAACAGAGCCTTACACAACACTCCCAATTAAGAAGTATTATATGCAGTTTGAACCTTCATTGTAGACGGTTAGAAAGGTAAGAAGAGAATCAGAAGATGGTAATTGTACAAAAAACCCAAAGGGAGAGCCTCCAGGAGAAGAAGGTCATTCCTAGGGTCAAATTCAGTAGACTTATCAAGAAGGAAAAGAACTAAGAGAAATTATGTGAATGGGAAATTAAAAATTCACTGGTAACTTTGGAGAGAATTGTTTCAGTGATGAAAAAAAATGAAAGAAAATATTCATGAAGAGGCAAAATTCTAACTCAGGACATTTTTTGTGAGGTAATCTGAGGTAAGTGACTTGCCCAGGGTCACACAACTAGAAAGTGTCAAATGTCAGAGGCTAGATTTGCACTCAGTCCTGCAAACTCCAGGGTCAACACTCTATCCACTGGGCTACCTGGCTTCTCCTAGGACATTTTCTTCCCTCTTTGAAGTACAGAAGAGTATGCTTCTTTTAGGCTTTTCTTCCCTTAGTCTCCTAAGGTGTTATATTTCTCAGTTCCTGACTAATCATCCAGCTAAGATTTAATGATCTTCTAATGTGCCTATGGGAATATACAGAAAAAGAAGAAGAAAAAAGCCTGGCCCCTTTCCTCTAGGAGCTGCTAATGTAGTTAAGAAGCCCAAAATCCCTCATTCGTCCTTCAAACATTTAATAAGAGGCTACTATTTATGAAATACATACAACAATATGCTATATTCTGAGGAAGAAACAAAGAATTGGTCACATGTGGATGGTACTGCAACTTACAGTCTGGAAGTGGGCAGGATACAACTGCATCCTGGCTGCTTTAAGAGTGAAATTTTATGCTATTAAAGCCTAGAGCACTGCAGTGGCTGCAATAAGACATTACCAATTAAAATAATTCCATATACCATAAGTGAACTGGAGCATTTTGAGGCCCAAGGGGAAAACTCATTTCCAGCTATAGAAGAATGGTATTAAAGAGGACTTCATGGAAAAGGTGACATTTCAGTTGGGGTTGAAAGGATGAAAAAGTATTCTACAAATGAAGGTGGTCATGAAAGACATTCCAGGCATGGAGAATACTATAAACAAAAGTAAAGAGGATGGAGAGTGTAGTGTTCAGAGACCCAGGAGCAGTTGGTGGGGAAGGACTGGTACAGGAGTTAAGCAGTGAGTGGCCCAATTTAATTAGCACACATAGAAAAGAATGGAAGGGTAGGCTAGGGATAGAGAATGAAAAGCCTTGAATGCCAGACAAAGGAGTTGGAATTTTGGTGGTAAAGAGCTGCTAAAGATATCTGAGCAGAAAAATGGTAACCAAATCTAAGAATGAAAGAGGGAGAGCTCTATACGGAGGCCACCACAGATCCTCTAGGCAGGGGGTATTGAGGACCTCCACCAGGATGGTGGCAATGGAAGTAGGGAAGAGGGGGCAGAGAGGAGGGATGTTGCAGACGTGCAATGAACAGAAATTACTGAAAGCTTGGATATGAAGGTCACGGCAGAGGGAAGAATTCCAGATAATGCCAGCGTTCTGAACCCTGGGAGCCTTGCCATGGACAAAAATAGCTAAGTCAAAAGGAGGAACAGGTTGAAGGGGAAAGATAATAAGCTTAGTTTTGGACAAATGAAATAGTGAAAGAAAGTAGAGAACAGTACATAATTAAGTATTAAATTGTGGGCTATCACCTAAGTGCTTCAGGAGCTCAGAGGAAAAGAAAATCAATGAGGCAAAGGCTGGTAGAAGAGGTAGAGTTTAAGTAGGCTATTGAATGGTGGGGAGGCTAGAGAGACTAAGAAGGAAAACATGGCGTCCAACGCATTGTTTCTACAACCCTGCAGGCCTACTTTGTGCAAAACTCATATAATTATCATCTATATTTTGTATTGTAATTAATTATACATGGGCCTTCAATTCAATAAAGAAACAGATGGACAATCCCTGAGGAATTTTTATATTTCCCTACTGCAGCTAGTACGGTGTTTTGCACAATGGATAATACATGTTAAAGTGAATTGAATCTTTAGTGAGGAAAGGGGAGAGGGATAAGAATGGGAGAATCAGGGAAAAGCTTTGGTCATTAAAATACTAATAGGATCTGGGTATGAATCTTGGCTTCCTTTACAAACACTCTTGGACAATCATTCAATTAAATAAGCATTTATTAAGCACTTCCTGAGTTCTGGGCACTATGCAAGGTAGTGTCACTTAATTTCTCTGCTCCTCGGTTTTGTCATTTTTTTCCCCCCAGGAGTGGACTGGACTATCTGACTTCTAAGGTCCCTTCTAGGCCCTTCTAGCTCTAAATCTATGATTCTTTGACTCTAACATCTAGAGAGCAGCAGCAAAGGAAACAAATCAGATGCCTACTGCTGTTTGACCAAGGCCAAACTGTCTACAGTGATCCTTGGAGTATCCGTGGGCCTAGCACCAGGACTGGGTCTAGCATGTAAATGTATTCTTTCTCCAGAACTGTCAGCTTAGCAGTGGCCAGTTATTGTTCAGGAGTTTCTGACTCATTGTAACCCCATTTGGGATTTTCCTGCCAAAGATACTGGAGCTGTTTGCCATTTCCTTCTCTGCCTCATTTTATAGAGGAGGAAACTGAGGCAAACAGGGTTAAGTGACTTGCCCAGGGTCACACAGCTAGTAAATTTGAACTCATGAAGACGAGTCTTCCTGACTCCAGGTTCAGAACTCTACCCACCATGCCACCTAGTTGCCTATAGGTGTTGCCAACATCACTGCCAAAAAAAACAAGAGCCGATGTTTATATAGCACTTTAAAATCTTCAAGACAGTTTACATACTCATAAGGCTTGTTGGAGCCTTATACCAACTGTATCAGGTAGTTACTACAGAAATAAATAGTTCATTTTTACTGATGAGGAGAGTGAGACTCAGGGAGGTTAAGTAATTCGCCTAGAATGTATTGATGGGCTTATTACATAGCTAGCTCCTAGGGTTAGCTAACCATAGTCAGGTTGAATCTCTCATATATGGGGAAATGCAGAAGAGTTCCCTAACTCTCCTAATGTGGCTGATTATTTGAATGACTTACTTTGGGCAAAGGAAAATCAGATTCTTTCAGCAAACAACAGGGTATTGAAAAACAGATCAATAGAGTCCTTCCTTGGTTTATTTCAAACTACTTTACAGGCTGTAGCTACTGGCTAAACAATATATTTAAACTCTAGACTGAGGCTAGTTGTCTGAATGGGCTATTTTAAAAAGCCTACTAAGCAAGTTGCCAAAAACTCTCATGGAAAAGAAAGATTTCACTTCCCAACACTCTCAATTCATTTTGTAGACTGTAGGATTCAAATATCTCTCTACTAGATCTTTCTTCCTCTGACTAGGATGAGGTAAACAGGACTTTGCTTCAGGTTGATAAAAATTTAGAGAGCACTGATAGTCCCTCGGCAACTGAGTTTAGCATCTAATGAGCAAGAAGAATGAGTGAAAGAGGAAGCCAGCAGATTTCATCTTCTCTCAGTGAGTGAACCCCAGGTGAGCCTTTCCTTGGCCTGGCCACTGCTCCCCTAACCATGTCATATCTCACTTGCATTTTAAGCAAACAAAAATGGCCATAATGATTCTGCCATCTTTATCCCTTGGTTATTTGTTCTGCTTAAGGAAGCTGGGGTTTCACAAGGAGTAAATGAGTAGAGGATAGAAACATCAGTATTCATTTGCCCTTAACTAATTAGCTAGGATATTTCCCATTATTCACTTTCTCTCTACTTAATGCCTAGCTCTCAACTCCCTAAAATATGCCATATGTACTTAATCTATTCTCCACATCTGAAATAATGCCTCCTAGTCAGTCATTATATATTTATTAAGTACCTACTATGTTCTGGGTACTGTACTAAGTTGCTATTTAAGTGTTTTTCATATAGATACATTGAAAAGAGATAAAAGATCATTTGATGAAGAAAGCACAAAACTGGGGAGATGAGGAAAGGCATTTCAGAAGAGAGCATTTGAACTGACCTTGAATGAAATTAGGGCTCCTAATAAGAAGAAATGAAAAGAGAAGGCCTTCCAGGCATGGAGGAAAGCCAATGAAAAGGCAGAGAGCTCTGAATGAGAAACAGTAAGGCACGTTTTTCTCTACTTCCATGATTAAGAACACTGAACTTTCTTTATGATCATAATCCATCATTCTATCTTTCTCTTGTCTTACTCTCTTCCTAAATCTATTCTTCATCTTCACTGAGATACTACTCTCTCTTTCTCTCTCTCTCTCTCTCTCTCTCTCTTCTCTCTCTCTTTCTCTCTCTCCTCTCTGTCTGTCTCCCTTCCTCCCGTCTGACTCCTCTTCAGTTTGCTTTGCTCCATCGTCACCTATGCCACATGCACTAAGTGAGAACAGAGCCCAAAGCTCTAACTTGCCCTCTTTTCTCTCTGCATTATCTCACTTGGTGACTTCATTTGCTCCCATGCATTCAATTATTAGACTTGTAGAGATGATTTCCTATTCTATATATCTAGCCCTGGCTTCTCTTCCAAACTCTCTTGAACTGCAGACATCACAAATTGCCAATAAGACCTATGGAACTTGACCTCCCGTAGATATGTTAAGCTTAACATGACCAAAAGAGAACTCATTCTTTCCCTAGCCAACCACCCCCTATTTTTAATCTTCCTGTTATCACTAAAAATCACCACCATCCTTCTAATTACTTAAGTCTATGACCTCTGTGCCCTCTTAACTTCTCTCACTTATTCCACATACCCAATTCATTGGCAAATCTTGTCATACCACCACTCTAGTGTAGTTCCTTATCAACTCTCAACAATACTACAAACCCAGATACTAATCTCTCTCCCACCAAGAGCATGTTTCATACATCTATAAACATAAACATTGTCTCATCCATAAAAACGGCAGCTCATTGAGGGCAGAGACTTTGTATTTACTGCACTTAGAACCACATCTGGCATATATGTTGTCACTACAGTAGTGTTTGACTCTTCCTGATCCCATTTGGGATTTTCTTGGCAAAGATACTGGAGTGGTTTGCCATTTCCTTCTCCATCTCATTTTATAGAGGATGAACTGAGGCAAATAGGGTTAAGTAACTTGTCTAAGGTCATATAGCTAATAAATGTCTGAGGTCAAATTTGAACTCAGGTCTTCCTATTCCCAGGCCTTATCCATTGTATCACCTAGCAGCCCTAGTATAGCACATAGTAGGAACCTTAAAAATCCCTGATTGATTTATTCCCTAACAGAGAAGCTGGGTCTCACAGTGGATAGAGTATTGGATTTGGAGTCAGAAAGAACTCAGCTCAAATTTTATCTTGGACATTTATTAGGTATGTGACATGTACAAGTGATCTAAACTCTCAGCCACAATTTTCTAACCTGTAAAATGGGAATAATCATACTAATGTGGTTTGCTATAAAGATTAAATGGGATATGTTAAAAGCATTTTGCAAACTGTAAGTGATAAATAAATGCTGGTTATTAATAATCAATGTATCTCCTTTCTTTAAACTCCTAATACCACATAGGCTCTATCTGCATTGCCCTCCTGTCTGATTCCAAAATCCAGGGCCACCTCTGGGCTGAGGTTAAGAGCTGAGTGAATCACGGATATCTTTAAAATGCCCATGGAAGAGACAAACAGCCCTTAGGGACATAATGAAGTGAGCCAATAATACCTGTCCATTCAACCAAACTACTGAATAAATGACCCTCCAGGCTGTTAATCTGTAAGTCCTTACCTCAGCACAGAAAGCAATCTGCATCTATGCATCTCCTCATGAATTAGTAATAGGCAAGGGGAAATTGGGGAACACTGGATATTCCATGCCAAGTTCACTGAAACGTTAAGATAATAACATTTGAAGGGAAGGCAGCAGAAATAGCAAGATGAGTAAGCAAATATCATGCCTCTAAGGCAGGGACTGTTTCCCATTCCCTCAAAAGCTGGCCCCCTCTTCCAGCTGGAGTTTCAGAAGATGAAGCAGTATGCCACAGAGACATTTGGCCTCTGCAAATAGTAGGAATTTGGGGAATTTTTGCTTAAGATAGAGGAAGCCAGTCAATGTCATGCTAGAAGAATTTCCAATTACAATCCCATTTTCTTCAATGTGTCTCTCAGGGGGAAAAAAATAAGTCCTACCCATAACCCACCTCCTGTTCCCTATATACCCTGTTCTGGCCTTTTACTGCAAGTCACAGTAATAACAGCTATCCAAATTACAAGCTATGAACTGGAAGAGACGTCAAGGACCTCTAGTCCCACCCATGTCTGATGGAGAATTCCCACTAAAACATACTGGATAAATCATCTAGGCTTTGCTTGACAGACTAGAAGTATTTTTTTAAGATGTGAAGATGGAAAAAATAGGTTAAAAATGGACATGGTGGGGTGTAGCCAAGATGGCAGAGTAAAAGCAGGAACTTGCTTGAGCTCTCCCCCAAATCCCTCCAAAAAACATGACTCTAAACAAATTCTAGAGCTGCAAAATCTACAAAATGAAGGACTGAAACAAATCTTCAGCCCAAGACAGCCTGGAAGGTCAACAGGAAGGGTCCATCACACTGGGCTGGAAGTGGCGCACAGTCTGGCATGGGTCACGCCAGCATAGACAAAGGCAGATCAGGCATCAGGGAACTGAATCACTGGCAGTTGTGTCAGTTTCCAGACTTCTCAAACCATAAACAGCAAAGACAGCATAGAATGTCAGTGGTAAAACTCTATGGCACCTGGGCAAAAGAAGAGCACCATCCTGCCCCAGCCCCAGGGCAGTGGAGGTAGTGGTGGCAATAGAGGTAGTGGCAGCAGAGGCAGCTGTTTCTGGAGCTCTGGGCCCAAAGATAGTGGGGGGGGGGGGAATCAAACAGCTAATCAGAGGGGAATATTGCAGGGATTTCTTTGCTGGTGCTGAGGCAAGATTCTCTTCCTTTGCCTTGCTTGGATCTGGGCCATAGTCCTGGGCTGAGGAGGCGCACTGGCATAGGGGAGTTTGTGGCAGCAGTGGAGAAGGAACTCTCTTTACAGTTCCAAGGCATAAAAGAGTACATGGGGTCACTCACATACTAGAGTGAAGGCCAGGAGAGGAGTAAATACTTCTACTTTGAACATACCACCTTGGAAAAGTTCAAAATGTACAGTCTCCTAGAAGTATATCTGAAAATAGCTGTATAAAACCCCTGAAGCCTGGGACAGTACACCCACCCCCATCCCTACCCCTACTGAAAGCAGAGTTCTACCTTGAGAAAGAGTTAAAAATTCAAGTATTTGGCTGGGAAAATGAGCAAACAATGTAAAAAAAAAGTCAGATTATAAAATCTTACTTTGGTGACAAAGAAGATCAAAAGATCATTCTGGGTTGAGGTGGAGCACTGGTTTAGCATGTGACTGTGGTGAAGAGGGAATCCTCCTCACAGTTCTAAGGCAGAGAAGAGTGCTTATGGTCACTCACAGACCAGAGCACAGGCCATGAAAGGAATAAACACCTCTCCTTTGATCATATCACCTTGGAAGAGGTGAAAAATGTTAGGTCCTTAGAAGTATCTCTAAAAATAGCTGCACAAAACCCCTGAAACTTGAGACAATGCACTTAACCCCACCCCTCAGTCCCGCTGGAAGCAAAGTCCTACCTTGACAAAGAGTTAGAAAGTAAAGTATTTAACTGGGGAAAATGGGCAAACAGCATAAAAAAGTCACACTATAGAATCTTACTTTAGTGACAACGAAGATCAAAATAAACAACCAGAAGAAGGTAATAAAGTCAAAGCTCATCAAAAGCCTCCAAGAAAAATATGAATTGTTCACAGGTCATGGAAGAGCTCAGAAAGGATTTTGAAAATTAAGGAAGAGAAGTAGAGAAAAAATTGGGTAGAGAAATAAAGTGATGCAAGAAAATCATGACAAACAAGTCAATAGAGACCTAAAAAAAATACTGAAGAAAATAACACCTTAAAAAGTAGTCTACCCAAATGGCAAAAGAGTTCCAAAAAGTCAATGAGGAGAAGAATGCCTTAAATGACAGAAAAGGAGGTTCAAAAGCTCAGAGAAGAAAATAATTCTTTCAAAATTAGAATGGAGCAAATGGAAGCTAAGGAATTTATAAGAAATCAATAAATTATAAAACAGAACCAAAAGAATGAAAAAAATAGGAGTCAGTGTGAAATATCTCACAGGGAAAACCACTGACCTGAAAAATAGATCCAGGAGAGAGAATTTAAAAATTATTGGACTACTTGAAAGCCATGATCAAAAAAAGAGCCTAGACATCATCTTTCAAGAAATTATCAAGGAACACTGCCCTGATATTCTAGAACCAGAGAGGAAAAGAGAAATTGAAACAACTCATCTCTTGAAAGAGATTCCAAAAGGAAAACTCCTATGAACATTGTAGCCAAATTCCAGAGTTATCAGGGCACAGAAAAAAATATTGCAAGCAGCTAAAAGAAAGAATTCAAGTATTGTTGAAATACAATCAGGATAACACAAGATCTAGTAGCTTCTACTTTAAGGGATTGAAGAATTTGGAATATGAGGTCAGAGGAGATAGTATTAAAACCAAGAATCGCCTACCCAGCAAAACTGAGTATAATACTTCAGAGGGGAAAAAAAAGGATAGTCAATGAAATAGAGGACTTCCAAGCCTTCTTGATGGAAAGACCAGACCTGAATAGAAATTTTGACTTCCAAATACAAGAAGCAAGAGAAGCATGAAAAGGTAAACAGGAAACGGACATCATAAGGGACTTATTAAAGTTGAGCTGTTTACATTGCTATATGGAAAGATGATACTTGTAAATCATGGGACCTTTCTTAGTATTAGGGTAATTGGGGGGGAGAGAGAGAGAGAGAGAGAGAAAGAGAGAGCGAGAGAGAGAGAGAGAGACAGAGAGAGAGAGAGAGAGATAACACAGAGTGAGTTGAATATGAAGGGATGATATTTTGAAAATAAAAATTAAGGAGTGAGAGGAATATATTGGTAGAAGGAGAAAGGGCGAGAGAGAATGGGATAAAATGTCTCATGTAAAAGAGGCAAAGAAAAGGTTTCACAATGCATTGGGGGGGTAGTGAGAGGGAATGAGTGAACTTTACTCTTATCAGATTTACTTAAGGAGAATAACATATGTACTCAATTGGGTATCATATCCTACAGGAAAGTAATAATCCTACAGGAAGGGAATAAGAGGTGGGGGGGATTGATAGAAGGGAGGGCAGTTTGAGGGAGAGGGTAGTCAGAAGCAAAAATTTTGAAGATACATTCTCATTTTCTCAAAGGAAAAATAGAATTAAATGTGCAGAGGGATAGGATGGAGGGAAATATTCACAACATGACTATTATGGAAATGTTTTGCATAACAACACATGTATAATCTACATTGAATTCTTGCCTTCTCAATGAGAGTAGATAGGGAGGGAAGACGGGAGAGAATTTGTAACTCAAAGTATTAAAAACAATTGTTCAAAAAAAGGTTTTTACATGCAACTGGGAAATAAGGCATATAGGCAATGGAGTATAGTAATCTATCGTGCCCTACAAGAAAGTAAGGGGAAAAGGGATGGGGTTGTGACAGAAGGCAGGACAGACTGGGAGAAGGGGTAATCAGAATGCATGTCATCTCAGGGTAGGGTAGAGGGAAAAGATGGGGAGAAAATTTGGAACTCAAAATCTTGTGGAAATGAATATTGAAAACTAAAAATACATTTAAAAAAAGAATGAAAAGGAAAAGAAAAAATGAATAAAAAAATGAATAGCGCAATACTATTACTGATGGGACAAATTTAAAATAAATACAAAAATACTAAGTTGTATATAATAGAAGTTTCCAGCTTATTATTAATTATAATTTTATTTTTTAATTTTTAAAATTGGGCTTTAAGTTTTGCAAAGTGCTTGATAGATGTTAATATCATTTGATCCTCAAAACAAACTGTTAGGCAGGCGCTATTATTAGTACTCTCATTTTACAGATGAAAAACTGAGTCAGAGAGAGGTTAAGTGACTTTTCCAGGGTCAAACAGTCCTAGGGCATGGAACATTCATATTTGTTAAGCTTTTAATATCTGTGTTTGTGTATGTGTGTGTGTTTAAAAGAAACATATTCTACTTGGAATAGCTCTAATTGATTGGAAGCATTCCTTATATCAAGCCAAAGTTTGTACCTCTGCTACTTCTGCTCCTCGTTCTGTCCTGGCAGAAAAATGTCTCATCTATCTTCCTCCATGACAACAATGTTCTATCCAATATCTTAATAATGCTATCATGTCCTCCTCCCCCTTCATGATTCCATCCCCTTTTCTTTAGCCTAAAGAGGGTGGCTATAAGGATTAAATGAGGTCATATCTGCATAGTGCCTAGCACAGTGTAAATACTAGCACATAGTAAATGCTAAGATCTTAGTAAAGTCAACATTTGATTGCATGTTACATAATATATGGTGAATATGTTTTCCAATCAAGGTATATAAGCAAAAATCCCTCCCGACAAAGGGATAGGGCCCAAGGTTCATTTATTCATGCTCCTTCTCTGTGCCTCCTCTTCAAAAATGAATCCCTCTCTAAAGGGATTGTACAAGTCATCAGTCCTTTGGCATGAATAAGTTAACCAGATCATTTAGTTCCCTTCCAACATTTCTACATGGAGGTAGGAAGAGGAGGTAAAAGGAAACAGAAAAAAATACCATGTTACTGAAGGCCAACATCGCTCATACTCATCACTACTCCTTACCCCCAAGGAGATGGAGTTTTTTCTCACTTGTCCTGAGTTAAATCTGTTGTCCCCATTGGCCCTTTGTGCCTCCAACCTCTCCTTCCTGTTGATTTGGGGAATCATTATTCAGCCTTCTGGATTAATGTAGCCTCCAATCCAATAACAACTCTGGAGTTGGGACAGAAAGCCAGGGATTCTAAGACCCTTGGGCCCAGACCTCATTGTAGCTGTGATAGATGGGGCTAGGCTCCTTGTGATGTACAATATTCACTAATGGTGCTTCTATATCCTTATTCCAGGAAGATCTTCTATATCAAAATAATGCCAGGAATAAACAGCATCAAAGCACAGAAAGAGCACACAGAACTTAAAACTGCCTCTGTCTTCCCAGGATCCCTCATAATGATATCGTGAACTCTGTTCCACTTAATAACATTAAAATAGGTTTCAGACTAAGGTGGAAGAGACCTAGGAGCTGTGCGCCAAGCTTATTACAAATCTCAGTGGGAGAAAAGGTAAACAGGCATGTTAACTCATCCCTTGGGTAAATGGTTTGAACCACAATGTGACCTCTCATCACCACCCTGCCTACTGCACCGTATCTGAGGCTGAAAAGAAATGATTCACGTTTGAGATTAGGCTAACACAGAACTCAAACTATTGCCTGAAACTTGCCAGGGAATTCCAGGTCATGCAAGGATTAGTGTATCTATGGTATTGTTCAAAGGGATGCCCAGGAGAAACATAAAATCAGCTCAGATAAAGCTGAATACATAGCGATGCATGCCAAATTGGGTCTGTGAGGTGGCAGGAAGGCTCAGATCAGCATAATCCTGATCTGCTAGGAAGTAGCACAAAACCTGCAGAACGTTGACCTCAAACAACTTCACTCCAGCCTGAATATTAAAAGCAGCCCCTCAAGTAAGGATGAGACAAAGAAATGGGCAAAGTAAAGTGCGTAACCTCCTTTGACGAGGCAATGATTCCAGACTGGGGAAGTCTGTGAAGGGATGGAAAGGAAGGTGGTCAGCAATCAGCCAGGAAGGAGAAAGGACCTTATAATTTGCCCTGATACTATGTCCTCCAAACAACCAGGCATTGACATCCGAACAACCAAAGCACCCTTAGAACCCCTGGGCCTGGCCAACAGTGCTGCAGCTGCATGCTTAGGACCAAACCTGGGCCTTCCATTCACTGATGTGTTCATATGCCCTACGCATTGTCTCTTCCATTTAGAATGTGAACTTATTGAGAAGTCATTTTATTTGAATCCCCAATGCTTAACATGGTTCTTGGCACAAGGAAAGAGCTTAATAGTTTTGTTTCACTCATTCATTAATTCATTCGTCCTACCCCTCTTTGTAGTTATTATGTGTATTATGATGTTATTAGTACATTATGTATGTTAGTATATAAATCTCATAAGAAATGTCTTTTGGAAAGAGGAATTGTGAGTTGGATAAGGAGTCAGAAAGTGATAAGGTTTGTTTTGCCCTGGTGATGTAGGATTTCTTTCTGTAACTTGATCCCTTAATGAATGTTGGGAAACACATTGGGAAACAGGGTCCACGTTACTGAAAAAGCTTGGGATTTGAAAATTATTGCTGAGAGAGACTTGGACCTTTATTAAAAAATTATAAGAAAGCAGAAGATTCTGGATAAATATGAACACAGTGACAAGAATAATAACTGATGTTTTTAGGATGATTCAAAGTTTGCAAAATATTTTGCACAGATTATCTCATTTTGGCCTTACGATATTTTTATCTTCATTATACTGATAAGGAAACCAAATCTCTGAAACTGGATCAATTGCTTATAGTCATAGAGCTAGTGTCAGAGGTAGGATTTAAACCCATGTCTACTCGACTCCATGGCCTATACTCTATGAATTACATGTAATATGTATGGAACATAGAATAAATTTGCCATTTTCAGGTCAAAAACTCACCCCTTTTAAGAATGGAGCAAGGTCACTGCATCACAAAACCACTATAAGTTGATCCTCTTTGATGATGTCCATTATGTCTACCTTCTTAGGAGACATCCTTCATTCACTAAGGGGAACTAATAAGTCACTGCCACTTTTAATGAGCTGGAATTTTTTGGATCACTCCCTACTCTTGACTCTTCTCTGGTCTACATAACACTGCCTGGGTAATCTTCTTAATATATTTACTCATAAAGCTTCAGTGACTCCCCATTACCATATTGAAATAACCAACCCTGACATTCGCCTTCTGCCAAAGTTTGGCTCCAGCTTAACTTTTTGGTCTGACCACCATACTATTCCACTCTGTACATTCAATGCTCCCAGTCAAATTGAACTATTCTCATTCCCTTGTTCTTATTCTGCCCCTTTCCTGTCTCCATATCTTTACTCATGATGACCTATAGCCTTGGACTAGACTCCTACATTTGTTTCCATCCTTCACTTCCATCAAAGCCCATCTTTCATGTTACCTCCTCTAGGAAGTCTTCCGTGATATCCAATAGGCTATCTCTGCCTAAACTTGTTACAGCACTTTGACTGGCTATCCTTTGAGATTTTACTTTGTGTCATACTTATGGGTGTACAGGACACTTCCCTTATTAAACTTAAGATGTATTCTTGAAGGCAAGGACAATGCTGCTTGTTTCTTTATATTCCCAGCACCTAGCAGAGTGAGAATTTAATAAGTGTTTGTTGAGTTGAAGTGAAAAGACTACATTATTCTCTTTAGATTGACTCCCCTTTTCTTCCTCATAGGAATTGTTTTGGTTTGTATTGCAAGAATTTGATGCTCTAGAGCAGTGGTTCTCAACCTTTCTAATACTGTGATCCTTTAATACATTTCCTCATGTTGTGGTGACCCCCAACCATAAAATTATTTTCATCGCTACTTCATAACTGTAATTTTGCTACTATTATGAATCTATCTGATATGCAGGATGTATTTTCATTGTTACAAATTGAACATAACCCACAGATTGAGAACCACTGCTCTAGAGCATCCTGTTCTCAGGCTGAATCCCTTACAGAAGCTTAGGCTATGAGAACTTACCTCTCTTTTCTCTGAACACTTAAATCTATTTTCCTGAAATTTAGTGTGTTAATCATATGTTACCCGGCTTTTCTCTTTTTGTTGTTTTAAAATAATCGCATAATGATTACCCTATAAAGTCTCCCTCTTATCTACGTTAGGAATCAATTCCTTCTTATGGTTCCATTGGAATAGTCCCTTTCACTGCCTCCTCTGTCTTTTGAAAAATAAAATTATCACCAAGGCAAGTCAACATTTATTAAATGATCTATTTTTAGTCAAGATCAAACTCAACCAGATGTGTCTATAGTCCAATTCCTCTTCATAACAAGCCTCCATGTGGAATTTGTGAACTATTTCTAGACCTCAAAATGCTCCCCCTGCTTCTGACTGGGTTGTCTTTGGTATACAGCAACTACAATATTTCCATGTTTCTTTCTTTCTTTATCCCAAGTCAAATGTTTCTCCTCCCTGTCATTCAAGGATTTCCTCAGACAAGAATGTGTGGCATGATGAGAATCCAGTGTTCACTCTACCTAATATGTTCCTTTATGAATATGGTATAAGTTTACATTGCTATATATTATCCATGAGTCAAGCAGAGTCAAGTCTCAATTATGCCTAAAGGTCAAGTTTGCCTCCTTTTATTAAGATATTTAGCTCCCTTTATTATTCATCTTTATTGCATTTATTTGAACGAACATTATTTTTTTTCCTCTCTGTGGATAACATTTCTTCTGAATTACTGGGCACTTCCTCTGTTTTTCTTCCACACATAATCCATACACATCATAGATCAAACATAATTCAGTGCTACTCGGTTTAGCAAAAAATGTATGTGGACAGGTTTTTTTTTCTTTCTCCCCATCCACTACCAGTACAAAGTCTTCTTCAGTGTATCTTCAGTGTAAGAAAAACCACTGAATTTGTAGCTTAAAATTATCTTATTGAATGTCCTCATTTTACAGGTGAGGGATCTGAAGCCCAAAGAGTTAAAGTGAACTCCCTAAGGATACACAAGTAAGAAGTAACAGAGCTGAGATTCAAACCCAAGTCCTCTCATACCAAAAGCAGCTCATCTTCCCTATGTCACATATGTGTTCCTGGCACTTGTTAACATTGTACTCTCATGCGCTCCATCCCTGGACCAGAGCCTGTTATTCTAATATCTTAAGCCTTATCCAAAAATTAAAATCTCATTTCCTAACGCCATCTTCCCAACAGGCTATTTACTTTCCATAGCTAAATTTTTCTTCTAAGTCTACCTTCAAACAGGAGTAGCTATGAAAACCCATTCTGTGTCTGCTAAGGTTTTCAGTTCCTTAGCTAAGAATTTATAATACCTAAAGATGCTCCCTACTGACATCCACACTGGTTGTAAGGTTTAACAGGTCTTGTGAGGCTCTTCATTACATTTCAATTTTACACAGAACTGACCCTCAGCATGAAGCTGCCAAACCCCCATGACACATCTCTTCTTCCTGTGAAGAACACTTGTTAGGTTTCTTCCCTCCTGGAAGGATCTTCATTATTATTATATGGAAGAATTATGAGAAGATGGAAATTCGTCAGAGAGTCTAGATCCACCCTTTCCTCAAAGCTTCTTAAAACCATCCCCCAGTCCCAGTGGCTCCATGGCTTTGGTTTTTTGTTGGTTTTTAAAAATTCTATCTTCTTGGCAAGTTCTTTCACTTGCTAACTTCCTGAAATAGATTAGGATTGCCTTCTGACTTTTTTTCCTATTTAACTCAAAGCACATCTTCCATTCTTTCCAATAATACTTCACACCAATATGCTGGAGAACACCAAAGATTCTTTCAGATCTTCCACCTGTCCTTACAGGGAAAAAAAAGAGTCAAACTCTGCATGCTACATGTAATAATTTTTGCTTGGCACTGGAAGAATCATACCCATAGTACATTCTCTGAAGGTCATTGGAACCCCCCTCTGCTTTCTGTGTTGGCTAAAACAATTCTTTCTGTAAATGCCATGATAAACCACGTGTCTGCCATGCTGAGTCTTTTTATGGGGGCTCCTAAGAGAAACATTTTATAGCAAACTTTCCCATCTTTTCAGTCTAGATTTCTTCAATATCAGACCCTAATTGTCCAAGTTTATTCTACTATTAGCTGATTCCATCTAATATCCTGACCTTAATTGCTATCTGAAGAAAGGTTATCCGAAGAAGTTCAACTTCTAGTCATTTCCTGCTTTGCCTTTTGTCTCTCTCTTCTCAATGCACATTAGTCATTAGAAGGTGATATGGGGTTTTCCAAAAGTCTTAGGTTAATTTTAAGCTTTAATATCTGAAACCAAAAAACTTAACTACTATATGTTAATAGCTTAAAATTGCATAAATTCTTTTGGGATACCCAGTATATAGTCATCCTTCTTCATGACACCTGTCACCCCACCTGATTAATTAGATAGTCTGGTTACCTAAAAGCTATCAACTATAGCATAGGCTTTTTTCCTCCAACACAGGTGAACAACTTCTAAAGAATTTAAATACACAGCAAAGTATTTAACACCAAGTCATATATGTAAGGCTGGAAGGAACATTAAGGGTCATTTAGTTCAACTCTCCTCTCCAGCCCCTATATTTTATAGAAGAGGAAACTGAGACCCAGAGAGCGTAAGTAACTTCCTCAAGACTACACAGGCGCCAAGTCACAAAACAAGGATTCTATCATGGATCTCCTAAATCCAATGCACCTCCCTAAATTATACTGAATTCCACTGGAATCTCTGAAAAAGCAGATGATGCCTCAGTATTTCATAGGCCAGAGTACTTGGCTTGGTCTCAAGATCTGAATTCAAATTCTGACTCAGACTCCACCTATGTGACTCTGAGCAAGTCATTTAATTTCTCTCAGGTGATTCCCTATCTGGAAAATGAGGTCATACTCAACGACTTCTGATATTTGCTTCAGCTTTAAATTTTTTATTGTACAATTTTTATCAGATGTAAGTATAGAAAGATAGGAGGTTAGACTGACTCAGTAGAACTTGTGATATAAAAAGAGCTTTTAAAAAGTCTTGATTTTACCTTCCTTCATGTATTTCTCATAACCATAAGAAAAATATAATTCAGTTAAGTTTCATGTTTTGTTGAACTGGAATGAGCTGGGAGTTTAACAATGCCTGACATTTAATTCCCTCATTAATTTTCTCAAAATGCTTTTCTTTGTTTCTTACCACAGTCCCATGAGGCAAACATAACATCTGTTAAAATTTCCATTTTATAATTCCCCCATTTTATAGATGGGAGGTTGAGGTCTGAAAAAATGTTGAGACCTAAGGTCATAGAGCAAGTCAGTGACCAGAGTGGTGTTAAAACTCGGGTTTTCTGGGTTTCTACTGCACCACCAGCAGTACTCACGTCATTATCTGTGTCTCCACACCTGGATCCACCAGAGACCCATCCACGAAGAGTGGAGCCGAAGTAAAACCATACTTGTCCCAGGAGCTCCCCTCATCGAAACTCACCCTGGGTTGGAAACAAACACATGGAGGAAACAACTGAAAATCAAGCCATGTGGTTCTGTCATCATTTCACAGATTATTAAATTCCTTTCTACATTCTGTGCTCTGGCAGTGTGGATTATCAGCAGGCATTAATCTTTTCCATCTCCCCATATTATTGTGAGATTTGATCAAAAATGTACTTCCTGGCTCAGGCAAGGATTGTGTCTGGTAGGTGAAAACATTGAAACATATTAAAATTCAAATGCCAAACCAGAGAAGTTAGCTGGTGGACAAAGCATCACGTCCCAAGCACCCAGACTGAAACCAGAGGAGCAATTTAGAATCAATCCAACCCTCCATGTTTCTGACATAGATAAATTGAATAGCGCAGAATGTACCCTATGGGAAAGGGGTATAGTCTTTCAGATGAAACCTTAAAAAAAGCAATTTCCTATTTGTTCAGAATGAGTGCTAAGGTTGCCACCCACACATATAGTGGAACACACTGTTGGCCCAGCACTGTGACTTATTCGCTATACTTTGGAGAATAAGCAATGTGTATTAGTGTAAAGGGGAGAGACTAGTCAATTCTAAGTTTAAACACTCCTTCTTCCTAGCTTCCTTTTCGTATTCAAAGGTGCCTAACTTTAGCCCTATTTAACCACTGCATTTACCAGACCTTTCAGAGGACCCTTCTCAAGCTCCATATATCATTTCCCCAAACTTGATTCACCGTATCATTGGTATCCTACACATGGGAGTATCCCATCTCAAATTCTATTCTATGTGATCAAACTGTTCCCTTCCCTTTGCCTTTGTTTTTCATCAAGAGCCACCTCCCCCCCCATTCCTTTTTCTGAAATCACATAAAAATAACAAAATAATTCATTCTTCTACAGTAGCCAGTGTACTACAGAGAGTATTCCTGTGCTCTGAGCATGCACAGGATTGGGTCTGCAAATGGAAAGCAAACAACCTTCCATAAAAGTTTATTTGTTCCTAAATTATCTGTTACTATCTTGATTTCTAAAGAATTGGTCATTTCAGCCCTTCCCATAACAGGTACCTGCACTGCGAAGACTGGAAAGTAATCCTGGCCCACTGAGAGAGACGGAAAATTTGATTCCTTTTCTGGGTAAATGTATTTCTCATTTCAGAAATGAAAAATAAGGACCCAGTCTTGTAGGATGCTGCCTTTCCCTCTATATATAGTACTTGATTGCAACTCTTTGAATGATCATTAAAAAAAGGATAAATGGAAGTTTCAATGAATGCCATAGTCAACAGTTAGTCATCTACATCCATATAGATCATAAGACCACATAGCTTTAGCCTTTTCACCTTCCAAATCAGAAATGCTGCATTTGAGAATAAAGTGGTAAGTAATAGATAGATAGAGAAATAGAGAGACAGATAGATATAGATAGAGAGATAGAGAGAGTTATATATATATACACATAGTTATATGCGTGTATATGTATATATATATATATATATAGTTATATGTATTTTTCCTGGCTCAAACGTAACTCTGAGATATATATATATATGTCTTTTCCCCCCCTCTCTTCCAAGTCTTCTTCTCAGTTCTTCCTCAGGTCAATATTTAGGCTTCACATTTAGAGAACATATTTACAAAACCATCAGACCTTGTTGAGGAAGCAGAACTTGACTTCTGATGGAAAAAATGTCTAAAATAAAGTCATCCTTGAAGAAAATCTCTGGGAAAAGAAAAACTCACTTAAAAAGCAAACTCCCACAAACTTCTGTGCCTGGGGTACATAGATGGCACAGAAGATAGAGTGCTAGGCTTGGAGTCATGAAGACTCCTCTTCCAGGGTTCAAATCTAGTCTCAAATATTAACTATATGACTGTAGGCAAGTCATTTAACCCCATTTGCCTTGTTTTCCTCATTTGTAAAACAACTTATAGAAGGCAAACCACTCCAGGTTTTTTAACAAGAAAACTCCAAATGGGGTCACAAAGAGTCAGAGGCAACTGTAAAACAACTAAGTCCCTAAATTGTCTTGATCTGACACTGATGAGTACAGATTCTATAAGACTTGTTATATTAAAATTCTGATGAACAGTATTTATCAATTCTTAATTTTCAAGACAACAAGATATATTGAATAGTGTCACACTAGGATACATGCTAGGAGCTGCTCTATTCAATATTTTTCTTAACTTGAAGGAAGGAATTGAGAATATGTTCATCAGATCTACAAGCAGAATTAGATGAGAGGGATTTGCCAATACTCCAGAGACAGAAATAAAATTTGAAATGACCTCCCTGGATTGGCAAGATAGTCAATGAATGAGATCAGGATGAAATCCAGTAAGGTGGTCCACATACTGATAAATAAAATAAAATAAAATCACTGAGCATACAAATACAGGATAAAGGGAAATGGTTTAGCCATTAATGTAAACCAAAAGAGAGATTAGGGCCATGGTCAACTATAAATTAACAATAAGTCAGAAATGGTGCTATTGTGAAAAGATTAAGCCATTGTGGTATTGGGAAGGGCTATATAGAATATGGTGTACAAAGTTAAATAAGCTATTTTTCTATGATAGTGTAAATTAAAGAAGTGGATTTACCTGTAAGTAATATGGAAAACTGGCAATGATGATGAAAGAGAGAAAAAACAGGTCCTACTACAAAGAATTATTTGAGTTTGTGTCATTTGTCCTGGGGAAAAGTAAACTATAGACTGAATTAATTAAGATCCTTAAGCATAAGAGGACACTAAGTAGTTGTTCTTACTATCTGTGGAAGACAAAGCAAGAGGAAATGGATTTTAATTAAAGCCAAAGAGGCTGTAGTTGAACATAATGATGGGTATGACTGTCAAGATGAAAGATTAAAGATGATCTGAATGGGTGGCTTGAGAGAGGCTGTAAATGTGTTCACCCTTTAAAATCTTCAAATACATCAATAGAAAACTATGTCTTGAATAGTTTAGGTGGTCATCGACCTGAGGGCAGAGAAAATCCCTTCTAGCTCCAAAATTCTATAATTTTGTGTTCAATTCAGAATAAAACCTTTCAAGAGGGCATTGACAAAATAAAGAGCACTTTAGAAGGGGGAAACCAGCAAAGGGAAACAGAAACCACAGACTATGAAAGAAGGCTGGACAAGCTGGTAATCTTTAGCCTAGAGGATGGAAGATGATCTTTGTTTTCTAATCGCTGAACGCAGAACTCAAGCAAATGGGCAGAATTCATAAGCATGCAAATTTCTGTACAAAAAATGTTCTTAAAATAGGACCAGTCAGTTTGAGTTAGTAAGCTCTCTATTACTAGAAACATGTATCTATACATCTATATGTACATATAGATATATAGACAGACAGACAGACAGACAGATAGATATACATATTTTAAAAGCTGGCCAATTTGCCAGGGATATTACAAAAAAAACATTCCTGAACTGGTAGGAAGTTGAACTAAATGATTTCTAAGGGCCCATCCTGCTATAAGATTCTGTGGTTCTACATTATTACTTTTTACCAAAACAAAACAAATAACGATAAAAACACTTCAAAACAGCTCTTTGAAACACTTGAAGAAAATACTACCTCATGTTACCACTACCTCATATAACCATAAAGATCTGCATTTACGAAATTATCCTGGTTTGGGACAATGGGTGAAATCTGCCGTGAAGGTTTTTTCTTGAAGTATGGAGATACTTGGAATTTTCCCATATTACTCCAGATATCAGCAGGAGGCATTTCTGGGCATCATTATTTCTATACTAATGCTACCTCCACCAAAGTCCAAGCCCTTAGGGCAATTTTTGGATGAACACAGGCACATGAAGGGTCAAGAGATATTTTCATCTCCACCTCCTGGAGAATTCATTGAAAGAAGACACTGACAGTTCATCATGGCTAAACAAACAGCCCCGATCCTCTTGTCAATTAGAAACACTGTCTGCAGCCATTCTTCATCAACATGCAACTGTGCTCCATGGGGTTATATTGTGTTTTTCACAGTAATGCTTTGAAAATACAGAGGTAAAACTTGATGGGAGCTTGCTTGCCTGCAACAGCACTTAGTCCCAATATCTATTTATCTAAATGCAGGTGTTCATAAACAGGCTGAGTTGTGGTTCTACCATTTTGGTTTCATGTATGTGTTTGTATGTATGTATACATACATAGCTCATGGTCCTCCAACTTTTTAATTATAAACCATTATTTTCTTATGAAGGTAACTTAGTTATTATCTAAATCTAAGAACTCTTGCAATTTGAATGCGTGTGCAGAGCTGGAAAGAAGGGTGGTACTTTTTTATCCTATATTCATGCATACAGGTATCACTTCTAAAAAAAATTAATGACCACAGCAAGGAAGGAACAATGAGCAAATTAATTAATCTCTCTTTACATAACAAATAATCTCATTATCTAGAGGGGTTAACTCCATCAGAAGACACCGTTTGCATTCCATAAGTCTAAGAAGGTATTTTACACCACATAGGCAAAATTAACTAAAATTTCAATGGAAAGGTTTGTCATAATTTACAGCAAAACTTAAATGCATTATATAGGCTTTGGAGTTGAGGTACAGATACAAAGAAAATTATTTAACTTGTTAGCTTTATTCTGCTGCATATATATTCTGACACTCAACTGTTAATTTTGTAATTACTGCATATAACAATTTGTACATGAGAAGAAAGGCATGACTGTGTGTCAATAGTAGTATAGGGTCCCTACCCAAGTTTGAAGAATTTAGGGACAATCACCATATCAACATATTTTGAAAGAGAACAGCATAGTAATTCAAATGTCAAATTATCTCTGACTTGAGCTAAAAACAAACAAAAGCATAAATCCTATGAACAAGGGCACTTTTTAAAAATCATAGACAAGCTTATGGACTCCTTTTCTCAGAGTAATGTTTATAAATGCACAAAATAAAGTAGATAGGATTACAAAGGAAATCAGTAATATTGAAATACAGTTATCAAAATATTTTTTAAAGAGTTCAAAAAACACAGGTTAAGAAACCCTACGTTAGAGGTTCTGAAAATACTGTTATTGGTTTTTTTGGTTATTTTTTTTTTTGAAAACCAAAAGGAGTAGTTTCTATTTTGACAGTTAAAATTAAAGCTAATAGCCCTTATGGCTCTGAAGGGCCACATGATGATTCAAGTTCCTTCTAGCTATTCATAGGGAAGGGCATTATTTTGCAAATAGACAGAACTGTGAATATAAGCCATGACAGTTTAAGCAGAAATGCTCAGGAACACGGCACGGCAAGGAGGATTTTTTTTTTGTTTGTTTCCTCCTAAAAAGCAACATCACATGGGATATTAGATCTCAAGCTGGAAGGGCCCTCAGAGGTCATCTAGACCACTCCCTTCAGTTTACATATGAGTAAAGTGAGGCCCAGAGAGATTAAGTGATTTACCCAAGGTTACACAGATTGTATATGGGAGAGCTGGGATGGGAATTTATATCCCACGACTCTCCAAGTTCATCCTTCTTTCCACTGTACTACACAGATTCCCAACAGATAACACCACTCCAAAAGTCCTCCACTTAATGTGCTGTTTACTCAACAGAGTAATACAGAACTTACTTTCATACTTTCCCCTGAGAAAAGACACCTTCATTTTTCTTCAACTCATTGACCTTTCTGTACTAAAGACACAAAATCAACCAAGCAGATTTGTGCTCTTCTTCCCAACAGAGAGAAGAGGCAGGTGTGTGTGAAGGTAAACTTAAGTTCATGGCAAATGTCTTTCCTCTCTCCCCTCCCCCTACTTTCTGGGCCCCCTTTAAGGCATCTAAGTGGGAGCTATTTCCATCCCAATCCTAAATGCCTGATTTTTCTGCTCCATTTCTATTACTATCCTACATAAACTCAAGTACTTATACAGGAGTGATTCAAAACCTAGAGACCCTAATACCACCTTCTTCTAACTACAAACAAACAAAAGCATTCAGGACCCCACACACATCTGTAGAACGCACCAGGCAGCAGCAGCACATAAAGAGATTTCTATCTTTTCTACACAGGCAAGTAAAACAAACTAGTTTCTTGGAAGGTCTGACAGCTTAACAATTCTGGACTCTATTCAGTCTAATCCATTAGCTGATTATCTCCTTTGGAAATTATACAAAACTGAGGGGGTCTTCTAAAGAAGAAGCTGAGCTTAGTGTCAGTAGTGCAGGTGTCCTCCCCCCCAACAAACACACACACGTTCCTATAAAGGCAACATTCTTCCAGATTGTTTAATAATTAAGGAAGAAAGCGTCCCAAGCAATATTTTAATTTGTTTACTTATTTGTGAACATGAAAGTTTTCTAATGCAATCCAGAAAACCATTTTGATTATGTCATAAGAACACAGATTTCAAATTAGAAGGGATTTCAGAAGTCATCTAGTCTAATACTCTTATTGTACAGATGGGGAAATTGAGTACTAGGGGGATTATGACTTGGCCAGCTATCACAATGATTGTAAGCCTGGTAGCTAGGATTTGAACTCAGGTCCTCCAAATCCTGAGTTGGTGCTCTTTCCACCATACCACTCAGCCTTCATTTCTCTGCTCAAAAACCTCTAATGCTTTCTTATATTTTACAGGCTAAAGATCAAATTCTTTAGCCTTTGTAGTATACAAGGTCCTCTGAAAATTGGCCATTTGGAAATCAAGAGGCCCGAATTTCTACCTTTAACTCCTGCTTTTCCTTGATATGCAAAACTCATCATCCTCTGAACACATATGTGCCCTATCCAATCTAATCTGAATCAATTAGTATGCACTGAATACCTTCTATTTGCACCATGTTATGCACTAGGGCAGTGGTTCTCAACCTTCCTAACAATGAGACCCTTTAATACTTGTATGTGGGTGTATCTGCATGTGGGTGGACCCACCTGGAGACAGATAGAGGAGCAGTGTCTCCGTTCCCAAGACCATCAGAAATATGTGTTTTCCAGTGGTTTTAGGTGACCCCTGTGAAAGGGTCATTTGACCCCTAAAGGGGTTGTAACCCACAGGTTGAGAACCACTGCAATATGTGATCTAGTAAGTGTATGCATGATCCCATGATGGGGAGAGAACCAGGCCTAGCAACTAAGGGCATCTAGAAAGACTACCCATATGAAACAGCAACTGATCTCAGTTTTGAAGGGAGCTGAGGAATCTAAAAGGGACAACTGAAAAGCAAATGTATTCCAGGCATTGGTATGACAGCCTTTGTGAAGACATGAAGGAAGGAGGCAGAACCCTGATTTTAGGGTGTTGTAGGCCAAGACTTTCAGGGACCTTGGCCACATTAGCTCCCCAGTTCTACAAAGGTCCTTAAGCTGATATTCAAGGAGAGTATAATCTTGTTGGGTGGATGCCCTCATTGGTTTCATGAATATCTAAAGAAATTACTGAGTTAATTTGCAAGTCTTGAATGTAACACCCCGTTTGTTTGTGCCTCTGGACATGGTCCTAGGATAAAGAGCTTAACCAGTGATTGGCTTTGGGTAGAGAAAGATTGATACCAAGGGTGGTTCCTTGCATTCTGCTAAGGGTATGTAAACCTTGTATCCTCCATGTATCTTTGGCTCTGTATGAAATGGTTCTGCAATAAACAGACTAGGGAATACATCCCCATCTCTCTCCCTCTTTCTTATTCAGCTCTCTCTCTCTCTCTCTCTCTCTCTCTCTCTCTCTCTCTCTCTCTCTCTCTTTCACTTAGCTGGTAGCTAGGCCCAGACTTGCTAGCCACAGCATTAGGAAATCAAAAAATGGGCCATTTTAGATGGAATGTAGAAACTGTGAATGCAATAAACCTAGAAAAAACAGACTGAAGTCACATTGTAAAGGGTTCTAAAAGTCAAGCTGAGGAATATTTATGTCATCCAGGTGGTATGGTAGATAAGGTGCTGGACTTTGACTTAGGAAGATCTGAGTTCAAACCCTGCTTCTCACACTTTCTAGTTGTGTGACTCTTGAATCATTGAACCGTTCTTAGTCTTAGATCCCTTATCTGTAAAATGAAGATAATAATAGTACCTACTTTACAGGGTTGTTGTGAAGAACAAATGAAATAATATATTCAAAGCAATTTATATACCCTAAACTACTATATGGTAATAATAATTATTATTATAAATTATATAGTGTTATTGTTGCTATTTATTTTATTTTAAATTTTAATAAATATTGTAAATAAAATATTATTTGTTTTTCTAGAGGCAATAAGAAGTGACTGAAGTTTCTATTATAGCATAGAACATAGAACATAATCTATACTGATATTTCTGTCTTGGCACCTCTGTGGAGAGTGAACTAGAGAAGGGAGAGTTTCTGCTCCTTCATTCTTGTTATTCTTTTTGCCCAGAAAACCTGGTCTGTCCACCCATCTCTACCTATGGAAACCTTCTCATCTTTCTAGTGTTCCCTAAACTATGCGGCCTTCCTTGATCATCCTGACCAGATGTGATAAAAACTGAAGTAAGTGCTCATGGGCTACCCACACACTACCTTGTCCTTGGTGAATGTGTTTTGTATCTTCATCTAGTGAAAGAGTCTAGAGGGCAACAACAGTCATATGCTTATGGGCTAAAGATCAAATTCTTTAGCCTCTGTGGTATACAAGGTCCTCTGAAAATTGTATTCCTCATAACATCAAATATGGAACAAGTGAAATGGAAAGACATTCTTTAGAGGGGCTTCCTGTTCCATCATCTCCATATTCAGCTAATCTCAGTTCCTAGGAGATTTGTATTCCCTAAAGGTTAGGGATTTTTAATTGTCCGATTGAACTGGTTATAAATAACAGCTCATTCTTGAGTGGAACCGGCCCCTTTATTACTAACATCTCAAGGGATTGTAAGCATTTCTCTAATTAATTTTCCCCCCACACCCGTTTTGTGAAGTCAACTGCTTCTGCTAATGATTATCCCATTTTACAGATGGCAAAGCTGAGGGAGTGATTCCCAAGGTGATTGAGAAAGTAGATTGAAGACCTGAGGTCTTAAGATCCTGCCTGTCTGCCTTCCTTCCTCCTTTCCTTCAGGCACCAGAATACAATGTTTCCCTGAGATATCTCTAGCCAAAAACTTCCTCCGAATCTTATTGCTGTTGCTATTTAATACAGAGCCCTTAAAAGGTTGGAATGTCTCTTGGCCTATCTGTGCCACAAATTGACATTTGTGATGTTCTTCAAGACCTACCTCAAGACCCACCTTTCTCAAGGTTTCCCTAACTGACCCTACCCTTTGCCTGATACATACCTAACTCAGTGTTTCTAGAACATGTGGGAAAGACCTCAGTGACCCTCTAGACGGGTGGTTCTCAACCTGTGGGTCATGACCCCTTTGGGGACCAAACAACACTTTCACAGGTGTCCCCTAAGGCCATCGGAAAACACATACTTGTATGATTATTATTAATATTAAAGTATTAAAGGGTCGCAGCATTAGGAAGGTTGAGAACCCCTGATCTAGACCAACCCACACCTGGAAAAGAATGGTCTTCTCTGAAGACCCGATAAATGGTCTTCCAGCTGACACCTGATGATTTCTACAATTGTCAGCCCTCTCCAATTTTGGATGATTCTAATTGGTAGTAATTATTTTGTTATATCAAACTCAAATTTGCCTCTTTGCAATTTCTACCCCATAGCTCCTGGTTCTGCTTTCTAGGGTCAACCAGAATCAGTTTAATCCCTCCTCCCCATACTTGAAGACATATATCATTACCTAAAGTCTTCTCTTCCCAATGCTAAACATCTCTGTTCCTTAGATTGATCCTTATATGTCAAAGTTTGAGACTCTTCCCCAACCTGGTTGCCCTCCTCTAAACACTCTCTACTTGATCAATGTTGTTCCTAAAATATGGCACCCAGAAAGGAAAAGAATATAGAAAATGTGGTCTAACAAGAGTGGAGTACAAGACTTTCACCTTCTTATTTTTGGAAGTTATGCTCAAAGCCAGGGTATAAATTAGAAGGCATTCTTGGCACAATCCTTAGGCAACATTGAAACAACAAGACAAGGGGAGTGGCTAGGTGGTGCAGTGAATAGAACACTAGCCCTGGAGTCAGGAGGATGTGAGTTCAAATCCATCCTCAAACACTTTACACTTACTAGCCCTGTGACCTTGGGCAAGTCACTTAACCCCAACTGCCCTCGAAAAAGCAAAAAAGAAAAAAGAAAGAAAAAGAAATAACAGGACTTAATCACACAATTATTAATAATAATCAGTTAAAATAGGAAGTTATCCTGCCAGTTGGATGAATTCCTCTCTTACTCCATCCCAATTCAACTTAAGTCTCTTCACATCATTTGCCCTGGAGATTTTCCATGGCTGTGAAATTTCCTAGCTATGGTTCTGATTATGTCCCTCTAATTGCAACCTAAAATCACATCAACTTCCTTGGATCCTTTGTTAACTCTTATTGAACTTGTAGTCCATTAAAAACCATAAAACCTTTTTTTTCCAGACAAATTGCTATCTGTACTTCCTCATATTGTTCTTCTAAAGTCGAGTTTTTGAACTCAAGAATAAGAGTATATTTATTTATTACCATTCTATTTCATCTTATTAGATAAAACCAAATAGCCTAGCCTGTCAAGATCTCTTAAAATCCTCGTTCTATAGCCCACTGAACTGGCTGTCCTACCTAGCTTTGTAGGTATTTGACAAACTTCTTATGTATGCTCTTACACAAGTCACAAACAAAAACATTAAATAACAATTAAATTGAAGTAACTAGGTGACAGAGTGAATAGACAGTTGGTCCTCAAGTCAGGAAGACCTAAGTTCAAATGAAACCTCAGACACTTATTACCTATATGATTCTGGGCAAGTAACTTAATCCTAGTTTGCCTCAGTTTCCTCAAGTGTAAAATGATGATAATGACAGAACTTGCCTTGCAGCATTGCTATGAAGATCAAGTGTCTCGAATATAGTAAACACTTAAATAATGCTTATTTACTTCCATCTTTCCTTTCCTCCCTGCCCAGATAGAGGTATACATAGATTACTGAGGCACTCCACTGTGGGCATTCTTGGCAGTCGGTTGATGTTTACTCTCTGGGGTTCAATAATTCAACTAATTCTGGGCTCATCTAATTGTGCTATCACTGAGCCCCACCTCTCTCTCCCACACAGAAGAATAGAAGAGAAACTTTATCAGATGCTTTGTGAAAAATCTAAGTCAAATTATATCTTCAACTTTAACCTGATTAGTCAAATAATTGCAAAAGAAAAAAAAAGGGAATCAGTTTGATCTGGCATGACCTGTGCTATAGAACTTTTGCAAAAACTCATCAGCCGTTAGGGTATGACAAACTAACGAACAAATATCAAAAAGAAGAAATACTAAATAAATCCTTTATTGATCACAATGAAATAAAAGGTCCTTTGAAAAAAGGATTAAAAATTAATTGGAACCAAAATTACATAAACGTGAAGAATTTGTGCGTCAGAACCAAATAGAAACAACAGAACATTTCATCAGTAAAAATGTCAACAATGAGACAACATACCAAAGTAACAGGATGCCACTAAAACAGTCCTTGAGGGAATATAAAATTTTATGTGTATATAGACACATATCTACACCCATGTGTGTGTACATGTCATGTATGTATATGATTTTTATGCATATGTACACACATATATGTAGATAATACATAAGGATATATACACATATAAATATATACGTACATTAGTATATGTAATATACATATATAAAAACTTTCATTAACAAAATAAAAGAACAAATCAATTTAATTGAGCATGAAGCTTAAAAAACTAGGAAAGTGATGAATGCAAAACCCTCAATTAAATATCAAAGTAGAAATTCTGAAAATCAAAGAGATTAACAAAAATGAAAGTTTTAAAAAAATATGTACCATTTAATTCATAAATAAAACCAGGATCTGTTTTTAAAAATAAAGTTATGCTATGTCTTTGTGATTAATGCTTCCTTTCTAGATTTTTACTAACAATTTCTTGAATAATGCATTCTAGAATTTTACTAGGAAGGAACATAAAGTTCATTAGTTCATAGTTTGTAAACTTAATTTTCTTCCCTTTTTTGTCAGGGATGGGTTTGGGGGAGAATGAAGGAGCGAGGGGAAAAGGAAGAAGGGCAATACTTGTCTTTTCTAATTCTTCAGCACCTTTCCATTCTCCATGATGTTTCAAAGATCCCTGGCAATGGCTGGGCTATCATTGTATGTATCATCCAGACAGAGTTCACCTAGATGAGGTTTTAGAAAATCATCTAAGGATGATGTGTTCTCTTGATGGTTCTCACTCTCATTTAAGAATTCAACAGGATGGCATTTGAAACACTAAATTTTCTTTTCTAAATGCTTTATGTAATCTAGTATAATCTCCCCACATAAATAAAAATTCCCCAAGGGCGGGTATAGAGTCTTTTCTCTTCATGCTATCCCTCCCTACTACTACTACCACAACTACCACTCTGCACAAGCACAGATTTCTGGGCACAATAGATCTTAGGTAAATTATGAGAAATTCCTTAATTCCTTGCCCCTTGTCCCAATTCCATCCAGGTATCCCTATTGGCTTTCACTCATGGACTCAGATCTGTCAACATTATGAAACTAGTTCTCACTCTGGACCAAGAATATATGAGGTATCCCTCTCAGAGGATGATTGGCTTAGTTATCAGGCTTCATTCTTGCTTCTGGTGTCCCAACCCTGTTAGTCAGAAATTTTTGCATAGATTCTGACCTTTTGTGACTTCTGCCTTCCCTCTGATGATTATACATAGTTGTTAGTATCTAGACTCCTCCATTAGACTGTGAGACCCTTGAGGGCAGGGACTGTTTTTTTTTCCCCAGCCTATCCCTATATTTCTCATGCTTAGCACAGTGCCCAGCATATAGTAGGTTATTTAATAAATACTTGTTGATTTGACCTGATTTATTGCTCAGACTCTCTGACCTGGCTCCTGAACCTTTGTGCTCTAGTCTCCTGGCCTGAGATTTCAATCCTTGATGTCTAAACTCTTGGACTCTGGTCTTTACCTACGACTAGACTTCTAGTGCTTGCCTCTTTCCCTCTTATTCTCTGACTACTCATCACTTCATTTTTTGGCCCCTTGATTCACGGTACCTGCTAGCCTCATCAACATCTGTAAAGACTCCCTGTTTTGGTTCATCTCGTTGCATTACTCCTCAAACCCTAGCATGACAAAAACTTATTAAACCAACAAGGCATTGCTCTACATGAGTTTGTTGGAATTTTTCAGGTAGTCAGCCAGGGATAGCATCTACTTTGTAGGGAGTGAAGATGCATGTGAAATGGTGCCCCAGAATTTACCTCTGACCATGTGTATGAAATGATATTGATTGAACAGCCCAATCCAAGTCTATTAGAGAACCATCTCCATTGGGGTATTGATCTGTCCTTACCACAAATGCCTGATGGGCATAGATGTGTGTTTCATGGCCACAAGAGCTCCTCCCCAGTCCAAGAACCAAATGTTATACTCTTCATCAAAAATCTGAAAACAAAAATCAGGTGGGGGTGGAGGAGGAAAGGAGAAGGGTGAGAAGAATTAGGAAGATTCAGTCAATGTGAGCACTCAACAAATTCACTCCAAAGCCCTATTTGACTTTAGAGAGGCTTTTCAGGCGTGTGAAGATTCAACATAGGCTTTCTATACAATATAGCTTACAGATTTCTGCAAGTTTTATTCTGCCAGTCAGCATCCCTTCTTCTATCTAATCTATACTGATGATTATTATGTTGAGACAAGAACAGGTTGAAGAATTTCCTTTATGCAGAACTTATCTATTCTCTGTCTTGCATTGCCACCTATTTTCTGCTACCTGTGTCCTGTTTCCCTATACTCACCATGACATCATTCACTTTTTAAGGACAAAGATCACATCTCTACATTCTTTGTAACACCTAGAACAGGGCTTTGCGTGCTCCATGTGCTCATCCAAAGCCTGTTGACAATGCTTTATACCTCTGTCCCCAAATATGAACTAATCTAAAAAGGAAATCCCTTGGTTATTGTCTAGTATAACCCAATATATATCTGTGTATAATTCATGGCTCTTTTGGCAACATATTCAACTGGTTTAAAATCACCGTTTAAGGATGTGTTTATATAACACAAGAATAGCTACAGAATTACAGAAAAGTTAATATAAAAAGGGAATTTAGAGATCATTTACTCTAAATGTTTTATTTTATAGAGGAAGAAAGTGAAATTAGAGATTAAGTGATCTCTCTAAGGTTCCAGAGCTGGACAGGACATATCCAGGACTAGAACCCATGTCTTCTGATATGATTCCAGCCACATACAGCACACTGACCCCTACAATCAGTTTGCCTGGTTTTTATGCTGAACTGACCTGAAGGAGCCAAGATTTGGGTATTGGGTATTGTGACCTCACCTAAGATTCCTAAGCAATTTAAGAACCTACAGTCAAGGGTTGTAGCTACAGATAGACACAGACATGCCTCCCTCTGCCCTTTCCCAAGTTACCTGTCTCCAGGTATTGCCCCCATCAGAAGAGACAAACATGCCAACTTCCGTGTATGAGAGTTCTGTGCCGACATTGCCTGAAATAGAAGCAAATCATTTGAGAAGCATAAGGCAACTTTGAGAATAAATTGGTTTGTAGAGAGCAATTTACTGAACAGCTTTTGTTTGGTTTTAATTTTTCTATCCCAGAACCATTGTACATGGAGGGAAGAAAAAAAATGGGCTCTAATTAAAAAAAAGAAAAAAAGAAAATGTCACATTACTCCAAGACTTGGAGTTTTCAAGTAGTAAATGGAGACCTTATTCATCTTTAGCTCTTTTGGAACACAGAATTGTAGAATCACCACTTGGTCAGGCTGATCAATATTAGGCCTTATGCAAGCATTCCCTCCTTAATCAGTAGCCACCTAGCCTCTACTAACAAATGTCATACAACAGGGACTGTATGACTTAATGAAGCAATTCATTCCACTATGGGATGGCCAAAGCAGACAGGTTGGAGATTCCCAACAAAAGCAGAATAAAATGTAAGATTCTACTTCTTTCTGAGTGCTTAAGATACTTTCACTTTCAAAGGAGCCCTGTCCCACCAAAGATTCATTTTCCTTAGCCAGTAAGCATGTATGTATTACTACAAACTGCTTGAAAATTATAAGCTCTTCTTTTTGTGGTGGCAAAGAACTGGAAATCGAATGGATTCCCATTAATTGGGGAAGCTGAACAAGTTGTGGTATATGAACATAATAGGATAGACTTATATGAACTGATGCTAAGTGAAGTGAGCAGAACCAGGAAAACATTCTACACAAAAACAGCAACACTGTAATGATGATCAACTGTGAATGACTTAGCTCTTCTCAGCAATACAATGATCCAATGCAATTCCAAAAGACTAATGATAGAAAATGCTAACCACATCCAGAGAAAAAAACTACGGAGTCTGAATGCAGACCGAAGCATACTATGTTTACTTTTTTGTTTTTTCTTTCCTGTGGTTTTCCCCTTTTGATCTGATTCTTACTTCACAACATGACTAATGTGGAAATATGCTTACATGATTGTACATGTGTAACCTATATCAGATACCTTTCTGTCTTGGGGAGGAGGGAGAGAAGGGAAGGAAGGAGAAAAAAACTTGCAAAACTGAATATTGAAAACTATCTTTACACGTAATTGGAAAAATAAAATACTGTAAGAAAACAATGAATAACTCTTTTTATTGTACTAGAACTTTATCCCTCTATCTTATGGAGCCACGCAGAATCAATCTACTTGCTCCTCTAGTTGAGATTCCTTCATCTCTTTCCTTACTGGTTCCTTCTCTTCTTTCTCTTCTTTAAATTAAGGATCTTTAAAAAATTTTTTAACCAGATCTATAATTTTATCAGTGTAGGGAACCCTCAATAATCAGTTCCCTCTACCATCACATTTCACCACCTGTTTTACCACTGACAATCTTGGAGAGTTATCTAGGACACTAAAAATTAAAATGACTTGTCGAAGGTTATGGAGCCAGTATACAATGTCAGAGGCAGGACTCTCAGAGCCCAGGTATTCCTGACTTCAAGGCCAGCTCTCTATCATGTGCACCATACTGCCTCTTGAACATCTGTAGTCCCTCTAATTCAACAGGCATTTGCTCCTCGTATGCCATAATTTTGAGTTTCTTCAGTGTCCTATTTTTCATTTCCTGGATAATATTCAGATTGTTGATTTCCTTTTAAAATGTGGCATTCAGAACTTTAACATAATGATCCAGATGTGTCCCAACTGGGGCACAATGAAGCTAGAGATTCTATTTCATTTGCTTAGTGTCTTAACTTACATTAGATTTTGAAACAGCCTGATCACACCAACGACTTTCATTTTCCTTAAGTCTCAGCATGTGTATACTCACTCTTGAAAGCTCCATAAAAACTCTGCTCTATTTTTGCTTTTTACATAGCACCTAGGACTGAGAACAGTCATCTATGGAATGCTGTTTGATCACCCAATCAGAAGGTGCTTAGGTCATAGTCTGAAACAAAACTGAAAATACCCCCTTTGCTGCTCATTCCTCATAGCCTTTCATAGACCCCATTGCCTTCCACCACCTTTGCTTCTGGGAGCTTTGTGTTCTCCACCACCACCTCAAATCCCCCCCACCCCCAGTGGGAAAAGGGACTAACTAGGTACTCTGTGCAGTTCCATTTTGATAGGCAGCATGGAGAGCCCCAGAAGTGAAGCTACAATACCTGAGTCTGAATTGCAGGACTCCCTTGTTCAAGTAATTTACCTTTTGCATTTGTAAAACAGATAGTCCAGTCCTCATATTTTTTTTCACTCACAGCACTGTTGTGAGAATAAAATAATATAATGTATATGGAGTCACCTTTAACTATAATCTCCATCTTTTTTTAGCATAGTGCTAAATGAATGTTTGTTGAATGAATGAACTATCCCAGTTTCTCAGACCAAATCCATCACTGAAGTCAGTGGGTACATGTTGTGGGGGTGGGGCTGGTAAAGGGGATATTTCTGTGTGGAAAAGAAAAAAATACATATATGCATGTGAAAATGCATTGCAGTGGCTGGCATTTTTTTCTTTAAAAATAGCAGGAAAGGAATGTTAGCTCCTACAAATCTGTAACCTAAATACGAGTACAATAAAAAGGCAATAATGAAAATGTTAATTGAGCTCCTGACATTTAATGCTCCAAAATGAGAAATTAAAGCCCTTCTACTGCCTGTCAAACCCCTATCAGCATTAGAGAGTGCACAACTAGCCAACTTATTTTGACACACAAGCTTCCAAAAATAACCCCCAGGCTCTGTAAGCAGTAGAACCGGGAAGCCATGAGAGAAAGGTTTGGTGAACATCTCCAAAAAGTGGGTATCTAGAGTAAATGATCCCATTCCCCTCGCTGGGGATTGGAGAAGACATCATTGAAAAAAGGAGAAGCTACTGATCTTTTGGGGAAAACTGTAATCCCATGGAATTACAGAGCTGAGAGGGATCCTTAGAGATCACTTAGTTAAGCCTTCATTTTGCGTATGTGCTCATCAATGCCCACCCAACCATCCATGAAGAACAGCTCACATTGTTTACATATCGCTTTACTGACAAGAATTGTAAATATTCTCATCTCCATTCTACAAGTAATGGAACCAAGGCTCGAAAATGGAAATAATAATAATAGTTAGCTTTTATGCCATTCTTTAAGGTTTACAAAGTGTTTTGTATATATCATTTCTTTTGCTCTTTACAACAACCCTTCAAGATAAGGGCCATTATTAGCTCCATTTAACACTGGAAGAAATCGAGGTTGAAAGAGGCTGAATAACCTGTTGAAGGTTGCACAGCTAGGTGTCTGAGTAGCATTTGAACCCAGATCTTATTCCAAACACAGCACTCTTTCCATTGCACCACCTAGCTTCCTGAAAGGAGTAACTGCAATTGTTTGGGGGCAGAAATGACTTGCATTCGAATTAATGGCAGATGCAACACTAGGGCTCAAGTTGATGGAGCCTTAGAGAATGTCTAGTAATAAGATCATAGATTTCAATTCGGAAGGAATCCCAAACGTCATCAAATATAACTCCTTCATTTTATAGGTGGGGACACTGAACCCAAGGGAAGTTCAACAACTTGTCCAAAGTCCTGCAGGTCATATCAGAAATGAGACGAGAGGACCCAAGTCCTCTTACTCCAAAGCCAGAGTTCTGTTCACTAAAACCCACTGTCTCCCCAAAAGGCAGATGTCTGGCATGTTAGGTAAGCCCTTACTTCCTGGCCACTGCAGATCTCAAAGGTCATTGAGTACAACTCCTTTGTTTAAAGATGCACAGAAAATCAATAACAAAGAAGGAATTCAAATTCACATCCTGACTCCAGTTCCCTCTTTCTGCTCTACCAATGCTGCTTTTTGTGTTCTATCCTGACTTCCGGTTCAGTGTGTCATGGTGTCGTGATAAGAACACTGGTTTGACTGAATGCCATCCTGGTCTCTGACAACTTTTTCTTTGATAAGCATGTCATTTATCTTACTGGGCCTCATTTTCTCCATTTGAAAATGGGGATAATACTCATATTCCTTGTCAGGAAGTCATGTTGTAAGAAATGTGAACTAATTTTTGTGGGTGTTTGGATGGGCATTGGGGAGCTGGATTTACCTAACCCTTCATATGTCTCTTAACATCACAGAAATCAGCACATTGGTAAAGCTTTGCCCTGAATTAAAGTGGGATATGAGAAGACAGTAATCAGTTTATTTTATTCTTCGCAGTTGATAAAATATGATTATCTTAAAATTTTAGAGTTAGTAGAGACAACTCCTTATTTTATAAATGAGGAAACAGACCCAGAAAACTTTAAAAACATCCCCTAGATCACACAAACAAAGCTGGCATTCTAATCCATATCCTCTTCTTCTAAATCGAGGTCTCATTCCACCATAGTAGAAGAGATGGAAGTGTCTCCATCAATTTCTCTAACTGCCCTGGTACCTTGCCCTACCTCATTAAATATCCCCCTTTGGACCATCTTTCCTAGAAATATCTTGCATAGCTCAGAGAAAGGTTATTTTGTATCCATCTTCTAAACAGGTAACGTGGCAGAGGTGGTAAGGATCAGCCAAAATACCTAGGTTACATTAGTTAAGGGAAGCAGATACATCTACTCCCTACAGGTTATGTACTGTGGAGTAAGAGAGAGGAACAGAGTGACCACCTTTTAAAGGTTAATCAGAATACTAATGAAGTTTCATAACCCACAGTGACAATTTTAACATCCCTGCTCTAAATCACATTGTTTTGGGTTGGGGCTTAGTTATCTTTTCCAGAACTGAGGGATCAATGTCCCTACTGGAATGAAACTATGCTTACTTTCATATAACCAAGAGCCAAGGGCAAACATAGGTGGAGACAGAATTGTTAGTTACTTAGAGAGTATGATACTATAGGCTCCTCATTTGTTTGTTGTTGTTGTTGTGTGTGTGTGTGTGTGTTTTTCTGCTGCATGGCATTTTATTTCCAGGGAGACAGTCTTTTCTTCTATCTTTAAAAGAGAAGGCAGATGGTATAGATTCCCCTAGGAAATGGCACATAGGAAGTACTTGAAATTCATACTCAAGTGTAAACTACTGACATAGAAGAGCCTCGTGTGGGTATAGACTTGGTTATAAGAGAAAGGTGAAAAGATCAAGAGAGTGGTGTGCTCTGAAGAGAAAGAGAAAGAGAGAGACTGAGTGTGTGTGTGGGTGTGGGTGTGTGTGTGTGTGGGGGGGGAAGAATGGGGAGGGAATCTTGTTGAAAAGAAAAAATGCAAAAAGGGAAGTCCAGGACAAGAAGAGACTTTGCTAACAATACTACAACCTTGCCACAAGGAAGCCCTGACAGTATGTGCTAGGATAGATGCTGGGAGTAGGTGTGTAGACAAATTCCAATGTTTCCAACTCTTGCTTTTAATCCAGCATTTGCAAATCATTTTTTGAATGCAAACAATGTATTCCTCCCAGACTCCCTGTGGCATACCATCAAATCCATTAATCCTAAACCCAAAATACAGGGAAGAAAAAATAACTTAGAGATGTTGATATTCTGAGCTATGTACGGTGCATATTCATGAAAGGGTATGGTTGGTTTTCTTTAAGCAAAGAATGAATTTTAAGTTATTTTGGAATTCATAGGTGAATCACTGAGTCCATATTTTATATATACAGTTTTAAAGTAACCTTAGGACATATGGGAGAGTTTTGTGAAAATGATTTTGAGGCAGGTTGGGAAGAGTGTCATTTCAGGTTTTCACTACTGAACTCTCTTAAGGTCTCCAGGCTCATGGGCACAAATAAACACCCATTTTGGTACATGGTAAACACTGACTATCTCCTTGGTGAAAACAGAGATTTATAGATATTTGGGTTGTTATTTTTTTTTTACCAGACTTATGTTTTCATCAGTGCACCTCAAGTGAGACAACTCTACCTAGGTAAATCAATGCCTTCTCTGAAACTTAAGGGAGTTTGCATGGGTAAAAAGAGAGTGATTATTGCCCTACAGAGTTGGATAGAAGATTTTACAGATGAAGAAACTGAGGCAGAGAGAGATTTAAATAATTTGCTCAATGTCACACAGGTAGGAAGTAGCAGAAATTCAATGTCAGGTCAACCACCTAAGGTTACAGAATTCATAGGTATCCGATCTAGGAAAAAATTCTAGGACCTTGATTATTAGCATACTATTCTGAGTGAATAGTGAAGAAGGAAGGAAGGAAGGAAGGAAGGAAGAAGGAAGGAAGGAAGGAAGGAAGGAAGGAAGGAAGGAAGGAAGGAAGGAAAAGCATTTAGTAAGTGCAAAGCACTGTACTATGCAGTAGGGATACAAACAGAAAAGTAATAACCGTTCCTAATCTCAAGAAGATCACATTCTAACAGAGGGCACAATACATATAGAAGGTTTCAGGGGCAAGTCAGATATAAAGATTTCATGACCAGTAAGTTGCAGCAGCAAAACAGATGGTATTGTCTCTTTTTAATGACATTTTCATTGACAAAGTCAATGACTTTTATGGATAGATGTTTCTTTTCTGTGTTTTCAGCAGCTGTGACTCTAGCACCTATAGAGACAGTTGCCAGGTCCCACCTCCAAGGCAGTTAATTCCTTAGATAATGGCTATAGGGGCTATATTGAAGGCATCTTCTGTGGTTTTGGGAATGCTGCCACTCCTGGGGCTCTTGGATGGACCTGCTAGTCAGTGGCAGTTGGTAGTGGTGGTGGCAAGGAAGGAGAGTGATCTCCATAGTAATCGTTCCCCTCTATGTCAATTGAAGGGCCCAGGCTAGGAGCAGGACTGATTGTCTATGGAGCACTCCTGGATCCTAGACACAGAGACTAGGTTTTCTCCCCTATGCTCCAAGGGGAGGCAATGGTCAAAGGAGCAATGGTAGTACCTACAATGTTCTGACACCCCTGCTAGCCTGGCCTACTAGCCTCAAAGGTGGCAACTGGTCAGCAGGTGCTAGGGATGGCTGGGAATGTTAGTCGTGCAAGAAATCTCAGACATCATCTAGTCTAACTCCTTCAATTTACAGACGAGATAACCTACATGAGGACTTTGGGAAAGTAATTTAACTCCTCAGGGCTTTCTAAACACCTCTCTATGACTTTAAGTTGCAGAGAATATGCTGACCATTAATAAAAGGAGCTTTCTCATTCATCCTCCTGGATACCCTGTACCAATGAAATCCTAAGTCTAGCCCCTATACACCTGTGACAATAAGCTAAAGGTATAGAATGGCCTTCCAAAGAAAAAAAATTTCAAAAACAGGAATTTCAAAAACACTGGAATAAAATCTGGAGGCTTTATCCAAAGGAAATGTGTGTGTGTGTGTGTGTGTGTGTGTGTGTGTGCGCGTGTGTGTAAGACCCTCCAGGGATCCCCAAGAAGGGTGATACCTACTGGTGACATTTAGCAGAAAGAGTACTCACCTTGGAGTCAAAACAACTAGGTTCACATTTCTGCTTTGTTCAATGCCTTTGACATCATGAAACTAAGTTTTTTAAATCTATAAAATGGTCTTGCAGTGAGAATCAAATGAATATATATTTATATATATATATATATATATATATATATATATAATCATTTGTAACCATCAAGCACTCTAGTGATTTTCAGTTTATCCTTAAATTTCTTTACCTCTTCTTCCTAGATTGTCCAAAAAAATGCTAATCATTTTGAAACTAATATTTGAATGGAGCTTGTTAGTTAAAATAACTCTAAAAAGAATCCTTTTTATAAGATGAGTCATCGTCTCAAATTTATATGCTTTACAAGTTGAGGTTTTCCTATGTTGGGTTTTATTAAAGAGGGAACCCCTACATAAACAAATTTTTAATCTTTCTCTTTAGTAGAAGATATGCTGCTGTTAAACCCTGATGACCATGAGAATCTAGAGTGTGGTACAGTGGAAAGAGAGCTGGATTTGGAGTCAGAAGACCTAGGTTCAAAACCCAACTGTCATTTGTAATTTTTGTAACCTCAGGCAAATCATTTAACCTATCTGGAACTCAGTTTCTTAATCTGTAATTTAAAGGCAGTAGTTTTGATCCCTCATTGTATAACTGATTGGGCTATTACAATTGCTTATACATTCTAATTTTCTAGGACCCTCAGTTACATGCACTGAGAAGAAATGGAGCAAAGCAGAGAAAGCACTGGCCTAGGAATAAGATCTGGGTTTGAGTATTCCTTTTTCACTAACTTGTTGTGTGACTTTGGGCGAGTCATTCTACCCCTCTCATCTCTCATTTCTTCATTTGTAAAATGACAATTTTATAGCATCACCTACTACACAATGTGGTTCTGAGGATTCCATGAGATGAGGGATGGAAAAACACTTATAAACTTGTAGCTCCCTAGATACAAGTGAGCTATGATTATAATTCATAATTATAATCATTGCCATTATTGTCACTGCTGTCACTGTTTCAAGGAAATGATCCATGAACTGGAAGACGTAAAATCATGCTCACCTGTGGCTACCACTAGCCCAGGGGCCGTGTCCTTGCTGGAGATTCGGCCTGATGAATATGGGTTTTCAGAGATCTGCAGATGGAGATGTAAGGAACAAAAGGGCTGCAGAAGGAAAGGAAAAAGAGAATAGCATCATGTCTAGAAACCACTGCTTGAGGGGTGAGGTTAGGGGAATACAACTTCCAAGAAAGGCATGGATTAAAAGAAGGCCAGTGCTAGTACCTTCTTCATGGCTTTGCATATCTTACAGAGATAACCATTCAATTATCAATTGAGACCTTCCCTATGCACTGTTAACAGCCACTTTCTGCCTCAGCCAGTCAAGATAACTCAACCCACCCCATCTCCATAAATATACCTTGTATATTGTTCTCTCCTCATCCTATTTATCCAGACTTAGGAAGGTTCCCCCTACTTTCTATCTAACTTATTTCCCTACTTCTTATCTAAATTATACCCCTTCAGCAAAGCACAAGTTAGGTGCCACTTCCTCCATGAGATCTTCTATGACTCTATCCCACCCTGCCCCCCATTGAAATGATCCTTTTCCCCAGGACTATGTAGCTATTATAGCATTATCACACTCTAGTCTATATTATACTTATCTGTGTCACCTCTTCTACTAGAATGGAAGGTCCTTGAAGGAAGGAGATGCACTTTATTCATTCTTGAATCCCACTTAGCACCAAGTATGGGGACCAGCATATAGCAAGCAGAAACTCAATTTCTCAGTATGAACTGAATGATTTCTTGCTGACTGATAGATATACACTAATCAATGAAAGAGTTAGGGGCTGCCCATCCTGACTTTTGTGCTACATAAGGTTCAAAGTTGTGGTTACCAAAGAAGTTACAGGAGATCTCTGAACAAATCTGACTGAGTATATGGGCAATCTTTGCCAATCTTTGCCTCCATAAGCAGTAGCCCTTGGCACAAATCAACCTCTCTAGTGGGCTTCAGAAAAGAACCTGCTAAGTACTGTGAGACTTACCAGCAAACAGTTGACAGGACTCCCTCTTAGGTCAGTATCTGGAGCCTGCAGCAGACGCCAATCCCTGCCTTTGTTGTAAGTGATATAAGTCTTCACTTGGTCATCCACTTTTTTGTTGGCCAGGAATATCCCTTTGATGCCTGCTACCTAGGATAAGTAGAGAGAGAAAGAAGAAGAAATGCAATTGGGGAAGGGAGCTAGCAACCAGGACTTCATGAAAAAATTACAAAAACATTCAACTTGTGCTGAATTCATTTTAGAGTGTCCCTAAAATAGACATTTTAGATGTCCCTTTAGATATCATCTAGTTCAATCCCTTAATTTTACAGATGGATGAACTGAGGCCCAGAAAGAAGTAACTTGATCAAGTACACTAAAATAGTGACAATGGAGTCAACAGTCCAGATATCCTGCCTCCCAATTTATCTCTCCTTCAAGAGGACCACACTGCCCAGTCACATGAAGGTGTTTGAAGGAAGAAAAAAGGAAGGACACATTAAGGGGCATATTTATAGAGGGGAAGCCCTCAGCAAAAACTCAAAATACCATGGAGTTTGTCTCCACAAAAAGGGAGCACCTTTTCAGAGCCTTTCTATTACCCTCTGTCTGCCCTAGTTCCTATAAGGACTTGCTCAGGTGACTGTCAACTAATTTCAGCTAAGGTGTTAACTGATAAAGGTTTAAGGGGTCACCTCTTCTCTGAAATAGCTGTTGGCTGATAAGGTGGCTATTGTAGATAGGAAAACCTCAAAACAGAAAAGAAGGGATCCTTAATGGAGAATGACAGACACCGAAATAGCAACATGGGAGGTATTTCAGAATCAACATCCATATCTCAGACCATGTTGATCTGCTTATTCATTCTAGTTATTCATAAAGGTAATACTTATGTTTCAAAGAAAGAAAACATGATAGAGAAATCAAGAGCCTCAAACTCCCCTCTCCCAAAAAAATTAGTCTTTTGCAAGTAAGTTTATCTTCCTGATCCTCAATTTCTCATAGGGGAGAAGAAAAATAATTTTTAGTGGTCTATTTGCTACTAAAGTTTATTGAATTGGGTATGGGGGCAGACATATGTTTTAGGAAGATCAATCTGACAGCTATCAGATTGTCAAAACCAGCCACTGTGCTAAGCATGACGGATACAAAAATACACAAAATCAGGGTTCTCAGGGAGTTCTCTTTCTAATGATGGGGTCAAATGGAAATAAGTGTATACAGAATAGCTGGAAACTAAGCTCAGAAGGAAAGCACAAGAGGGAGAACTGGAATCAAGCCAAACCTTCATTTCTCAAGCCTGGTAGAGGCCCAGGTTCCATGGTAGCTGTGAAAGAGTTGCTTGGGTAGAAGAAGAAAGTGCTCTTCAGATTCAGAAATCACGTTGTATTCATTTAGTTAATGAAAAAGAAGGCTTTTTTAAAACAGAAATTCCACTGACCCAGAGAAGAAGCCGCCAACACAGATAAAATATTAACAAAAAAACATCAAGGAGAAGATAGAGTTTGTCTGGAAGAGACCCAATTTGGAAGGTTTGGAAAATGGCCAACAGTTTAATTAATTAAATGTCTTAGTAGGAAAAAAAAGGTAAGGATGAGAAGAAAGAGAGATGCCTAGAGAAGACATGGAAGGCAGAGAGCACTGTCAGGAAAAGCCTTTTCTAGCAGTCACCCACCCTGGTGAGTGAACTTGGTTAAACTTCCCAATAACTTCAGGACGAGGAGTATCCCTGTTAGTTGGCACATACCATCAGAGCACAAAGACCCCTTAGTTTTTCATGTCGTTAACTGTGGCAGAAAAGGATGCCAGTGTTCCTTCCTTCCTCTGCCAGCCAAGGAAGAATATTCCAACCCATAATTCCCTGACATTGCTCTTGGTCTGAATTGTTGTGTGGTTTGTCAAGCCCATGATACTTTTTCTGAAACCAGATGGCTGGTACATTGTAGATAAATGAACTCCCCATCCTCCATCTCTTTTCCCAAACCAAATGGTCTTATTCCTGAGATGTCAAGACACTATGCAAAACTTCCATGGGCTTAAGCCACTGCTGCTTCCTTTTCATTCCAGAGATATTAATAATCATTTCATTACGACCAGGTAAAATTATACCTTATTTTTCAGAAGAGCTTTATTATTTCCAATAGTTATATCTCATCCCCTCAGATATATATCACCATAATTTATCACCACATGTGTATCTTTAACTGTTTTTGGTTTTCTCTTAATCAAACTATTGATTTCCAACTTTAACATAAGCTTTGTAATCTCAGGAAATTGCTCAGAATTTTCTAGAAGCCCTAGATTTTCTGTATTAAAGTGGGACAGTTGGCTGGTAGGGGAAATTCTTACACCAGATATCCATTCTCTGAGCATCAGAGAAGATGTGGGTCAACAATCCCACTGACTTTTTCTGTGGAGATGGATACCAAGATAGAGGAAAGGAGTGTTTTGCAGATAAACTTGAATTAAACATGACTCTTTCCCCTTAGTAAACAGTTTTGCAAAGCCAAGATCATAGATCAAGAGTCAGAAAGAATTTTAGAGGACATATCGTACCAATGCCAAAATTTTACAAATGAGGAAACTGTGGCATGGGTAGGTCATGGGACTTGCTCAATGTCAAATAATCAATCAGTAAAGTGTCACAGGTGGGATTTAAACCTCAAGTTCTTTAACTCCAGAAATTAGTGCCTTTTTTGTTTTGTTATAATGAATAAATATGTCTGCTGCTGAAAGTCAACACCCCCAGGGAGAGGGCAGAAGATAAGGGATGCTGCCAAGGAGAACGTGGCACTGTGATATGATCATCCAGTCCTCTTGGAAACTTTGTCTCTTGGGCATTGTTTCTGACAACTGGCCGCTTCCTTGAGGCCACCATTTCCAGGTGGCACAGGCATCTGTCCCTCACCTTCCAGGACAAGGAGGTCTGGGTCCAGCAGAGAAATTCAATTACTATTGTGTACCCTGGGGATGCTTCCTCTAGCCCAGCCTCTGATGAGGAATAGGCGAAAGGGATGGAATAGTCATTTTCACATATTGGGTCCTGGCTGAAGTTTGCCAGCAGCTGCCAATCTGGCTTTTAACCAGGGGTAGAGAAGTCAGGAAGAAAGGAGGACAGGTATTTAGTCATGGAGATCCAAGGGCAAAATGATATTAGAGAGAAATGACATGAGAGAAAAAGGGGACAATGTAAGGATATTACCATTGCTGAACTAAATCACATAGATTTAACCTTGTCCAGCCCCCTTAGGCAGCATGCCACAGTGGAATGCTAGATAGAGAGTTAAGACAATCTGGATTCAAATCATGGATTAGCCACCAGACTACCTGTATAACCCTGGGCAAATTACCTTTCTAGGGCTTGGTTTCCTCATCTATAAAATGAGGAGGTTGGACTAAATGAACTCTGAAATCCTTTCAGGTTTTCAATCTAGAATTCTAGAAGGGCCAGAAGCTTAAATAACTTAAACAAAAAGTCATTAGAGTACTAAATAGTAGAATATCTAATAACAGAGTATTAAATAACAACATCACACCCAGATTCCTCTAACTCCAGTCCTGCTTTTTCCTTTGTATCATGCAGTAGATATTGGACACCATGGCTCGCATGGTGTAGCTATCTAAGTTATCCTTGAGGGGTGGCTAGGTGGCATACTAAATAGAGCACCAGCCCTGGAGTCAGAAGGACCTGAGTTCAAATCTGGATTTAGACACTTAATACTTACTAGCCATGTGACCTTGGACCAGTCACTTAATCCCAATTGCCCTGCCTTCCCCACTCCAAAAAAGGAAACAAACAAACAAAAAAAAAAACCCCAATGATCCTTGAAGCATATGAGTCAGGCTACCTCTCCAATGCACGCCTCCAAACAGCACAGCCTGTGGCTTTGAAAATTGTATCTTCCAATGAGGAATGCCTGAGAAAAGACCCCATGTTGAGATATATTAGAGTATCTAGGATATATTTTAGTATCTCACTGTGAAGTTTGAGACCTATGCTTGGCACCTTCTATTAGCTGGCTGGCCGTTAAAGGTCAGAGAAGAGGAAGGGAAAGGAGCAAGTGTCATGTAGCATATGTGACCTACTAGGTACCAAGCGACTTAACCCCCACTTCATCTGTAAAATAATAATAATGCCACCTCATAAGCTGTTATAAGTAAAGTCTGTAAAACAACACTTCACCTCAATCACTTAAGGATCAGAGGTTTTGTTGGTGCAAGATTCGCTCAATCAGTACAGGTGACAATACCTCCCTCCTATCAATCAGTTAGGGCTGCTGTGTGGCACAGTGGACAGATAGAGCAATGGGTTTAGAATTCAGAAGACTCAGCTTCCTGAGTTTCAATATGATCTCAGACACTAACTGTGTGACCCTGGGCAAGTCACTTAATCCTATTTGCCTTCGTCTCCTCATCTGTAAAACAAGCTGGAGAAATAAATGGCAAATTACTCCAGTATCTCTGCTGAGAACAACCCCAGATGGGATCACAAAGAGTCAGACACAGCTGAACAACAATCAATCAACCAATCAATCAATCAATCAGAATTCATTTTATGCATTATGTCACAAATACAATAAGTGAAATCCTTCCTACTCATGAGGAGCAGACATCATAATGGAGGAGAAAATGAGGACATATAAAAGTATATATGGAATGAATTAAAATCAAAGAAACCCAAATACACACAGTAGTGTAGTAAAATACTAGAAAGTGTAAGGGGGGGAAATCAGGAAAGGGTTTATGTAGACAGTATTTCTCAAGAGTTGAATCTTGAAGGAAGAAAATGATTATATGAGGGAGAAGGTGAAGAAGGAATGCATTCCAGGTGTGGGCACAACCAGTGCAAATGATGAGAAATGGGAGATGGAACAACATCACATGTGAAGAACAGAGATAAGACCAGTTGGGTTGGATGGCAGAGTGCAGGAAAGGGAAAATGAATAATGAGATAGATGAGCACAAAAGATAGGTTAACCTTAAGTTGTGAGGGGCTCTAAAAGATAAGCAAAAGGAATTTATACTTATTTCTGGAGAGACTGGGGAGCCACTGGGGTCAGGGTAATGTTGGTTGAAAAACATATAATCAGCATACAGTTAATCTGGTAATGATTCTGTCCAAACTTAGCTATATTGGTCCTCCGACAAGAGACAAACAGCAACTGCAACTGAGTTTGAAGATTTTTCAGCTTGATAGGTCTGGCCAGGACTTATAGTCTATTAGCTTAGCCTTTGAGATCCGAGGGTCACCTGTACATCATGATGCCCAATTGGAGTAGGATTAGCAGTGACTATATGCCTTACCCATTGGAAAAGTTTGACTGTCAAGAGTTCTCTGTTTGAAAATCACCAGGATTTTAGAAAGAGCTACCCAGATTAAAGCACTGTCCCACTTGGCCACCTCACACTGCACTGGGCAGAGTCTCAAATCTCAAGTACTGCCCTGGGCTAGGAAAGGATGGACACTGATGGACTAAAGGAGCTCTTCTGTTATTACAATGACATGAATCTATAATTGACAACTTTAACTACTTAAATCAGTCCCGTCCAACATCAAATGGACTTCTGACATCTCAAAGACAACATGAATTATATGGCCTTGAAATCTTCTTATCTCCTCTGATTATTTAATTACAGGGACAAAAAATAACTTGCTTCCATGCAGAGACAAGAGGGACAATTTTTCTCTCATCAAGAAGGAACTAGAGTGTCAGGCAGACAAAATAACAGAGTCTGGCTTACTTGCCCTCCTGGACACCTATTGGGAGGGGAGAAGGGAAAAGGATAAGCGTTATGTAGCACCTACTATGAGCCAAGCACTGTCCTGAGAGCTTTTACAACTATTACCTCATTTGATTGTCACAATCCTGGGTGGCGGTTGCTGTTATGGTTCTCATGTTGTAGTTTAGGAAACTGAGGTAAACAGATTAAATGATGTGCTCAGGGTCACCCAATTGGTAAAATGTAGAAAACTGATTTGAAGTCAGGTCTTCCTGCCTCCAGGTCCAGTCACCTCACAGGCTATATATAGAGCTTGATGAGGCTGATCATTCTAGCGGGCAGTCTCACTCAGCGCCAAAAGCTGTCTTGGCAAATTACTCAATACACCCTCACTAACCCTAGTCCCCATCTACCTTGAAATGCTAAACAGGGAGTGCTAACGATGTCTGTTTTTGAGGTGAGTCTCTAATGATTCAGGTGGAAGATGGATTAACATATTAATTTTATTGCCTTGTCACATGTCAGTCTAAATCTCCATATGATGGACATTGCTTCCCTGACTTCAATATCTAGAGAAAGTTAAAAGGTCTACTTACCCTGGCCCAAGAAAATTCTAAAATGAAGGTCTAGTTTGAGTTCTTTTAAAGGAAAAGGCCACTGCATTTCCTGAAGCATATCATCCATAGACATAATGTACCCCAAACTAAGGATCTAGAGAGTTTTCCCCTACTCTACATTGTTGGATAGTACACAATCCTAGGCCCTGAGACCAGAGTCATAGAGCTATTTAGGGTTAACTAAACTAGAGGAAGGTGCAGGTATAGTGGATAGAACACTGGACCTGGAGTCAGGAAGACTCGTCCTCATGTGTTCAAATCAGGCCTCAGACATTTACTAGCTTCGTGATCCTGGGCTAGTCACTTAACCCTGTTTGACTCAGTTCCTCATCTGTAAAATGAGCTGGAGAAGGAAATGGCAAACCACTTTATTGCCTTTGCCAAGACAACCCCAAATGGGATCATGAAGAACCAGACGTGACTGAAAAGTGACTTAAAATCAGCAAGGAAAGTGGCCTTCCTTCAAGTCATGAACAGTCCTGGTATAATGCAAACTAGCACTTCTTACTCAAAAACTTCCAGTGGCTCCTCACACTCCAAATGCTTCTTCTGCCTAGAGTTAGTTCTCTACTAACTGGCCCAAACCTAACTTTACAGCTTTATAACCTGATCTTCCTTGAACTTCCTTGGAGTTGCCCCTCTCTAATCAGATTAGTATCCTTGCTGCCTCTAAAGGAAGCCTGTTTATTTCTAAATCTGTTCTTTCACTTGAGCATGTAAACTCTGTATTTCCCATACCTTCCTTCTAGAACATTTCTGTCCTAATTTCTGCTTATCTAAAGCTCACTCATTCTTCAAGACTCTCTCAATCCCCATCTCTTCCTTCAAGTCTTCCCTCATTACCCTTAGTTGTCTAAATTTCTGCATTATCTACATAAATCATCTGTTTCATGTACCTAGAAATAGATTCAGGAAGCCCTGGGCTTAAATACTGTCCCTAGAAACTTAAAGCTGTGTGACCCTGAGTAACTCATAAGCCTCAGTTTCTCCATTTGTAAAATGAGGGAAAAAATAGCTCCTACCTTATAGGGGTTTTTTTTTTCTAAAAATCAAGTAAGTTGATATGTGTAAGCTTTCATTAGTTTCATATACTTTGCAAATCTGAAGGTGCTACATAAATGTGAATTGTTATTATTGTTACTTTATCATTGTTATTCTCTCCAATTTGGCCATATATGTTTTTGGCCTCTTCCAAAGTCCTGAGCACACAGCAGATTCTTAAGTGACAGTCATTAAATTGAATTAGAAATGAGACTTCCCTACAGTAATATCGCATCAAGCAGGTCCTGTTTTAAACAAACTACCAGAATCTTGGGCAAGCTCACTGTTTTACCTACTCTTGGTAGTTGCAGAGACACTATATACTTTTCTCCCAAAGACAGAAAGCATATATTAAGAAGGAGGGGAAGTACACTTCTTGCCTCATCTGTCATTGTGATTCATGCCCTACTTCAGATCAATGTATCTCACTGTTCTAAATGGCCAAGCAATCCTTTCACTTCCCTTCACTGAAAAGGTGAACGGTCCAGAGAAGCAGAACTACTTAGCTTGTTGGAAAGGTCAAGGATAGATGGATTTCTCAAGTGCCGTTTCCTCCATGAAGCCTTCTCCCAGTCTTCTCAATGCTCAAATGATACATGTTTGTTCCCTTCTTTAAAGATAGAAGTATAAAGGAGGAACAATTCAAACTTAAATCAGAAAAGAACTGAGTTGGGGGTGGCTAGGTGGCGCAGTGAATAGAGCACCAGCCCTGGAGTTAGGAGTACCTGAGTTCAAATCCGGCCTCAGACACTTAACACAAAAAACTAGCCGTGTGACCTTGGGCAAGTCACTTAACCCCAACTGCCCTCCAAAAAGCAAAAAAAAAAAAAAAAAAGAACTGAGTCTGTATCCTGCTTCTAACACTTAGTGAATATGTGAACATGAGCAAGTCACAACCTTTATGAGTCTCACTTCATTTCTAAAATGGGAATAAATAACGCTGACCATCCAAGACCCAAAGATCTTCTGTGAGTATCAAATGAGAGAAGGTAGCCAAAGCACTTCGCAAACCCTGAAATTGATAAGCAAATATCACCTATTATTATTACCACTGTTATATGTGCTCTACTTATTACACTTAAGGACACTTTTACTCCCATTGTAGAGAATTAGGTGACTGTATGTCTCATCCTCCCTATTAGCGTAGTGACCTTGCCTTAGTCATCATCAGCGTTTTTTGCAAAGCCTTGTATAAGGCTCCTCAATGTAGTAAGAGTTCAGGGCTTGTTGTACTGGATTGATTTAGCTGAGTAGAAGTGAATTTCTGGGATTAAAAATCATTTGGGTATATTTTCTATTCTTTTTTTCTTCTTGAAATTCCTCTCATTGATGCCCCCTGAGAATGTAGTAGGCTCTAGGACCCAAAAAACATTATCATAACAATCCATGCCAAACTAGGCCAAATAACTAAGAAACATAACACCTCTGACATTGTTGTCTCTTATTTGGACAACTTATGCAACTGTGGGGGCATGTTAGCTAGAATGAGCCTTTGCAAACCCCAGAAAACTTCTTCATAAACATTATGGCCCTACAGAGCAATTATTCCATCCCAAGAGCCTGGCTTTTCTCAACCAGGCCATTCCTTTTCAATGGTACATTATAACATAATGCCTGGTGACTTAGAGAAGAAGAATGGAATTAATGGACTTTTTTCATTTTCTCCACTCTCCATTTGTCATCTCTCTTTATGAAATGCCTCTCCTTCCATTCCCATCCATCCTACCCCAAGGTAAGACTGTACCAAATTAAGTCATAATCCTGTCAGTTTCAGGTATGGAGCAGCCAACATGGTCCCCATCTCTATAGCAAGGTTATCTTGAGGATGTCAGACACATGCACAGTACTACTACCCAAACCTAAGTCCCAAAAGAAAATCATAAAGGACTTTTATCCGTCATAGTGTATGGATAGGCTAGGGCACTGGATTTACTGTCCAGTAATATTTACAATCCAGTATGAATTCAAATCCTGACTCTGCTATTCACTATCTGTGAGACCCTGGGTAAATCTTTTACATTTCTTTTGGCCTCACTTTCCTATCAAACAAGGAGATTGACAAAATAATCTCTACAGTTCCTTCTAATTCTAGATCCTACAAGATAATTGGGACCAGTCACCACGTTCTGCTTCAGGCAGATAAGTATATTCAATAACATTAAAAGATACTCTATTGGTGATAAAGAACCAGGCAATGACTACAATACCCTTTGTAAAGGTGTCTCCTGGAGTGGATAGATGATTCTAAAGAATAACCTTGGCCACATACCTCATATAGGTCAATGATGATATTGCCCTCTAAGCCCCGACTACTCTTCACGTTCTCCAGGGCCAAGGTAAAGTAGACACCGCGTGTGTCAGAAATGTAGAGGTTATATGTATCATTTTGGTTCCACTCTTGAACCGCTGCAAACACCTGGTTCTCATCTGTGCTGATGATATGCATGTCCTGTTGAAAGAAGATGGAAGATCTGTTACTCTGCACTTCTCCACATCCATTCTCCTTCCCACCAGGACTCCAAGTAATTACCCTGCCTTAGGAAACAGTTCATAAGGAGCATGAGTTATAGGTGATGTTAAACAATTTCGTGTTAGAGTGAGACTATAAATTATGAATGTCATGATTCCTTTCCCTTTCTTAATGACTATAGGATGGGTGACAGGGGCTTTGGTGGCTGTCATTTTCTAGAACTTTGCAGGATTCATACATATCCCTTTTTTGTACCTGAATGTTAATGTTACCACTAACACAAAGCCAGCTTTGGGAAGGGGAACCACAAGTAGTGAAGGTTGTACTCATTCCTTTGCCCTTCCCACACATATATCTCCAGTTACCACCATTAAAACACAAACATACAAACACATATACCCCTTTATTAAACAATGATGATAGTGCTGTGTTAGGAACAACTGAGGGTAAAACTCTTAGAACGTGATTCTTAACCTTTTTGTGTGTCATGAATCTCTTGACAGTCTGGTGAAATCTATGAACCCCTTCTCAATAGGAGATTTATAAATGTGTAACATAAATACATATGATTACAAAGGGAACTGATTGTGTTAAAATAATTATCAAAATATATTTTTGAAAGAAATTCATGGGCCCTAGATTAAGAAGCCATGCCTTAGATCCTGTGTCAGGGAAGCTTACAATCCCAGCAGGACATATGGACATGAGCGAGGAGGAGGTAGACATATCCTAAAAGTGAAGCAGCTGAAAAATGCAAAACTATTAATAAAGCCACATTTCTTTAAAATATCCTGTACTTCAGATTTTCCAGGCATTGCTTCAAATACATGTCAGAAGCAAATACATCTTAGGATAAGGTAGGAGAGAACAACGATAATAGCTGATATCTAAATAGGGCTTTACTGCTTCTAAAATGCTTTTGCAACCATTATTTTGTTCATTCTTCACAATACACCACTGTGAGGTAGGTACCAAAGTTTTATTAGTCCCATTTTACAGATAAGAAGATTGAAGCTCAGAGAGAATAAGTAACTTGCCCCAAATCACACAGTTAGTTCTCAGAGAACTATGAACCAAGACCAGATTTTCTAATGTCAAGCTTAATGTTCTTTCTGTGACATCATGCTGTTTGTCTGAGATAGAGAGCATTGGTATTTGGAGGTTGGGCAATAGTAGAAAAATTGTGGGAAATAGTAGGAAAAAATAGTAGGAAAAAATAGGAAAATAGTAGAAAAAATGGTACTGCCATCAACAGATCATAAAACAAAGTAAAATTTAAAAAATTAAAATTATTAAAAGATAATAAATTTTTATCTGTCCAATGCTTCTAAGGGGTTGGCTCTATGAATTAAAGATTACAGATTCTGTGACTACTTTAAACTATTTTCACCACCCATGAGAGAACCTCTAGGTTTGAGTCATGTACAAGAGGGTTTCTACTTATTGGAAGCCCTTGTTCCCTTCAATGGTTCATGCGCCACCATCTAGGTAAGGCTAAATTTGCCCAGTTATTAGTTCTTGATCCCACCCTAAAATCCCTTTGTATTTACTTTCAATATGCAGCACCCCTCTTGGTTATTCCCCAAAATTGCACACATAGATTGGATTCCCTAAAAGATGACTACACCAATTCAAATTTTGCTCATTAGCCCCCACCAATGTGTTTACATTCAAGTACTTGACCAGAGAAGATAATTAGTCTAATGTGAAAGCATTTACTGGAGTAGCACAGTAAGAGTTACATTAGAGTACTTCTCTAAAAACCTAGTACACATTCTCCAGTAAACAGAAAGAATGAACAAGTATAAAAGCAACACATAAAGAAATAACCTGGGGAATATATGTGGAGTGGAAACTTATGACTGGTGCTAGAGAGTTCTTGATGTCTTCTTGTAAGGTCCTTGAACTGTTCTTCACTGGACATGGGATCTTTGCAAACGGCATCACTCTACGAGGTGACCCAGGCCTGCCCTCTACTGAGTTAGGTGTGAGGCTTTACTCCTCAACTGGAGTCTCTACTACCTCCAACTTCACTCTGCTATTTCATCAGATAGCCCAGAACCCTGAACTTGAAATAACAGTGTCCCCTAGACCACTGACCTGCTTCCACCCTTGGTCCTGTAGCCATCACCAAGTGGAACAATTATATAGAGAAGGGGCCTGCCTTCCTGAACACAATCAGCACTAACTATTGACCAACTGCCACTTGCTGGCAGGTAATCTCAACAGCCCAGGGAGTGGCATCAGCGTAGGGAGATGCAGACTGACAATGGCTTGTAAAGGTGTTATAATCATAGCTCCTGAAGACCCATAAAAGAAATTTCTTGCAATCCAAGTATTTGGCATTATAAAATGGTTCAACATCAAAACCTCATGTTATTTTATCAGTGGAAATGACATTAAAGAAAAGGTATTGTCTTCTGTTTTGTTGCTGTATCCTAACTTTCCATCTAACTTGTAACTCAAAACGTGTGTGTGTGTTTTTTCTCATAAAATGCAAACTCCTGAAGAGCAGAAACTTTTTCATTCATCTGTTCATCCATCCATCCATCAATCCATTCATTCATTTCTGTTCTTTCATAATATCATTTTGGTGTGGAGAATGGATTGGAAAGAAGCAGAGATACCACTTGGGAGAATATTGCTATAGTGTAGCCAAGAGGAAATGACACCCTTACTACACAGGGTAGCTATATGAATGGAAAGATGGGAATACACATAAGAGATGTCATGTAAGTAGAATCAACAAGACTTGGCAAATGAATGGATGTAAGGAATGACAAAGGAAGGAGGCAAGGACGACTACAAGGTCACAACCCTGGGTGACTGGATGGATGGTACTGCTCTCAGCAGAAAAAGAGGAGATAAGAAGATAAGAGAGATTGGGGTTAAGGGTAGGGAAAAGATGAAGAAAGAATCAAATTATATAGAAATAGGTATTTGAGATATGACAAGTTAGTGAACAATAGCTTCTGTGATTAATGTACTAGAAATTGCTTCAACTCAACTCAATCCAAGGAAAAAAGGGGGAGTCAATTAACAATTATTTGAAAGAACTTGCCATGCTGGATATAATATCTTCACAGTAGGATAAGGTGGCCTTGCTGAGGCTTATCTAGTAGGATTATGAAAAAGGACAGATTTCATGAGTTGGATCAATCTTTCTCCAAATCATATGACTGACTCCTCATCATTAAGAAATTATCTACTGGCTTTGAGAATTTCCAAGGAGAAATTCATTTGCAGGTGAACAGCCATACCAAGTAGAAAAAAATACTATTTTAAAATATAAATTTGGACCCATTGACTCATTTTTAAATGGTTTTATTAAGTTAAAAGTTGAAAATAATTTCTTCCTCTGTGAATTTCAAGGTCTCACCAGTAAGTAATGAGTACCCTAACCTAACACCGGTTGTACTGGTAGTTGTCATAGTTGCTGCTGCTGCTGCTGTTTTCAAAACAAAGATCCAATAGATATGGAATCCCTTCAACATACACTCAACTTCTGGTTTAGAAAATAATTGTTTTTTTTTAAACAACATTCATATTTGTGACACAGTATTATCATGAACTATCCAAAGGTTCTTAAACTTTTTTGTGTCATACATCCTTTTGGCAGTCTGGTGAAATCTATGGGAGCCTTCTCAGAATTATTTTCTGAGTGAATAAAATAAAGTCCAAAAGACTGCAAAGGAAACTAGTTTTACTGAAATACGTTATAAAAATATTTTGTAAAAAAAAAAAAAAGGATCCCTTGATATACTGCTTTCATCAATTCACCTTTTTGTACTTCCTGACTATGTATAGTGTGGATTATAAAATACCCTCTATGTCCCATGTAGCATGCTACACATGGGATAACAGAATCACAAATTTTATATCTGGATAGAATCTCAATAGCCATCTAGTCCCATCCATAAATAAACAACATTTCTTTTAAATCCTTTAAAAAGCTTCTTATGTGATTATAGAGTGGTTATCCAGTCTTGGCTTGAAGACTCCTTATAAGGGACAACCCATTCTCTCTAGAGGCAGTTTATTACTCTTCTAGAAAGGTCTAACTATTAGGAAGATTTTTCTCACCATTAAACCAAAGATGTCCTTCACACTTAAATTAGAACTCTTAGCTCTGGGGCGGCTAGGTGGCACAGTGAGTAGAGCACTGGCCCTGGAGTCAGGAGTACCTGAGTTCAAATCCGGCCTCAGACACTTAACACAAAAACTAGCAGTGTGACCTTGGGCAAGTCACTTAACCCCAACTGCCCACCAAAAAGCAAAAAAAAAAAAAAAAAGAACTCTTAGTTCTGTTTTCCAGGATTGAACAGAAATGGATTGAATCCCTTTTCCATATGACAATTCTCCAAATACTTGAAAGCATCTATCATGTTACCTCAAAATCTTCACTTTGATAAACTAATTATGCTCAATTCTTAACCCTTTCAAATATTCTCAATAAAAGTAGTTGAACATAATAATAACTGACATTTCTGTAGTGCTCTGAGGTTTATAAAGCACTTTAAAAGCATTATTTTATTTGAGTCTTACAACAATTCTATAAGTACTGTTAGTATTCCCTATTTTACAGATAAGACAGCTCTGACTGAGAGGGGTTAAGAGACTTACAGCTAGTAAGTGTCTGGGGCAGAATTCAAACTCAGGTCTTCCTGACTTCTGTTCTAGCACTCTTATCCACTCTGCCACAGGGATGCCTATTTGCTTTCCTCTAGAATCCCATCAGCTTATCAACAACTTGTCTAAACTGTGGCACCCAGAACTGGATACAATACTGAATACATTCTCCTGACTGGATCTGATAAGGATAGAAGGTAGTGGGACTTATTCTTGGAAGCAATTCCTTTCTTAATGTAGCCTGAAATCACAAGAGTAATTTTGGCTTCAATATCATACTCCTGGTTTATATTAACCTTGAAATCCACTAAGACCTTGTGCATAAACATGTCTTAAATTTGTGAAATCTATTTTTTGCAATCAAGTGTAAGACTTTACATTTATCCTTCTTAAATAAAATTTATTTCAATATTTTCCCGTTGGTCTCCGAAGTGGGAACTGTGAAATCACCCTAAGGAGGTAGAGACTTGTTTGAAAGGGATAGGTGATCAACCAGTCAGAGAGAGGTCACATTCCATCTTCATCCCCTGAGCCAATCCTGGCCTTATCTCCTATACGAACATATCATTCCTTTTTTCTAGTTCACCTTCTACAGCTGGTCTTGAGAGGCTGCACTCCTCAAGGCAGATATAACCTAACATGATCCAAGCACCCACAGAAGCTAGGCAGGCAACAAATTTCCACCATCTCTTTCCCCAATATCTTAATACCCGGATCACCCTTACTATTTATTGCAGCACAATCTCTATCTCAAGATAACAGTCAGTGGGTAAGGTCCCACTCCTAAAATATTCTTTTCCATTTCTAACAGGAATGAATGAGGATCAAAGTATGAGTGTCCATAGATGGATTATGATTATCTCTCTTTTCACCAAATCTGAACCCTTTTCTCATCTTCTGAACTTCCCTGTTTCTATAGCTGGCACCCCCGATCTTCAGATTTCCTTATCTTATATCTATGTTTAAGAAAATTGATGTATGTAGACAAAATTATATATCTTTTTTCTTTTATTTTCAACTAACAATAATCTTTTTTTCTCTCCTTTCTATCTTTCCCTACTTAAAAAAGAGGAAGAAAGGAAGGAAGGAAAGGAAGGAAAGAAGGAAGGAAGGAAGGAAGGAAGGAAGGAAG
>CM053598.1:86826692-86842211 GCA_028646575.1 Pseudocheirus occidentalis
AGGCTATGATCTTCATCTTCAACAACCAAGGGAAACTCCAGCTCTCCAAGTTTTACCAATCCTATAGTTAAGATTTTGTTCAGTCATTTATAATCATGTTCAACTCCTCATGACCCCATTTGAGGTTTTCTTGGCATAGATACTAGAGTGGTTTGCCATTTCCTTCTCAGGCTCATTTTTACATGTGAGGAAACTGAGGCAAAGAGGGTGAAGTGACTTGCCCAGGGTCACACAGCTAGCAAGTGTCTGAAGCCAGATTTGAACTCAGGAAAAGGAGTCTTCATAACTCTAGGTCCAGCACTCTATCCACTATGTCACCTAGCATAGTGAAGATATACAACAACAAATCATTAGGGAAACTTTCATTTGGTGTCTAAATGAGATGAAAACATGTGTAATTTCCTAGAAGGAGACTTGCTAATAGGTGACTCTGACAGCAAACTGATTTAAAGATATTATGCCACATTCTATTTTGTCTTCTTTGTAGATTCTTCAGAAAGTGAACTTGTCATCTAAGACCTAACACAAGTATTCATGGAGACTCTAGACAAGTGTTATAAAAATTTCTAGGAACTGAATCTAATTTTCCATATAGATAAGGCCCACACTATTCTGGCAGAAATGGTGATGGGGTAATGGTTTTAGAAACCAACATGAGTGACACTGCTACTCAAATTGATGCGCAAAATAAACTGGAGAAGTTGGAGTCTGGCTTAGTAGGAGCTCCAGCCCACGTAGTATTCATTGTGAAGAATATTAATCTTCCTGAGATCACAATAACATTGGTGACATTAGCATAAAAGTGCCAAATCTTCCCACTTTAAAAAAAAAAAGGCTACTCTCAAGTAAAATCCAGGAGGGGAAAAGTGATCTAAGGACAGTAAAAGAAATTCTAAGTTTAGGCTAATGGGTGTATTCCTGCTCACTGTGTTTGCTCAGACAGATGTGGGAAAATGTGGATCCTCCCTTTTGTCAAACAGGCGATATAGAAATTGAGTTGGGTAATCCAAGGCACATAGCCTCAAAAACCTCAAGTGGAATCTAGCCCAGCAGCCTCTCATCTTAATATTTATTTTCTCTATAACTGTTAATCAATCAGAGTTGATTGCCACCCTCAGGAATACCTACTCTTCCAAAAACATATAAACTGTGAGCCCACATCCATGAGGGCTCTTTGGCTTTCTGGAGGGCCACTGACTTCCTTTTATTAATAAACCTGCTGGCATTATTAATAAAATGATTGAATTACCCAGAAACTATATCTCTCCAATTTCTTAAACACCACAGCATAAAATCAGTTTATTAAGCCGAATATTGCTTTTGTCTTACTCAGTGATTTTTAAGACAATGGGTAGTTCTATGTCATTTCTTTTCCTAAATTACATTCCTATGACATCATAAGGTATGTCATCTTGGTTACAACAGTATTTTGAGAATTTAAGGTATTCTTTTATTATATACAAACCAAAATATTGAGGCATTTTGTATATTTCATGGAATTCTATCATTCCTTGACTTTTCCTGCCATTTGTCATGATTATTTAAAAACTACATCTATGTTGCATAAAAGTATTCTGTTCTTTCCTAGGGAAAAAAAATCCTATAAATTAACAAGAAAAAAAACTCTCAGGGAAAAGTTTTATTTTTTACTTTTTATTCAATAAAACAATTGCCTTGAAGACACAGGAGGATACAGGAAAATTTGATGAAGGCCTCAGGTCATGCTGAGACCTAGGCCATGCTCAAGGTCAAACTGAGACGTGAGCTTTATTTGAACTACTTGAAAGAAAGGTGATGTATTGATTCAAGTTATTGTTTTTGCTTTCCTGGGTAAGATCTTCCCTTGCATAGGTTTCCTATTCTTCCCTCAGGCATATGGTTTGTTTGGCCATCACGGAGTAGAATGAGCAAACAGCGCCCTGGGCTGGTGTCTGCCTGCATTCTGTATTGAGTTCGGCCCATTACTGATGCTTCCCTCCAGGGTACCAGTAGTTTTTACTTAGTGTTGTGATGTTCATTTCAAGTCAGTACAAAGACACCCCAAAGCTTAAGCACCACCCCCACCCCCAGAGGGCAGATTCATCTGAGATCACAGAATCATGGAATCAAAGCAAATTAAAGCTGGAAGGGACCTTAGGCATCCACTGATTCAATGCTCTCAATTCATCCGGAAGGAAAATGAGGCCCAGGGATGTGAGGTGACTTGCCCAAGGCCATGTAGTGAATTTATAGCAGAGCCAAGTCTAGAAGTCAGCCAGGTCTCTAGACCTTTGGTCTTCTGTCCCAATAATTATATCCTGTTTTAGGCATATGGGAAAGGACTGTAAGTGGAGTCAGTGATGTGATGCTTTTATGTTGTGCTGTTTTTCTATTGAAAAAAAAATAAAATAAAGAAGAAAGATCACACCAGGCCCTTACAATGACAACTTGATGCACAGCCATATCCCTTTCTAAGCAACAGAATGAGCCAGCCGGACAGCTACCTGTCCTGGTGATGATTGCCTGTGATAACACAGGCTAATACAGGGGATCAATAAGCAGACAGTGATTTTCCCAGCAGCCGTCATGTTAATGAGAGACAGCCTTTGATGTAGTTCTGAAAATGGGCCTAGCAGACAGTGCTGCTAGAGAATAAATTGCCACAGCATTGCTGGTCCTTAATGCACTGACCCAATGTTGTGATCAATTCTGGAACGTGATTTGTATCTTCCCTCTCTCCTACTATTCCCTTTCACCTCCAACCAGAGCTCAGGTCCAGGTAGGGAATGAATTTGTTCTCCATTAAAAGTAAATAAATAAGATTAAAAATCAAATTTCAAATCCCCTTCATAGATACCATATTAGCACAATGTTTTAGTTTAGAGAAACTTAGTAGTCCCATTTCCCCCAAGAAAATATATGAAGACCCTCATGTTCTGGAGAAGAGCTCCTCTTTATTTCTCCTATTAAGGGAATTTTTGGCTCTGGCAATAAGTAGATAAAGTTCAAATTCTGCCTCAGATACTTACTAGCTGCATGATTCTGGAGAGGTCACTTAACCTCTCTGTGTCCCAATTTCCTCATTTATAGAATTAATAGGTTAGACTCAATAGTCTAAAGGTTCTTTTCAACCATACATCTAGGATCCTACTGAATTTTTTCCCCCTTGGTTAATAAAATTGTAAAATTTTGGAGTTTCAAAGCATCATCAAAATCATTTGGTTCAACCCTCATGTTCTACAAATGAAGCTATCAAAGCCCAGACAGGAGCAATAACTTGCCTAAGGTCCTAAACTCGACTGGCAGAAGTAGAAACCCAGGATTCTCAACTCTAGTAAACTTAGGTCTCCATCTACTACATTATTCTCATTTTCCAGTTTGTGACTCATACCCCCAAGCAGCCCTGGGTTGGCTTCAGGTCTATCCAGAGACTACCTCAGACTTTAGGTGAGGAGATTAAATGCAATCTGTGCTCATTATTATGTTACAGAATCACAGAGCAATAGACCATTAGAGATAGAAGGCATAGTAGAGTTCCCTCAACCCCTAATTTTGGAAGAAAAAAGTTAAGTGATTTGCCCCAAGGTCACAAAGTGAGCTGGGTCTAGAAACCAAGATTCTAGATACTTGGTCAAGTGCCTTTTCCATAATACTATACTTTACTCTAAGATCTGTCTTCCTAGGTGCTAATGTTTTTTGGGAAACTATTAGTTTAAGTAAGTTAAATGAACATCTGGAAAAGGGAGCAATGAACACAAAGGGCCATCATGGCTTTATCAAGAATAGGTCATGCTAGACTAATGTTGTTTCCATTTTTGACTAAACTTGTATGATTGGCCTAGATTTTTGCAAAACATTGGATAAATGACATTATGCTCTTCTCGTGTGAAACAAGGAGAGATGGAGACTAGATGATAACAGAATTAAATAGATTCAAAACTAGTCAAATGGCTGGACTCAAAGAGTGCCTAGTATCTGTTTGGTAGGAATTCTCTAGTGGCATGTTCCAGGGGTCTCTGCTTGGCATTGTGAACATTAGTATTTTATCAATGACTGGAATAAAAACATAGATGGCATGTGTATCAAACTGAAGATAGCATAAAGTTGGGAGGGACATCTAGTACAATCTATGACAGGTACCTTGGAAGGAAAGCCATGGCAAATCTGGAGAGCATACTAAAAACCAGAGATATCACCTTGCTGACAAAGGTCTGTATAATCAGAGATATAGTTTTTTTTTCAGTAGCAATTTATGGTTGAGAGCTGGAGTATAAGGAAAACTGAGCACTTCAGAATCAATACTTTTGAACTGTGGTGCTGTTGAAGCCTCTTGAGAGGCCCTTGGGCAGCAAGGAGTCAATCAATCAATCAATACTTAAAGAAACCTAATTACAAAAAAAAAAAAAAAGAGAAGAAACTTATTCCATTTATTCACTGATAGGTCACATACTGAAGCTGAAGTTTTAATGTTTTGGCCACATAATGAAAAGATGGGATTCATTGGAAAGGACCATGATGTTAGGAAAGATTGAAGGCAAAAAGAAAAGGGTATGGCAGAGAATAAAATGATGAGATAGTGTCATGAAACAATGAATGCAAACTCGGACAGATTTCAAGAGATAGTGGCAGACATAAGCAGCAGGTATGCTATGGCCCATGGGGTCGTGAAGAGTTGGACACAACTGAACGACAACTACCTATTCCAAAAAGATTTTGATAGGCTGGATGACTGGACTGAATCTAATGAGATAAAATTGAATGGGAATACAGGCAGTCTTATACTTAAGTTTAACATTTTTACTTCATACAAACAAGAAGGAGAGAGCATAGTTAGACAGCACTCTGCCTGAAGAAAGATCATGGGGTTGCAAACTAAATAAATATAAGTCAACAGTGGAATATGGTGACCATGAAAGTTAATCCAAACTTAGGCTTGCATTAAGAAAGACCCAGCTGAGAGGAATCAGAAGGTTACTCTTTCTGTAATCTTCCCTTGTCAGACCATATCTAAAATATTTCACTTAGTTATGGGTGCCACAAGACATGGATAAACTAGATTATAAAGAGGGAGGCAACCAGAATGGTAAAGGGACTTTTAGGCCATGTCGTATGAGGTTAAAGACGTAGGCATGCTTAGCCTCAAAGAAAAGACAGCAGATGTGATTTTTGTCTGCAAATACTTGAAAAGTTCTCACCTGGAAAAAGCATTAGACTCATTCCACTTGACCCAAGAAAACAGAACTGGGAGTAAGGAAAGGTAGTTTCAAAGAAATACATTTAAGCTTGTGGTAAGCAAAACTTCCTGAGAAGTAGATCTGTCTTCAAGTGGGAATGGGATGCCTCAGGAAGTTAAGGTTCCCCTCGCTGGAGGGCTTCAAGCAGAGGCTGGATAACCAGTTGTTGGGCATGTTGCAGTGGGGATTGGACTAGGGATGCACTGAGATCTCTTCCTACTCTACAATTCTGTGATTCCGAAAGAAGAGACAGGAGAAATCTACAATTATACCCCCCCAAAAAGGGCAAAAACATGCTAGAACATTAGTATTTCAGTATTGGCAATGCAGTCAAATTTCAACTGCCTACACTGAAAAAGGAAAGGATAATCCAAAACATATTTACAACAGCTTTGAAATGCAGCCAGAGAAACTGAAGCTCACCTCCGCAAACTTAAACATATATACTCCCAGTTTTTTGCCTGATTATGTGACACTCCCAGCTGAACATCAACTCTGGCTGTCTAGGACTCAGCATGGGTCGAGAAAGAGGCTGTAGATTAGCCACAGACTGGATGCATGAGAACTGGTTGTTAAAAGATTTTTTTTTTTAAATTTAAATCCAGTGATTTTCCTTTCAAGAGTTCAGAGCAATTCCACATAGACCATCTAATGCCTCCATCCCAAGAATATTCCATCTTCATGTTGGAAAATTGAAGCCTAGAAAGGTTAAGCAAATTCCATAATGTTCATATTCAGTGTTGAAGTAGGGGCCTTGAGTGATGATTTCAAAGAAGGTACACTTCCCACAAAGATGAGCTACCTCCCCAGGAAAATTTAACCACTTAATATTTGTGTCACCAAAAGGTCATTAGGGAAAATTAAAGGCCTCTGAATGCATGTGGATTCGGAAAGGGCCTAAACAGAGAAAGTCAGTCAGCCAAAATAAGTCCTGCCTTAGATTAACACCATAGGACAAAATTTCTAGCAGCTTAAAAAGACAGTCCCATAAAAGCTGAAAGAAAGAGACAACTCACCTTTGGCAGGGAGTACTTAGGCAGCTTGATCTGGGCAAAGGGTTCTCTTCTGTAGGACACATAGTAGCTGGCTCTTCCACCTGAAGTCACCTAGAAGAGAAAGCAAGATACGACATTTAATCCATATTCAATATTGAATAAGTGCTTACTGCTTCCTGGGTACCATGGTAGGTGTGAAAGGATAAAAAAAATACAAATGAAATGATCCCTGCCCTCAGAGAGCTTACATTCTACTGAGGGAAACAACATATTCATCTCTAAGAATAGATAAAATATACCCAGAATCACAGAATTTGAGAATGGGAAGTCTAAACCAAGAATAGATTTCTTCTCTGACACAAGAGGAGGTTCAAAAATTTTGTGTGAATTTTCCAGATCATGGGGATACTATGTTCTTAACCTCAATGATGTGGGAGAGATAACTGTAAATGATAACTTACTAGAGCAAAGTATGTCAGAACTTTGACCTTCCTAGAAGTTTTGCTTTCTTAATATGACCCAAGATTACATTAGACTTTTTTTTAGTCATCACATCAAATACATATATGTGTGTGTGTGTGTGTATCTACATATTCATACATATTAATATATTGAGCTTGTAGTTCACTAAAATTCTCAAATCTTTTTCAAGACAAATTGCAATCAAGCCATACCTTCCCCATATTATGCTTATAGAGTTTATTTTTTGCACCAAGACTTTACATTTATTTCTATTTAATTTCACCTTGTTAGATTCAACTCAGTGCTCTAAGTCTGTCAAGATCCGTTTTGATCTTGATTCCTTTGTCTGATGTGTTAGTTATCCGTACTAGCTTTGTATCACCTGCAATTTTGACAAGTATGCCATGTATGCCTCATCTAAATCATTGATAAAAATGTGAAATAGCACAGTTCCAAGCACACATCCCCAGGGCATCCCAGGAGCTCTTCTGTCACATTGACATCAAGCCTCTAACATCTCTTTGAGTCTGACCATCCAACAAGTTCTCAAATCAATCTGACTGTAGTTTCACTTAATCCACAGCTACTCATCTTTTCCACAAGAAGAGTAAGAGATACTTTTATCAGATGCTTTGCTGATATCTAGGTAAACTATATCCAGAGCACTTCCTTCATCTACTGGTTTAGCAATCCAGTCAAAAAAGGACATGATATTACTCTAGGGTGACTCATTCTTGATGAATCAGTGTTGGTTCTTTCTATTTACTGCTTCCTTTCCTATCCCTATCTTCCTTTCCTTACCTATCATCTCTTTAATGATCCATTATAGATTTTCTTCCTCCATGAGGAATGGAAGTAAAGTTCACTCAGCTACCGTCTGCACACTGTGTTCTATGCCCCTTCTAAAAAATAAGGTCAGTTGTCCCTCTCCAATCTTGTAATCTCTCTTCCACTTTCCAAAGGCTTTCAAATGTTATTGGCAGATGTTCTGTAATCACATTTGTCAATTCTTTCAGTAAAAGAGGATATAGTTCATCTGGGCCAGGAAAACTAAGCACTCACTAACTACTTTGTTTCTTATCTTGGGTATCACCTCCCTCTAATCCTGCTGTCACTCCCAGTGAAAACAAGCAAAATAAGAATTGAGCAGCTTTACTTTCTCTCTTGTCAGTCATCACTGTCCCATCCAAATCCAGCTAAGGTCCTAATCCTTCAATGAGTCTCCTTTTCTCACAATATTGCTTAAAATTTTTGTTCTTGTCCCTAGGACCCCTCCCCAATCTCAACTTACTTTGAGTTTTAGAATTTTGGCACTAATTTTATACTCTTCTGTTCTTAAATTCGCTGTTTGTTATCTAGTCCTCCTTCAGTCTTCCTAAGTCTACTGTGCATAATGTACACAAAAGAAAATAAATGTAGGTACATATGGTAATTTTGAGGATAAACATTAAGAGCTGTGAAGATCAGAAAAGTCCTTATGTGGGAGGTGATGTTTGAGAAATGTTTGGAGATACTTGGAATTCTAAAAGGTATGGGAGACAGTCTATGCAAAGACAAAGTTATTGAGATATCAATTCATAGAATAGAAGAGCTATAAGGGAACTTAGAAAGCATCAAGTCTAATCCCTTCCTTTTATACCTATGTAAAATGGGACCTGGAAGTTAAGTGGCAGATCCTGAGTGGCAAAGATGTTCTTTTTATTCCGCTTTCCTGGATCCTTGAAACCTCTCAGAGTTATAAAGGATTGCGATTCCTCACAATCAACCAGGTGTGGGATTGGGACTTCATTTTGGAGAGCAGGTTTTGTTGGCCCTTTGAGTGCTTCATCAAGACATTCAGATGAAGGACATCTGCATGCTAACCTACATACACCCCTTCTCATTCTTTGGTCTTTGAAATATGTGTTACCCTTTTGATTGAGGGGCCACACTGTTTTAGAAGAAGCAAATCCTTGTAAATGATATTATTTATATGTTCTGGCAATTCCAAGCAGACTCTCTGAGGGTACTAATTACTCTGAACTTAAATTACTCTGATTTGTGCAAAATGAGTCTATTTGCTATTTTCAGATGAAAGCATAAGCAATTATTTACAAAAAATAAAAAGGCAGTTTTGTGATCAAATTGTCTGCTCAATTATGGGAAGATATCCAACAGTGCTAAAGGAGGATCATTATTCCAACTATGGTGTAGACCCATCGATCAAGCTCATCTTTATTGAACTTCTACCATGTGCCCCACATGGCGGGAGATAAAAAGATTTATGAGACATGCTCCCTTATTATGCCATAGTTTGTACTGCCCTGATTTGAGCATGTTTATTATCTCCCTTAAAAAGCTTTGAGTGCCTCAAAAGAGAGAATATGTATTATTTATCTTGTATCATCAACAGTACTGAGCATGGCAGATATTTAATAAATGTTTGTTGAGTTTGAATTCCCTACCATTCATCCACAATAGAACCCAACAGCAAAGTGAGAAATGTAACTGGTGATCATTATGAGTAAAGGCTGAGTCCTTTACTAAACGATCTTGCCCTGAACCAAGAATTACCAGATAGGAGAGTCTGACCTTCTCCTACCTACTTCCCGGAGATAACAAACTTCAGAACCCAGAATCTAAGGGAATCAGAGAGGAGAGGTTTCTGCCTATCTTAGCTGGAGTTACTGTCCTCGCTGAAAGGGCCCATTAGCAATCCTGCTGAAAGGAGAACTACAACACTCTAAACTGAAGGGAGTACAGTAACACACAGGTGAATCAGAGGCTAAAGGTGGTGAAGACTGCAGTTGCCCATAAAAGAACCAGTGGAGGGAGTATAGCAGACTGCTCTAGCCAGCAGATACATCATGACCTATGAAAAGCCAGTGACCAAGCAAACTGCTTGGCCTACTTTGGCAGCAGTAGACCAGTGGTCAAGCCACTTGACATTTCAGCCAGGGAGTGGTCAACCCCAGCAAAGAGTCAGATCTAAAGTCAAGTGCCCTGCTTGACTGAGCCTAACTATGGATTTTTCTATTGAGCTGAGACATCTTGTACTACAAAGAAGCAGTTCAGCTGAGCCGCAGTGGAAAACCTTATCTATCATTGATGTTACATCCTACAGTGAACATCATGAGAACCATCTAGAGAAAGAAAGGATACTGAAGCTCTGTGGTACTGGAGCTATGAGTTGTTTTGGATTTGTGTACCCCCTACACATGTGATTCACCACTGTACTGAAAGTTTATACCCATTCTTCCCTTCATGGACTCTGTGTGTATCTGTAAGAGATGACCTCTTATATTTACAGGGGAATACTTCATAATTATTGTTCTTATTATGCCATTTCTGTAAATACCTTTTCTAAAAAGCTAATCGAATTGACTAGCTGATTGATTATTAAGGGGAAGAATAGTAGAGGCTCACATGTTAATGATAATAGAAGGATAACAGTCAATAGGGTTACCCCTATAGTTTTCAGAGTGGTAGCAGCCAGCCTCTGACTACTACCTGCCAGTGTCAATGTGGTTTGGGAGAGGAAGCCCAGAAGGCTTGTTTAACATTTTTTTAAAATTTGTAGTAAAAACAATTTAGAGGGGGATGGACAGAGGAAAGCCCAAATGAGTGTGAAGTCTCATTGAGAGTAGAGGTGATCTCCCCAGTGTATCTGACTTCTTCCCAATACAGATCATTGTAAAGGAAGGGAGGTTTTTTGATAGGCACATAAATATGATAGGGCCCTGGGGACAGTAGTCAAAAACTAGGTGAGGGTATGAGGATGCAACTGAAAGGCCAATGAAAGAGGTGTGGGTGCACTGTTCTCTGAACTCCCCTCCCCTGAAGGAAAGCAAGCCATCTCCAGGGAGATAGCCTAGGGATATTAGCACCCTGGGTAAAATCCCTGGCTGCTGCCCTGCCCTGGTCAAGGTTCTGAACATATACTAAGAGCCCAGTCAGTAGTACAGAGACTATGTCCTCTAGGAATTCAAGGGAAGGAGAAGACAGATGCTGGGGTGCTCCAACATCAGCTTTGCTTCTTTTTGCTCCTTTGGGCCCCTTTAAAACTTTTGTGCATACCCTTTCAATTGGCACTTAACAAAAACAGCCTTGGATTGTTCATTATATTTTCATGTGTGCCTTCTATTTTCCCATTTCTACAAGCAGCTCTGGGAGGTCAAGGACCACATCTCTCAACATCTCTCTCTCCCCCAGCAAACCCATCCCAAGGCAAAAAGAAAAATAAATGGCTCAATAAATATTGGTTGATTGATAGTATGACCTCCTATGACTTTGACAAGTCTTGGGAGCTGTCTGTGATTTTTGAGCTTTATAAACCTAGAGAGTTCTGTCCAAGGTCAAGTTGGTTTTCATTTAAATGCTGGCTAATAATTCTTCTATGTACAGAATACACTGATTTCCTAAGTCATTATCTCTCCCCACTGAAATAAAAGCTCTTTTTCTAGGGGGTCACCCCAGAGGGGGTAAAATGCAGAGGGAATTGGTGATGTATTTACCAATGGATCTGAACCAACTCTCTGAGGGCAGAGGATTGAAATGTCCCCCAGACTTTCATGCCACAATTACTAAACCCAAACCAAATACTCCAAATTCTTTCTCTTACAAGTATATATGATCACAGAATAGCAATCCTACCACTCTCCAGAAATTCTGATTCACCTTTAAGACAATTGTTAAATTTCCTCCCTACTTGCCTTGATCCAAGGAAACTGCAATTTATATACTGGGACAGAACTATCACCAAAATTTAAAGACAGGGCAACAAAGGCAGAAATCCAAGTTATTTACAAACTATAAAAAAAGATGAAATAAGATATCAAAATAAGACAATGGAACTGTCCATTGCTGTGGACTAAATTAGGATACAGTCCTCAGAAGATTCCCAAGCCACTTGTCAACTTTCTTTCCAAATGAAAAGATGAATTAAGAAAAATTCAGAAGAGACCTACTCTTAGAACAGAGTTTCTCTCTCTTTTTAATTTACTGCAGTGTCCCAGGAATGTGGTCCAGCTCTGCAGATGGCCACTCTGTAGTCTATTGTCCTGACTCAGAGGGAAATTAATATTCACAGGAGAAGATAACATGTCACATTCATGGGAAATAGCAGGACAACAATAGCCAAAGGGCTGATTGCATTTAAACACTAGCTCTGGTCCCCATCAAATCCCCCTCTTATGCCTGGAAAGAAGCCAGATTTCCGCACTATGCCTGAAACTGGCTCCTGTCCATTGTGGCTGCCAGGAAGATGGAAACTTTAATATCTCTATGGATAGAAGTTTAATATCCCTATCAGAAAGGTTTCAGTACTTGAGAAACAGTACTAGAAAACCATCCCCTCAGGGCTACCTCTCAGTGAGGAAAAGAATAGTCCAGCTTCCTTCTAGAGACTCAGTCTCCACTTGTGAGTGAGTTTCGTGAATGGGGGGGGGCACTAAATAGTTAATAATCCTTATCAGCTTCTATCATCATTACATTTGAATTCACTAAGCCTCCTCCTGGATTCTAGGGAAAGCAATGTCAATAATACATCCTGAAACACAAGAGAATCTCAGTTCAGATAACTGAACTTGTGAGGACAAGAGACTGGAAAATGAAAGCACAGGGATTTCAAGGACCTTCCATTGTTACTAAGCTCTGGCTAGCATGCCACTGATTTCTCACATGGAAATTACTGCATTTTTTCTCCTGAAATTAGCCATCAATATAAAAGTATGCCAAGGCATTTACTGCATCTTTGGTATTATTGTGCATATCTGGCAACTGCATTAGGAAGGAATAAAGTTTAGAGACTGCTAATCTATTTTGATGAACTTTTCCTTCCCCTAGAAGCAAACTCACTGCCATTGTAAATCCCAGAGATTATTACCACTTTTCCTTGCAGTGACACCTTTTATTTCATGTTTGATGAATGTCACCCAATTATTTGCTCTAGGCTCATCCGTCATGCTCAACACAGAATTAGCTGGGTCTTTTCCTCTGCTAATGACTAGCTCGTTAATCTGATTTTCTGGACTTTCATTTTACAGGTTTAATTGGGCTCCTGGCCAGTGAAAATGATTCCTTTGGACAAATGTATTCGCCATTAAACACATCTGTCTCTTATGACTAGTTCCCTTCCTTGCTGTTTCCAAATACAACCTGACACATTCTTTACCCCCTCTGCTTCTTATTCTATCCTAGAGTTGTTTATAGAGGTTCAGGAGAATCATTTCCCCCAAAGTAGAATTTAAGGTCTTGAAGTCATTGCATTTGAGGGTATAAACATCCCAATCTATGATTTGGAAATTGAGCCTACAAGAACCATCTCTTATAGAAAATAATACATCACATCTAGTGTAGCAAGCACTCATTAAACATCTACCATAAGATGCACGGTTCTGAACACTGCATTAGGGATACAAAGACAGAAATAAAACAATTTTGACCACAAGGAGCTTATATGCTGGTGAGAAGACATAAATGAAGCAGGCAAGGTCAAAGTAATTTGGAGTATTTAAGGAAGGAATAAAGAATATCAACAACTAGGGTAATAAGGGAAGATTTGAAAACTAAAGGACTAACTCTGACTTTTCAGTTTTTCTTGAGTCAAGATGAGTTTCAAACTAAATCTTGGAATTCTACAGTGATACTTTTCCAGTCTCTCAATCACAAGCATTTTTGTCTCTCCATTTCTGGGAAATGGAACACATGCTTGCTAACTTCATGATTCCTAGATAAGACAATCTATGGCTCCCACCTTATCACCCCACTCCAAAGGGAACTATATTGCTGGCTTCAGGGCCAGATATTCAAGGGTACCTTCCTGGGATGATGATATTGGCGAGCTGGTAAAGTGGATACTTGTCTATGAGGAACTGGAATGAGGATGAACTTATTTCACACATGATCTGTCTCTTTCATAGGAAAGAGTCTAAAGCCTTATAGGAATCATTCCAAGTGGATGGCTGTGTCCAGTGGATTGTGAATAATTTCTCCAAGCAAAGTAAAATGCGCCAGTATGCAAGGGCAAGTTCTCACACAATCTCAGTATTGTTTTTCCCTTTCCACTGAAATGGAAGGGAACAGCAATGCTATTATGCTACACAATTAATTTTCCCATTTTCTTTGTTCATTAATTCTATTCATATTATTTAGAATGAATTCTGAAAGCATTAGGTCTCTCCCTCTCTAAACTCCCCCCACCCCCACCTTCACAATTTCTTCTATATCTCATTTCTCTTTTAAAGAACAATGAGCCAGTTTCCTAATGAGCTAAACCAGGTCACAGGGGTTCAAGAATTATAAACAGGTCCCAGGTACAATGGTAAATTTCCACCAGAGTGAAGTTGCCACCCTTGGAACAGCCAATGACAGCATTGGTTATTGTCTTCTCTTATTGGTTAAGGAACAATACTGGATGTCCAAAAATATCTCATTGTATCACATCTTATCAAAGAGTAATATTTCCATCTGGGATGTATGAGTGATTTAAAATGTGTTTGATAAATGGACACCAGTTCATCTGAGGTCATGTAGGTTATGTGGAATTGATATAATGTACAATTTTATCTGTCCATGTCTTTGAAGAGCACAATCTCTGTATTGCTGTATATTTCTCTGAGCCTTTAGTGCAAGAGATTTTGCTTATAAAATGCTTTATTGGGCTCTAACCCATCAACCCCTATGTTACTCCACTAAGGATTGAGAGGTTATAGAGGTACTGAAATGATCTGTTACTGAGAAAACACACACTGTCTTAGCAAAGATTACCTCTATTCACACTCATGTTTGTCCTAAGGATACCTGTGGACTTTAGCAACAGCCTGGCAGAAACACTGGTCTGATAATGGGTCATAGCATTATAGATTTAGAACTAGAAAAACCCTCAGAAGTTATTGAGAATCATCCCTTCTTTTACAGATGGAAAAAAAAGAGTCCTAGAAAAGTTAAGTGACTTACCCAAGGTTTTAAAGGTACTTAATAGTAAAAATAGGATTTGAACCCTGGTCCTTTGACTCCAAAATCTTTGTTTGTTTTTTTCCTTTACATACATGATGAAACATAGTAGGATTATAAGAGCATAAGCTCAAAGTGAAAGTCTCAGACCTAGCTCTGTTGTGAAAAAAAAAATAAACTAAACTAAACTGAAAAACAACAAAAACTAGCCATCTAACCAGGGATAAGGCATTTCACTTCCTTAGACTTATTACCTTATTTGGAAATAAGGGCTAATAAAGAAAAGTAGTATGGTATAGCCAATAGGATTCTGGAGTTGGAATCAGGGAGACCTCGATTTGAATACTGATGACCACAGACACTAACTAGCTCTGTAACTGTGGGCAGGTCACTTTACTTCTCTAGGGGTCATTTCCCTTATCTGTACAAAAAGGGGATTGGAGCTGATGATCTCTAGTCTCCAGTCCAGCTGTCAATGCTCCAAGCTCTGATCAGCCTCCCTGGCAGAGATATGATGGAAATCAAATGGGAACCATGGATAGGAAAATGTTTCACAAATTCTGAAACACAAATATATTATTAGTCAAGCCTAGAGCAATTTATTAACTGTCTTCTACGTACCAGACACTGTGGAAATGTGCCTGTAACATACTCACTCCTAACATTTTTAAAAGTCCAAGTACAACCAGCAATACTGATGGGTCTAAATTAATTGCCCTGGGAGCCAAGATGGCGGTATAGAAGCAGCAAGGTCCTGCAGCTCCCACACAGCCACCCTAAACACCCATAAAATATGACTCTGGACAAATTCTAGAACTCTCAAACTCACAAAAATACAGAAAACATATATCTTGGGGAAGGCAGCTCGGCAGCAGGGCATAATCGTGGCAGCCTGAAATCAAAATGCGGCCAGGCAC
>CM053598.1:86842711-86858569 GCA_028646575.1 Pseudocheirus occidentalis
GAGAAAGAGAGAGAGAAAGAGAAAGAGAAAGAGAAAGAGAGGGAGGGAGGAAGGAGGAGAGAGAGAAGAGGGAGGGAGGGAGGAAGGAGGGACGGAAGGAGGGAGAAGGAGAGAGAGAGAGAGAGAGAGAGAGAGAGAGAGAGAGAGAGAGAGAGAGAGAGAGAGAGTGTTTCCTATCAAATGCATCGAACTCAAGGGGGAAAAGAAGGGAGAATACAGATTGGAGCATTAAGACAGAAGGAATTACTTGCAAGTGAAACAAACTTCCTGTTCCTGAAGGAAAGAAAAAAGGAAAAAAGAGAAGAAGAAAACCCTAAAATCTCACGGTGTGCCCAGTAATTGAGAGAATGTTCAGTTAGTCAGTTTATAAACATTAGGGTCTCGTTATCTGCCCGGCATTTTTCCAAGTACTAGGCATACAAAGACAGAAGATAGTTACTGGTTTCAATGAGCTTATAGTCTAATGGAGGAGCCACATGAAAACAACCATGAACAAACATGCTATATATGAGATAAACTGCAGATAACCGACAGAGGGATGGCCTTAGAATGAAGGAGTATCCGAAAATGCTTCCTGTAGAAGATGAAGCTTTAACTGAGGCTTGAAGGGAGTCAGGAAGTCAGGAATGGCTAAACAAATTGTGATAACACACACTGTAAGAGATTGGAAAGGGATTATTTCAGCAAATCTTGAATGATATGAAACTGAAGGAGAGTGAAGTGAGCAGGACCAAGAGAACAAATTACACAACAACAAAAACATTGTAAATAAAACAGCTCTGAATACTAGCACTCTGATCAATTAAATGACTAATCATGATGCTAAAATACCCACCTCCTAACAAAGAGGTGACAGACTCAAGGTACAGAAAGGAACACACATTTTTGGAAATGGCAACACGTATATTCCTTTTGTTTGACTATGCTTATTAATTATATAACTATTAATTTGTTTGGTTTTGTTTTAGTGGGGTAGTAAAGTTCTAGGGGAAGGAGAGTTAGCAAAACAAGATGCCCAAAAAAGGAGGGACATTGAAATAGTTTTTAAATGCATAGAAGAGAAAGAAGTTCACTAGGAAGCACAAACAGCATGGTTGTGAAAGTAAAATGTGGTACGTATACTTTTTTTTTTTTAAAGGCAAGGAGTATGAAATGGAAACTTATAGTTTTAAATACAACCTTCTTTTTGTGTTCTGCTGTGTATATGGAAATGCTCTTTTATATTGTGTTGGATCCAAACTCAGATCCTGCCTTGGATATTTTCTTAATTGTGTGATCTTGGACAAGTCATTTGAACTCTCCAGGTCTCAGTTTTCTCATCCGTAAAATGTGGGTAGCTCCTGCCTCCCAGGGTTGTGGTGAACATTGAATGAGACAACAAGTATATTCAACTTGAAATGGCAACTATAAATGCTAACTAGTGTTTAAGTTCAGAATTGTAAAAGTAAATAAATAATAAACAAAACATATTATGATATCCCTACCATACAAAGAAGTTGCCCAGATATTCCAAGAAGACTTTTGAAGGTTATTATGGATAGTGAATGAGAGTAGAACATCAGTAGCTCAAAAGGGGAGTTAAGTAACTATCTCATCCCTCTCTTGGACAAGTAGGAGGCTTAAATTGAATTAGAGTGCACTCCAGAAACCTAGACCAGCAGTTTGCTGCAAAATGTTTAACAACTGGCTCTCCAGGGGAAAACAAAACAAAACAAACGCATCCATGGTTTTCTGTTTACTCAGAAATGATTACATAATACCCATCCTATTAAATAAAGTTGCATTTGACACTATTTTAAAGATAATCTCAATTATTGCTGGCAGTTCAGAGAGCTTTCACTTGATGCTTTGAAAGCACTTCAGGAATATCTGCTTGAAATGTCTTTATTGAGCTTTTAAAAACTGTCACTGTAACTTTCATTCCTGCTAAACCCTTGCACTGTAAATGTGCTGCTAATGATAAAATTGGTATTTATTTAACATTCAAAATTTCTCCCATCAAGTCTAAATTAACCTCAGTTAAAATATTGCCAAACAATTTTACTTTGAATAATTAGACTCTATTAATTTGTGCCTCTGGGCGTTTTATTTCCAGTAGATAACAATTTAAAGGGAGCTAGCAGTCACGCCATTGGGGCATCTCTACATCCCTCATCCATCAGTAGTACCCAACATAGGATCTCAAATTTGCTTTCCAAACATTTTGGTTCTAGAAGAAAGGAATTACTCAGAAGACTCTCAAGAGGCTTGAAAGACAATTAACCTCCTGAATGCCCCAACCCGTACATGGAATTCAATTCAACATAATTTAATTCAGCATTTATTAAGCAGTAGTAGTAATATGCATGTGGCCTTTTGTTACTCTCCCAAAATGCATTATTATCAAAGTGGAGTTATGGGGATAAAAGGTGGGATGGGGATTGTGATGTTATGGAAACTTGGAGTCAAAAGGTTTAGGTCCTTCCTCTTATACATACTAACTCCTACTCTGCCCCTTCCCTACGTGACCAAATGCCATATGTTTACCTGAATGAAGACATTTGTTCTGGACAATCAGTGAACCGATGTTGATGGGGCAGGAAAAGGATTCACTCTTGGTGGTTTCTAAACATTCCTAGACGTGACAGATAGAAGATCCTGGGCAAGTCTCCTAATCTTTCAATGCTCGGGCAACTGACTAAAACATCTAAATTATAAACTAGCTGTCATTATTCAGTACAGGAAGACACTCCAGTTAAGCTAGAGGTTTGGACAATAAATGAGTATTTTAAAATCTTGATAAAATAACATTAAATAAATCTGTGCACAGAGTAGCTACATTTATAATTTATAACAAAATTGAATAAAGTAGAATATTTTATATGCTAGGCTTATATAAACATCTAAAAGCATAACAAACAATCAGTAAAGGGTGATAATAAAGTACTGAGATTGGTTTTGGTGCTTGTTCTTTGGAGACAACCCCACGTTGTAAGTTACCGATATTTGCATGTGCTTGGGAGCTATTCCTGGGCCTTTTTTTGCACAAAGACCTAAATGAGCTTCAATATGTAATAGCCATACTGTGTCACAAAGTTGGAAGGGATAACTAAGCCACTGAACCAGAGTCTGAATTCCAAAAGATACTGACCCATTAGAACAATGAGTCAAAAAAGATTATATTTAATAGGGATAAGTGTAAAGTCTTACGTTTGAGTTTAAAAATAAATACTTCACAAATACAAGAAAAGAGAGGTATAGTTAAATAGCAATTGTTTGAGAAGACTTGAGAGTTTTTAGTGGACAAGATTAGTGTGAGTCAAGAGTATGATACAGCAACTCAAAAAAGTCAACGTGAACATGATATTCACTCAAAGAAGTATGGATTCCAGAAAGGAGGAAAAGGAAAAGAAAGTAGAATAAGAAGGTGATGGTGTTAGTAGTGGTGATGATGATGGTGGTGGTGATATAAATAGTGATGATGATGATACTGGTGATGGTGGTGGTGATGATGATGGTGGTGGTGATGGTAGTGGTGGTGATAGCTAGAATTTATATATCACTTTAAGGTTTATTAAACACTTTACAAATATCTCATTTAATCTTTTACAATAAATAGATGAGGAAACAGAGGCACACAAAGCCTAAGTGACACATCTAAGGTCACACAGCCAGTAAGTATCTGAGTTTGTATTTGAACTCAGGTCTTCCTGACTCCAGGTCCAGCATCCTATGTGCTATGCTACCCAGCTGCTCAGCCCTGGTCTAACCACATCTGAAGATTTGTCTTTACCTCTGGGGAACACATTTTAGGAAGGACATTAACAAGGACATTAATAAGCTGAAAATGGTTCAGAAAAATAATAATTAGAATGGAGGCAGGAGTGGGGGAACCTTTGCCAAGAGTAGCAGTTTAGACTCCTCTGACAGTACTTTACCAGTAGTGTTGTACCCTCCCACTATCACTGGCTTAAACCACTGGCATTCTTCAACACCTTCCATCCCAACCACTGCTTACTCCTGCCTCCTGAAGCAGTGCTTACAACCTCCTTATTTTGACTCTAACCATTGGCATGGCTTCCACTCCTATCAGCCTGTCCACTGATACCTTTGTGTCCCTGTTCAACTCTATTCCTATAGCATGACTTTTTTTCTTTCTGGAGGTGAGGCAGCAGATACGGGATTATGGTCAGGCTGACCTGGAAAGCAAGGAACTGAGATGAGGCCATGCTTTGCCTCTGCTGATGGGCCCAGAGGCCAGGGCTGTAGATGAAACTGTAAGGGCCAAAGACAGAATTACAACAGCCTGGCCCTACAGGGGAGTGATTCCCCTTCTGAGGAAGTCATCATGGCAAAGGTAATAGTTATATGATTAGTGGCCATTCTCAAACTCATGAATATGTAAATAAACCAGTTCAAACCAGGTGGCTCCCAGTATTGCAAGAGAACACAACACCTTGATAGATAAAACTGAGTTTAGGATAGAGGAATATCATAAAATTAAAAGAAGGGGTTACCCTATGATTACTGGGAAGACTTTCCAGAAGCCCAAATATGTGAATTTTTATAAGCTCGTGGATGATAACAAAAAGGATCTCAGTCTCTAGCCTTCCCCTCTCCAGACTACCCTCCACAGACCTACCAAATTCTACCTTCTTCAACAGGCAGTGTGGTCTAGTAGACTAAAAGCTAAACGGAGAGTCAGGAACACCTGGGTTTAAGTTCTGTTTCTGACACTTAACCTTTAACTTCTCAGTAACCCAGGCAACTGTGTAAGACAGTAAGTTGTAGAACACATGCTGATCTGTACTGGAAGAAGGAGATGCCTCCTTGGGACTTCCACATAATATTGAAGTGCCCAGGATGCTTCAGGAGCTTCCCGTTGCCTTAAAGACAAAATAGAAACTTTGTTTTTTGGGCAATTAGAATTCTTTACAATTTGGCTCAATTCACCAAATCCAATCCATCTTTTCCACATCCTCCTTTTTTTCTCCTCTTTTTCCTCTTCTTCCTCATCATTGCTAATATTTACATAACGATGTAAGGTTGCAAAATACTTCATAGATGTTACCTTGTCTGAGAGCACAGGCTCAGCTATCAAATTCTGTTATCTCAGTGGATTCTTTCCCAGTTGTATGTTGCTAAAACTCTTGGAATGAAAGAATGAATGAAATAAAATGAATCATTTGTTACCTGATTACTCTGTGCCCTCACTGAACTAATGAAAAGTATTGATCTTATTAAACCTTTTTTAAAATCATTAAAAGAGGCAGCAGGTTGTGTAATAGAGGACCTACCTTGGAATTCAGGGGATCAAGGCTCAAATCTTGCCCCTTAATACACACTAGTTAAGTGTCCTTGGGCAAGTTATCTAACCTCTTACATAGAGACACCTGGTGGCACCGTATTGGACCTGGAGTCAGGAAGACCTGAGTTCAAAGTAGTTGTGTGACTTCACTTAATCTCTGCCTCAGTTTCCTTAATTGTTAATATGGAGCTAATAATAACAGAAGAGGGTTGCTATGAAGATTACACAAGATAATATCTGTAAAAAAAAAGTCCTAGAATAAAGCCTGGCACATAATGTGATATACATGTTTATTCACTTCCCTTCTCTTTTCCTTTTCTTTCTCTTCCCTTTCCCTTCCCTTTTATTCTCCCCTGCCAGAGCTCCAGGCAATGGTCTAATGGTGTAACTTGTAGACCATGGGGGTTGATCTGCATTGACTAGAGGGAATTTTCATACTAGAAGCTCCCTACAGTAATTAAATCCCAGGTCCAGACACCGTTTCCTCCACCAAAAGAGGAGTCTAGAAACCCCAGAGGAACCCAAGGCGTACTCCCTTTACAACAGCCTGAAGCCTCACTCCCCACACATTCCCCATTCCTCTTCACCTGCCACTTGCTTCTGGTAAAAATATTGTGAGTAATGTCTCTGGTAAGGTTTGTTTAATTCTGGCAAGGGAAAAATAAAACTGTCTCTAACAATTAGAGCTATGCAGAGATGGAGTGGAGTGCCTCAGGAGGTCATGGGCTCCCTCTATTGGAGGAATGCACTAAAGTCAGCAGGACCACTTAGCAGTTCTGCTCTTTTTGTCCAGGTATGGCTTGCACCAGATGCCTGCTGAAGTTTCTTCCAATTCGGAAATTGTGTGCTATGTCTCCTTATTTACTTGTAGAAACTAAAGGATAACTTTTAAACCACCACACACGGACTTTCATAAAATATTTAGAGGTACATTCAGACTGCTGGATTTACCACCAGCCTCCAGAGTCTCACTATTACAATTCTCGCTCCTATGGAGCCTATGCCCATATTGGCTGTATCTATATATCATTAGTACAGGTCAAAATGAGGATAATCAAATTAACAGCAATAATAATAGCAACTCATATTTATATGGCACTTTAAGATTAATAAAACACTTATCTTGCAACAACAATTGGGCTGTAAGAGCCCATACAAGGTCAAAGAACTGATCCGCTAGTCTCGCTGAATTGCCCGAATCTAGCTGTGCTTTAGATATGGGGCAGACAGCCCCACAGCAGCTCTGTATACCACAAAGACTAGACAGTCCTTCTCATTTCAGTGTCAGAGTCTGCCAAACACTAAATGAATCCTAGGGAAAATGGTGAAGTTAACAGTGTCAGTGTGGGGACCTCTGAACTCTCTTCTCAGAGATATCCTTCCCAACCACACAACTACCACACTCACAAAACTCAGATACCCAGTATGCTCTTGTTTTCAGGATAGCATTGGATATCAGTCTTTTATATCTCAGTGCAAATGCCTTATTATTCCCTTTACCAGAGACCTTTCCTCTAGCTGGGGAGCAAAAAGTTCTTTTCCGTTTGAAGGGAACTTTAGATTTCAGCATGCCTTTTTTTTCTTTCTTCATAGTGAAATGTCTAGTACAGGGCTGTGCACACAGTTAGTGCTTAATAAATATTTGTTGGGTGTGGATGGATGGATGAATGCTTGGCTATCACCAAACAAAATCTAGAAAGAATTTCCCGGAAACCAGGAATTAAAAGAATTTTTTCTAATTAACACAGTATATATTATACCTTTCCCAGGATGGATTTAACTGTTTTTATTCCGTTTTGTTAATTTATTTTGCCTAAATATGATCTCACTCCACCAACTGAGTAGTCCTTTCCCGAGTTCAAATGAATAGTAACCATAGAAATCAATCACAAAGTACATGTTTTTGTCTTTTGTGAAAGGCTCTGTGCTGAGTGGGGACAGAAAAGGATCAGATATAGTTCCTAAATGTAAAGCTCAGCAAGCAAGAATTACAAAAATAAAGAGTTAACAGTATGTAGCATATAAACAGAGTAATTTGTATGATATCTCTCCATAGGAATAGGCTGATATCCTGATTTCCTGGAGAGCTGTGATGATATACAAAGTAAAGAGCCTTGAAATTGTGGATCATGTATAGACATTGGCAGGGTTCATCTTTCTTCTTGTTTATATTTGTTATCTCCAGCATTTCAACATAGTAGAAAGGTAATAAATGCTTGCTGCCTTTCTGCTAACCATGCGGTAAATGGAGAATTCCTCGACTGTATATGGGGGGGGGGGCATTAGAAAAGACTTAGTCAGCTTCCACCATGTCTCTCTTTCATCACCCCTTTTGGTCATCACTCTACCCATAACCTGTGATGAGGGACCATGGTATAAGGGCTTGAGGCCTAATGCCATGTGACCCCAAGAAATAGGCCTTAGTCCTTGGCCTCTGAGTCTGTTCTTTTCCATTTGAGGTGAATGGAGTGGTTCCTTGATAATGTGGTGAGTTCTGAGAGGTCCAGAAAGTCTCCTGGCATTCCAGAATCCTGATGGTACTTTTATATCCTAGTGTCCCTAACTGAGTTTTATAGCCATCCTAGCCTCAATGCTGGGACCAGTAAGGAGCAGAGAGTGACCTTGTAGATCTAGGACAGTGGAAGCTCAGTTCAGGTCTCATCTAGCAATCAGGCCAAATCTGGACATGAACTTAGAAAAATCAGTGCTAGATAAGAACTGAACTTAGTTGATCCTGCCCTCTCCAGGGACCAACATGATGTAGGGAAGATTATCCCTTTGAGGTACTAGAGGAAACATTTGTATATTTGCTCTTGCTAAAATTTAAATACCCTTTCATTAAAAAAAAAAATCTGATAAGTGGTTAAATGGAAATGGGTTTCTCACTAGTCACTGGCCATAACAATGAGGGGAGGAGAACATAGTTGTGATTGAGTCAAGAACTGGAGGAAATGATCATCCTGAAGATTAACTCCATTTGGAAGGTACTTTAGTGTTTACTTAATGCTTTGTTTGCCATAACCTTGAGAAAGGTGTGTTTTCAGTATAATCATCCCCATTTGGCAGGTAGGAAAATAAAGACATGGCTCAGAAGAATTCAAGGATTTGGCCAGGGTCATACAACCAGTAAATGTTGGGGATAGAATTCAAACCCAGGCCTTTCTGGATTCTAAGTCTAGTGTTCTTCCTTCCTATTATATCATCTAGACTCACACAATCAATGTTACTAGAATTCAAAGGAAAAGAGAGCTCCATTGAGCCCGAAGTGATCAAAGGAATGTTCCAAAGAAAACACTGATCTGGGCTTTGAAGAATGGCTAAGATTTGAATAGTTGAGTAGGGAGAATGAGAAAGGTAGAGATTCTTCAGCAAGTTGGGGAAAGTGACATGAGGGAAGGAATGGGAACACCAATGAATCACCTTCATGAGGTAAGACCAACTTGGCTAGAGAAGACAATTTATTTAGGGGAACAATACGAGAGAGAAAAATCAGAAAGGAAAGCCAGGGCAGACTGTTAAAGGCCTTAAGTCACAAGCTATCAAATAATACAATATATGATACATGGTAATTCTTAGGTAGACCATACTGCTACTTACAACCTATATGACCTGAGGAAAGATATTTGATCTCCATTAACCTCAGCTTCTTCAACTGTTAAATTAAAGAATTGGATTAGAATCACGGGAGGGACCATATGTGGCCTGGAGGTCACAAGTTTGCCACCCCTGGACTAGATGGTTTCTGAAATCCCTCCAAAACAAAACTAAATGATACTACAACTACTAAATTTCACACCATTCCTAAATAAATAAGAAGCCAAACTCAGGGCCACTTCTTTACTCATCCCTCAAAGCACTAGCCTACCATGTCGGCACAAGGAAAAAAAAGTGTGTGTGTGTGTGTGTGTGTGTGTGTGTGTGTTTTCAAGAAGATAATTTTGAATGAAGCCATTCATAACATATTATTGAGCAGTGGGAAGATAGAGGAGAAGCCTGTACATTCTAGTACATTTCAAGAAAGAAATTTTTATCTATGTTCAAAGATGTGTTCAGGCCTTAAGTGAACTGCCCTGGCCTCCATTCCATATTTTCATCTTTTCACATTTGTTATTCTTGCTTGCAGAACCAGACTAAACTCTTTACATTCAATAACTGTGTTTCATATTTTCCTGTGTACCACTAGGTACGACTCAGTGCCTACCACAGGACCTTTCTCATGGTAGGATAAACAACTTTTAGTCATATTTTCTAATGGTTCAACCCCATTGTTATGAAGCTCTTCACTGAATGCCCTGAAATCCCCAAACTCCAGCCCATAATCTACTTTTTTAAAGATACTTAAAATAAAATGGCATTCCAACCCCAAGAAGGTGAATAGTTCCTCAGAATAAGATAAGCCCTCTTTGTGTCATTATCATGGATAATTAGTGTTCTTTTCAGTAGTAAGGGGGCTCTTCCTAGAGAAAGATACTGATACGCATTCATTCTCCCATTCAAACCCTTTCTCCCCATAAGCCTGAGATGAGCCTTACCAGGGAATTCCAGCTGGTAAGCACCTCCCCCTCCGTGCATCACTAATCAAATGTCACTTACTTACCTGAATGAAAACATATTCGTCCTGGACCACCAATGAACTAATGTCAATGGAGCGTGCAAAGGGTCCACTCTTGGTGGTTTCTGAACACTCCTGGATACGGCAGGTGAGATAGTGGGCATCTGAAATGTGAAGACAGAGAAGGGCATTGTTACATATATATCATATATGTACATATGATATACATATGTATATATATATCATTATTACATATATATCAAAACAAAGTAAAAAGAAAAATGCCCTTATTCAGCAGTTTCCACACAACTTCTACCCTAACCCAAGGTAAAGATGGGGTAAAAAGTAAAGGACAGGATGGATCACAATTCTCTTCTGTTGCATTGAATGAATTTAAAGTGCTGAGAAGAAAGATGGCAGGGTGAGGAGAGGGGAGAGGGGAGAGAGTTGCAAGATGTCACTGGTGTACATAGAAGGATATACAATTTTAAAACCACAGAGGTTAGCATACAGATCTAGTCAAGGTTAATGCTACTCATCCAGCAAAGGCAGGGAGGGTAGGAATACTAAATGAATGAATTAGAAATCCATTGTTCCATTTTGAGAAGTCATTTTTTACTAGTAATGAGGCAGAGAGAACTAAAGAGGCAAAAATCTCAGAATAAGCCAAATACAGTCTTTATTGGGTAGAAATCAAAAGCAGTTTCTCTTTGACAAGGAGGTGATTAGAAAAGGAAGTTTTCAGAGTTAAGGATATGACATTAAAAAGACAATTGAATACACCTGGTAAGTAGCCAAAAGAGACTGGATCAAATGGTAAGGGGCTTGTAGGAAGTTGTGAATAAATCCAAAATCTGAATGCCATTAGAATTTAGTGAGAAAGATACTTAACTTTTACCTAGGAGTTTATTTTTTTTTCAAATATCCTCTTGCTTAAATGTAATGCTATTTATATTTACAAACTAGAGAGTGTCCTATAGTTTGTATTATTGTAATAAAAAAACTTTTTTGAATTTAAATGCATGAACAAATCAGATATGTGCTGTATACATGCTTCTCTCGTTTTCCACATCTGAAAAAAATCCTAATCATTTGACCTATGCTACAATAATCAAGCATCAGTGCTCAACCAGTGGATATTAGCCAAATTGCAATATAGAACCTAGGAGAAAATAATCAGCTTCAATGATATAATCATATTGTATCCCCTAAGAGCTGGAAAGGAACTCTAAGGTGATCTAATTTAACCCATACCTGAGTTGTCTTGATTTCTTAGTCCATGAGTGCAAACTCACCTAGACAATTTTATAAGACCATGTTTGAAATTTCCATACAGCTATATGTCCTACTCATGTTGCCATTTGTCTTGGTTCTATGGGTTAAAATCCTTCCCCCAGCCCCTCTTTTTACATTTTCTACCTCTTGCTTTAGGCACAGTAATTAAATCAACAATATCATTCCTTTTTTGGAAGCTATGCCAATCAATTTTATTTTGGATCCCTGTGAATCCCACTATCCCTGCCATTCTCCAGACCAAACTCCCTTCCCTGACCACCACTGCTCCCCATAGGTTTGAAGTTCTTTATCATAGGAACTCTTGTACTTTTCTATTTGTAACCCCAACACTTAGCACAGTGCCTGGAATAAAATAAGTGCTTAATAAATGTTCTTTTCATTCATTCATTCACTATCGTTTCTAGCTACCCTGTTGCACCAATGGTTCACACTGACTTTGTAATCCATAAAAACCAACAGACTGTGTTACTGTGCTTGAATGAATCCAGGTAATATCATTTAAAACTAAAACTCACATGTATCAAAGATTTTTTAATTATTTTAAATTTTCCATCTTTTTCCAAAAAACAACATTGTCCAAAGGGACCGAGACAAGAGAGATTCCACATTTTCCAGAGAAAAGATTGAAAATTGGTGTTGATTCAAAATTGTTGGTAGTCATGGTTTCTAACAAATAATGGAGCCAGGTTAATTAAAAAACAATGACACAATAATCAATTTGGGCCATTTCCTGATGTAGTGTGAATCTCACTTAGATAATATGCTTATCTGGTCCTATCTATAGAAATGGACTCCTCCTCCCCCCTCTACTCCATACTCTTCAAGTATGGCATCAGAGGGAAAGAGAGACATGGCAAGGACATTCTGTCTTTTTCATGGCATGTTTCGATTGAACTGTCCAGAGCAAATTAGAATAGAATCAGTAGGAACATTTAGCAGATTTCTACCACAGGCTGGATCTCTTAGTTGGTAGCTGGTACTCACAAGTTATGAGGGAAAAGCTATGGTACTTCATAATAGGATTGAGAATAACCAGACATAGTTTTAGAATATAGAATGTCACACCCTAGGGTTTAGAATCAGAATCTTCATTGCACCCCAGGTTCAAGACATTTTGTTGGTCTCACTGACTTTGCATAATTAATTGAGCAGCTAATACACTTAAAGACATTTGTGTCTGACTTCCAAGAACGGAAGCAAGGTAGAAGAATAGAGAAGAACTCAGTTGAGTTCTCCCAACATTTCCCTCTAAAAAACTTTAAAATAATGGTTCAAATCAAATTCTGGAGTGGCAGAGCCAATCAGAGGTCAGAATGAAACATTCTTTCAGCCAAAGACAACATATAAGGTTAGAAAGGGGAGGAGCCTGGCCCAAAGTCCATAAAGATGAAACACCAGTGGTGGGATTAGGTGGCAGTGGCAGAAACAGTAGCCTCTTCAAGAGCTCTCAAGTCAGGGGTGGTAAAGAGACCTGGAAACTGGTCAAAAAGAGAGTATAAGGTACCCTTGTTCTGGCATTAGGTATAAGATCAGATGCTTTTTGGCAACTCCATTTCCTATATTCACTTCTGAACCATAGTTCAAAGGCAGAGAGGAGCATTTTTGGTCAAAAGAGATTAGAATCCCTAAGGGCAGTATCACTTTGTGCCACAAGGGATAAGAGAACCTAAAGAACAGTATCATTTCCAAGCCCAAAGGAAAACGAGCCTTCAGAAGCAACTACTGATTATAATCCCAAGGGGGGGGGGGAGACAGCTAGGTAGTACAGTGAATACGGCACCGGCCCTGGATTCAGGAAGACCTGAGTTCAAATCCGGACTCACACACTTAACACAAAAACTAGCCGTGTGACCTTGGGCAAGTCCCTTAACCCCAACTGCCCTCCAAAAAAAAAAAAAGCAAAAAGATTATAATTCCAAGGGACTAGGGGTATTCCCTGGGTAAGGACCAGAATTCAGACCAAAAGAACAGTAACCACACCTCTCCCCAGATCACACCACCTTGGAAGCACTGAAAACTTCCAGAACATATTTTGAAAACAATACTACAAAAATGTCTGAAATTTCAGACAGATTTCTTCCCTCTTCTCTGTGCCAGGCACAAAGCCCAACTTTAAAATAAAGATGCAAATCAAGAAATAGGATGAAAAATGGGTAAACAACAAAAAAGAACCTGATCATAAAAAAGAAGACATAAACTTAGAAGAAGAAAATTAAGTGAACACAGTCGCAAGCAAAGCCACAAAGAAAAATATAAATGACACAAGACCAATAAGAATTCCTAGAAAAGTGAAAAATTATTTTAAAAATCAAATAAGAGTGGGGTGGCTAGGTGGAACAGTGAATAGAGTGCTGGCCTGGGAGTCAGGAGGACCCAAATTCAAATCTGGCCTCAGACATTTGACACACTTGCTAGCCATGTGACTTTGGGCAAATCACTTAAGCTCAATTGCTCTCCAAAAAGAATTTTTTTTAAATCAAATAAGAGTGGCAGAGTGAAAAATCAGGAAAATAAATGAAAGCAAGGGAAGATGATTATGAAAAGACAATTAAAATCTGAGTAACAGCAGTGCAAAAAAAATAATGGAGCAAATAACACCTCAGAAACAGAGAAACAGAATTTGCTAAATGGAAAAAAGATATAAAAATTCACTGAAGAAAATAATTCCTTAAAAATTAGAATTGGGCAACTGGGAGATAATGACTCCATGAGACATAAAAAAAAACCAATAAAACAAAATCAAAAGAATTTTAAAAACTGAGCAAAATGTGAAATAGTTGATTGGAAAAACAATTGACCTGGAAAACAGACTGAGGAGAGATAATACAAGAATTATAGGAATTTCAGGGTGAAAACTATGATCAAAGTAATGGCACAGACATTATATTTCAAGAAATTATGGAGGGAAACTGCACCCAATACTCTAGAATCAGGGATAACATAGAAATTAGATTGAAAAAATCTACTGACCACCACCTGAAAAAGATCCCCAAATGAAAATTCCTAGGATAGTATGGCCTAATTCTAGACCTCCCAAGTCAAAGAGAAAATACTTCAAGCAGCCAGAAAGAAACATTATGGAATTGCAGTCAGGATAACAAAAGATTTAGCAACTACCAGATTAAAGGAACTGAGTGCTTGGAATATATTCCAGAAGGCAAAAGGGCTGGGATTGCAACCAAGAATAGCCTACCCAGCAAAACTTTGCATAATCCTGTAAGGTAACAAAAAAAAAATTAAATGAAATGGAAGACTGTTAAGCATTTCTGATGAAAAGACCAGAGCTGAACAGAAAATTTAATTTTAAAATACAATACATAAGAAAAACATAAAAAGATTAACATGAAAGAGAAATTATAAGGTACTTAATAAGGTTAAATTTCATACATTTCTATATGGGAAAAAGATATATGTATCTTCTAAGAACATGTTATTGGGGGAATTATAAACATTTTACATAGAAACAGGGAATAGGAGTTGATTATGTTGGGATGATATTAAAAAAAAAAACCCTGATAGGGAGACAGAAGGATGCCCTAGAGAAGAGAGAAGGAAGACAAAGAATGAGAAAAATAATGTCATCTAAAAGAGGCATGAAAGGAAGACCTTTTACATGGTGTGTAGGGTGGGGGGCAGGCAACATTTGAACCTCACTCAGATCTAAATTGGTTCAAAAATGGATTACACACACATAAATACACATATGTTTATGTGTGTATTTATGTGTGTATATGCACATGTACACATACATATATACATGTGCATGTATGTGTATACACACAATTGATAAGACAAATTTATTTTACTAGAGAAGTAGGTAAGAAAAAGGGGAGAGGTTTGACAAAATGGAGGATAGATAAAAGAAGGTAGTGGTCAGAAGCAATACAGACTTTAGAAGAGGGACAACAAAAAGAGAGAGTGGGAGAGAGGGAGGGTGGAAGTGAAGAAGGGAAAATGAGAGATAGAAAAAGAGAGAGACAGAGGGAGAGAACGATGAACAAAAGTAGGACAGAGAGAAATGCACAGTTAGTAATCATAAATGTGAATTTGAATGGGATGAACTCACCCATAAAATGTACGCAAGTAGCAGAATTAATTAGAAACTAGAATACAACATGTTGTTTACAAGAAACACACTTGAAATGGACACATAGAGTTAAAATAAGGGGTGGGAGCAGAATAAATTATGCTTCAGCTGAGGTGAAAAAAAAAGCACAAACAAAAAAAATCGTCATTGGAAACAAAGAAAAACAAACAAAAAAAAGATGTAATTGGATGGTGGCGTAGAAGCAGCAAGGTTTCGAAGCTCCCACATCAAATACCCATAAAATATGACTCTAAACAAATTTTAGGGCTCCAAAACTCACAAAAATACAGAAAAAACACATCTCCCACTGAAAGCAGCTCAGCAGGAAGGGATCATCACAGCATGCTGGGAGCCCAAACCAGCCCACCCTGAAACCATGGCTTGGCCCTGGGGTGGCCAGGAATAGCCACAGCTGGAGCCTTCAGGAGAATGGATCAGCATCAGCTGGGGCAGTTTGCAGAATTACCAAGCCATAAGAAACAAGGACAAAGTGAAAGGTCAGTGGAACTCAGCTAAATTTGGGGGAGAAAAGCATAGTCCAGTCAAACTGCCTCCAGGGCAAGGAAGCAGCAGAAGCAGCAACCCTGCAGACACCTCCATGTGGCTGCTTCAGAGTTCCTGGCCTGCAGACTGAAG
>CM053598.1:86859069-86882084 GCA_028646575.1 Pseudocheirus occidentalis
CAATATGCCCACTGCGGAGATGTTCTGTGTAATTACACATGTACAGCCTGTATGTGCGCGCGCGCGCACACACACACACACACACACACACACACACACACACACACACACACACATATACTAAATGGTCTCTGAGATCCCTGCCAAATCTATGAACCTATAAGTCAGGAAAGCTTGTTTTCTGGTCCTTCCTCAGACATACAGTGACCCCATGCAAGTTACTTGGTCTTAGTGTTTCAGGCAACTCTTGGAGTTGCAGAGTGGGCACAGATTTTAATTGGTAGAAAGTATTTCCTCATTAGGAGTTCTCTACGCAATGAAATCACATATTTGTTCCAAAACAAGACAAACAAACCAAAAAACAAAATTAACTGTGTAAACGAATACAAACTGAGTCCTGGGTTCCCACTGCAACTCCGTCATTTTTCAAGTTGACTGTATGTGACTTTCAATAAATCAAGTAATCTCTTGGGGGGAAAAAAGATCTAATTAAAAGAGATAAGCAAGAAAATTTTATCTTACTAAAAGGAACCATAGACAATTAAATAATAGCAGTAGTCAATATATAGGCACCAAATGACACAGCATCCAGATTCTTAAAGGAAAAATTAAATGAATTAACAGGAGGAAAAAGGCAGCAAATCTCTACTAGTGTGGGATTTCAACTTTCCCCTCAGAGGAGCTAGATAAATCTAACCAAGAAATAAACAGTAAAGAAGTCAAGAAGGTGAATAGAATTTTAGAAAAAAAATACATACTATAAACCTCTGGAGAAAACTGAATGGGAATAGAAAAGAGCATACTTTTTCTCAGCTATATGTGGCATCTCAAAAAAAAAAAAAATGACCATGAATTGGGACATAAAAATGTCTCAACGAAATGCAGAAAAGTAGAAATAGTAAAAACACCCTTTTCAGACCATAAATTCAATTTTAAAAAATTCATTTAATAATGGGTTATGGAAGGATATATTAAAAGCTAACTGGAAACTAAATAATCTAACCCTAAAGAATGATTGAGTCAAAGAACAAAACATAGAAACAATCAATAATTTCATTAAAGAGAATGATAACAGTGAGATAACATTCAAAAATTTTTGTGATGCAATCACAGCAGTTGTAAGGGGAAATTCTATAGCTATAAATGTGTATCTACACACACATATGTATATACATATATATATGAAGACAGAGACAGAGAGAAGATTAATGAATCAACATGTGCCTAAAAATAAACCTAGAAAAAGAACAAATTAGCAATTCCCAATTAAATACCAAAATAGAAATCTTGCAAATCTAACAAGAGATTAATAAAGCTGAAAGTTTAAAGAAAGTCTAATGAATAAAACTAGGAGCCAGTTTAATTAAAAGAAAAAAAATGAGAACAATAAAATGGATAAACCATTGGTTACTTTGGTTTAAAAAAAAGAAAAAAGAAAAGAAAATTGCTCTTATCAAAAATGAAAAGGGTGAATACACCACCAATGAAGATGAAATTAAAGCAAATTAGGAGTTATTTTGCCCAAGTATAAGCCAGTAAAACTAACAATCTAAGTGAAATGCATGAATATTTACATAAATAAAAGCTGCTTACATTAAGAGAAGAGCAAGTAGAATAGTTAAATAATCTTCTCAGGAAAAGAAATTAAATGAGTCATCAATGAGCTCCACAAAAAAAGAAAAAAAAATCCCAGGACAAGATGGATTTACAAGTGAATTCTAACAAACATTTATGGAACAATCTCAATACTATAATAAACTATTTGAAAAAAATATGAAAGAAGTAGTCCTACCAAATTCTTTTCATGACACAAATATGGTTTTGAAATCTAAACCAGGGAGAGCAAAAATACAGAAAGAAAACTAAGGGCTGATCTCTTTAATGAATACTGATGCAAAAATTTTATAAACAAAATACTAAAAGGGAGATTACAGTAATGTATCACAAAAATCATATACTATGGCCAGAGGAATTTATATCGGGAATGCAAGGCTGGTTCAACATTAGAAATCTACCAGCATAATTGACAATATCAATAAAAACAAGCAACAAAATAATAGGATTATATGAATAGACACAAAAATAGACTTTTGACTAAATATAATACTTATTCCCATTAGAAACTCCCAAAAGCTTAGGAATCAGTGGAACTCTTCTTAAAATGGTAAATGTTGTTGTTATTCAGTTGATCAGCTGTGTCTGACTCTTTATGACCCCATCGACCAACTATCCTTGGGGTTTTCTTGGCAAATATATTGGAGTGATTTACCATTTCCTTCTCCAGTGGATCCTTTTGTCAGGCAGTTGGAGATTAAGTGACTTGCCCAGGGTCACACAGTTAGGAAGTGTCTGAGGCTGGATTTCATCTTGAGTCTCCCTGACTCTAGACCCATTTCTCAATCCACCAAGCCACCAGCTGCCTTTAAAAATCAAGTATTATCCCTCTAAAACCAAGAGCAAATATGCTGTGTAAAAGGGACAAACTTGAATTCTTCTCAGTAAGACCAGGAGTGAAGCAAGGATATCTATTATCACTACTATTATTCAGTATTACACTAGAAATACTAGCTATGGCAAAGACAAAAAAAAAAAAAAGAAATTGAAGGAATAAAAATAGGCAACAAGGAAACAAAACTACCACAGAATCCTAGAGAATCAATTAAAAAAATACTTGAAACAATTAACTTCAGCAAAGTTTCAAGATATAAAATAAACCCACATAAATCATCACCATTTCTATATACTACCAACAAAATCAAACAAGAAGAGATAGAAAGAGAAAATGCATTTAAAATAATGGCAGACAATATAAATATTTACAGTCAACCTGTCAAGACAAATCCAGAGATTGTATGAACACAAATATGAAACAGTTTTTATACAAATAAAGACAGATGTAAAGAATTTGTAAAATATTAATTGCTCATGGGTAGGCCAAATCAAAATAATAAAAATGACAATTTTACATAATTAATTTATTTATTCATTGCCATGCCAATCAAACTACCAGAGAATAATTTTCTAAAACTAGGAAAAAGAATAAGAAAATTCATCTGAAATATTCAGGAATATCAAGGAAATCAATGAAAAAAAAAAGTCAAAGAAGGCAGCCTACCAGTTCCAGCTTTCAAACTATATTATTACAAAGCAGTAATTATCAAAACAATTTGGCACTGGCTAAGAAATAGAGTGGTGCATCAGTGGACTAGATTAGGTATACAATTGCTATTGTTCAGTTGTTTCAGTCATCTCTAACTCTTCATGATCCCATTTGGGACTTTTTGGATAAAGTTGTGAGAATGGTTTGCCATTTCCTTCTCTAGACATTTTGACAAATGAGGAAACTGAGGTAATGAAGGTTAAAGACTTACCCAAAGTCACAAACCTAGTGTCTGAGGCTAGATTTGAACTCAGAAAGATGATTCTTCATAACTACACACCGTGCCACTTAGCTACCCCAAGGTACACAATACACAACAGTAAATGACCACAGTAATTTAGTGTTTAATAAATTGAAAGATCTGAGTTTCAGGGTAAAAACTATTTGACAAAAAATTGCTCGGAAAACTGGAAAATAGTATGGCAGAAACTAGGCACAGACCAACATCTCACACTGTATACCATGATGAGGTCAAAATAGATAAATGATTTTGACATAGAGTGATATCTTAAGTAAATTAAAAGAGCATGGGAAAATGTACCTGTCAGATTCACAGATAAGGGAAGAGTTTATGATCAAATAACAAGTAGAGGAGACTGCAGGAAGTAATACAGATCATTTTGATTACATGAAATTAAAAAGCTTTATCACAAACAAAACTAATGCATCCAAAATTAGAAGGAAAGCAGGAAAACGGAAAAAAGTTTCTGCACAAGTTTATCTGATACAGGCTTCATTTCTCAAATATATAGGGAATTGAGCAAAATTTATAAAAATAAGAGACATTTCTCAATTGATAAATGATAAAAAGGATATGAACAGGTAGTTCTTAGAAGAATCAAAGCTATCAACATGAATAAATGCTCAAAATAATTAATGATTACATAAAGGCAAATTAAAATAACTCTAAGATACCACTTCACACCTATCTGATTGGCTAACATGATAGAAAAGGAAAATGACAAATGCTAAAAGGATTGTAGAAAAATTGGGACACTAATGAACTGCTGATAGAGTTATGAACTAGTCCAGCCATTCTGGAAAATAATTTGAAACTATGACTCGAAGGTTATAAAAATGTGAATACCTTGTACATACCAGTGATGCCACTAGTAGGTCTATATCCCAAAGAAATCAAAGAAAAGGGAAAGGGACTTGTATAAAAAATATTTGTAGCAGTTTTTTTTTTTGGTGGCAAAGAATTGGAAATTGATGGAATGCCTATCAAATGGGGAAAGAAGAAACAATTTGTTTTATATAATTGGGGTGGAATATTATCATACTATAAGAAATGACAAGCAGAGTTAAAAAAAATAAACTTCATACCCTTTGACAACAGCTATATTGCTTCTAGGTCTCTATTCCAAAGATATCAAAGAAAATGGAAAAGGACCTGTTTGTACACACATATTTATAGCAGCTCTTTTTGTACTGGCAAAGCATTGGTCATTGAGGGAATGTCCATCAACTGGGAATGGCTAAACAAGTTCTGGTATATGATTGTGATGGAGTACAACTGTAGTATAAGAAAAAGTGAGAAAGAAGGTGTGAGAAAAACCTAGAAAATCTTATATGAACTAATACATAATGAAATGAGAAGAATCAGATCATTGTATATAGTAGCATCAATATTGTCATGATAATGAACTGTGAAAGACTTAGCTACTCTGATAAAGACCACAATCCAAGACAATTTCGAAAGAACCCAGGATGAAAAATTCTATTCACCTCCACAGAGAAAACTGATAAACCCTAAATGTAAATTGATGCGTACTTTTTTTTCACTTTCTTTATGTATTTTCTTTTGCAACATGGCTAATATGGAAATATGTTTTGCATAACTTCATAAGTATAACCAATATCATATTTTTTTTCCTTCTCAAGGAGTGGAAGAGGAGCAAGAAGGAGGTAGAGAACTTGGAACTCAAAATTTTAAAAAAAGAATGTCACGATCTTTAAAAAATATAACTAGGAAATATTTAACAGAAAATGTAAATATTAAAAAAAAGAAATGACAAGCAGAATGCTTTCAGAAAAACCTGGGAACAGTTATAAGAATGCATGCAAAGTAAGTAAACAGAAACAGAAGAAGTACAGTAACAGCAAATATTTTAAGGATGATCAGCTGTGAAAGACTTAGCTACTCTGGTTCAGATGAAGAGTCAAGAGAATTCCAAAGGACCCATGAGGAAAAATACTATCTACCTCCAGAGAGAAAACTGATAAACTCTGAATGCAGAATGAGGCATATTTTTTAACTTTCTTTATTTTTATTGTTTTCTTTTGTTTATGTTTTCTTTTGCAACATGGCTAACATGGAAATATGCTTTGCATGACCACACGTGAATAATTTAAATCAAAGTACCTGCCTTGTTAAGGAGCTGGGAGTAGTGGGAGCAAGGGAGAGAATTGGCAACTCAAATTTTCAAAACTGTTAAAAACATGTTTACATGTAATTGGTAAATATTTAACAAAATAAATAAAAAGAACAGAAATTTAGTTAAATGGCAGATAGAAACAAGAACAAAATATCTTCCTAAAAATATAGGTCATACTTACTTTAAAATACACCTACCATTAACAGGGAGAGGAGGCATTCACTGAAGTCAGAGGTGTGAGGTGTAAAGAAAGGCAACTCGGGGCGGCTAGGTGGTGCAGTGAGTAGAGCACTGGCCCTGGAGTCAGGTGGACCTGAGTTCAAATCCGGCCTCAGACACTTGACACACTAACTAGCTGTGTGACTTTGGGCAAGTCACTTAACCCCAGCTGCCCTCCAAAAAAAAAAAAAAGAAAGGGAACTCACACCTTCAATCTGCAGGACTACAGGGCCAAGGATATCTTTATGCTGCTTCTACTGAACTATGCAACTGTGCCTCATAATTTTCCCTAGACTTTGTTCTACTGGAAGCGGTCTTGTTAGACATTCTTAGATGCTCTAAATGTTCTGTTGGTCTACTGGTCACTGCCAGACACTGACTGAACATAGTCTCTTCTGCCTCCAACTTATGAAGCTTTTACTATTCCGTATTTATAAAGTTCATTTTAAAGACTCAAGTGTAAGAATTCAAATTCATTGCTGTTCAACTTCATTTTATTAGATTCAGTTCGAGTCTTCAACAAACATTTCTTACATACAAACAATATGGAGGGTTCTGTGCTACGTGTTAGGAATATAAAGACAAAAACAAATAGTCCTTGTCCTCCAGGAGTTTATGTTCAAGGGGAAGAGAAAGATACATCACATGTACACAAATAAGTTATACAAAGTTTACACCAGGTAATTTCAAGAGGAAATAAGTGCTAATCACTGCTGGGATCAAAAAAGGTCCATTGTAGAACACAGCTACTGAGTTATGATTTGAAGGAAGAGAGGGACCTTATGAGGTAGATGTGAGGAGGGAACACACTTCATGCATTAAGGACTATTTGTGAAATGACAAAGAAGGTCAGGTAAGCCTGGAAAGGTGTGTTGGAACCAGATTATGGAAGGCTTTAATATCAAGTCGAGGATTCTGTATTTTATCCCAGAAGCAAGAGAATCATGGAATATATTTAGGGAGAGTTGAAAAAAGAAATTTGTATGTGTGGGTGCATGCATACATTCATGCATTGATTATGTGACACCATCAGGTCTATGTTCAAGGAATTTGGCAATTATGTGGAAAATGGATCAGAGAGAAAAAGAAATGAAGTTAGAAAGACCAAGTAGGAAGTTACAACAAAGGACAAGGTAAAAGTTGCTAAGAACTTAAAATACAGGAGAGACCATATGAGTAGAGAAAAAAAAAGTGGCTATGAGATGAATTGTGGACCTGATATTTTAGGGGTAAATTAGACTAAACTTGGATATGGCAGGCAAGGGAAAGAAAATTGTCAGGAATGACTCTAAGATGATGAACCTAGGTGAATGGAAGGAGGGGGATCCCATCAATAAAAATAGGAGAGTTTGGGGGAGTATGGGTTTAGGAGGAATATATGATGAGTCCTTTTCTACCCAATGTACTGGAGGTCTTGACAGAGTGAAGTAGAGCCCTAAAAAATTAAAGGATTAAGAAATATAAAATGGAAGTAAGCAACCGAAGAGATCAGCTAGTGACAAGGAAGAAAGTAAAAGTAAAAGGTGTGAAGTGAATTGCTGAAGGTCATTAGATTATAAAATTTAGATCTTCTAGGGATTTTCAAGGTCATCAAGTCCAACTCCCTCACTTTCTAGATGAGGAAACTGAGGCACACAGAGGATAAATGGCTTGCCAAGGGTCGTATGCCTAGTAAGTGACTGAGGTCTGATTTGAATTGAGGTCTTCCCAACTCCGGATCTAACACTCTATCATGATATTACACCACTCCTCTTACTAGGTCTCTTGCCTCCTGGTGCCAAGTTCTTATCACTATCACTGGCTACCATTTGTTTCTAGAGCTTAGTTGCACACAATCTCATAAATCCAACTGCTGAGAATATCAAATGGTCTTGTAGAAAGAAGCTTTCTGTCCTCTAGAGTAAGTGACGGAACCCAATCATTCAGGCAGTGGTTGAGAAGCATGTTATTCCTCAATTCTTAGCAAGTGGGCTAAATGCTTATGCCAGAAAGAGAAAAGAGAAGTTCTTTAGGAAATCTGAGCCGGAAAATCCACCTCTTGTTTCTCTTCATCTTAAGTAATCCCTTCTCATCCCCAACAACATTGACCATTAGTTCCAAATGTTAGCACTTAATTGTATGCTGTCATCATTACTTAACTTCTCTGGACCTCTGTTTCCTCCTTGACAAAATAAGTGGGTTGGCTAAAATGACTTCTGAGATACGTCTAAACTCTAGTATTCTGTGATTCTAACTTTTCAAGAATACTACCCCATTCCACAAATTCATCATTATCATAGCAAAATAAGAGGATTCTTTGTTCTGTTTATTTATCCTATCTATCCTTTGAGTCATTTTTCAGTCATCTCCAACTTTGTTGGGGTTGTCTTGGCAAAGATACTGGAGTGGTTAGCCATTTCGTTCCCTAGCTCATTTTACAGATGAGGAAACTGAGGCAAATAGGGTTAAATGATTTCCTTAGGGTGACACAGCTAGTAAATGTCTGAGTCCAGATTTGAATTCAGGAAGCAGAGTCTTCCTGGCTCCAGGCCCAGCACTCCACCCACTGCACCACCTGGCTGCTCATTCTATATTTATATAAGTACTTATTTACTTAGTACTTATGTAAGTATAGTATTATTAAAATATATATTTTATGCAAATTAACTAAAATATAATTATAGGATTATTATTAAATAAGTAATTATAGAAGTATATAAGTATAAGATCATTATCATTAAAAAACTACTTATATAATAAACTTATGGAGTGCCAACTCCCTTCCTTTTGTCATCCCCATATATCATAACACAAGGCTGGGCATACAGAAAGTACTCAATTAAGATATGCCTTCTGATGGACTGGTACCACTTTGGAAAGTTAGCATTCCTCTTTCTCATATGAATTAGATTCTTTTTTTTCCTATTTTGCGGATTTATTTTATAGCCACTTAAAATATCATCCAACAAAAGACTATATTTACAGCAGGGAGAGGTATACACAACACAAAGGCATTTACAATCCATCGTACCCACTGAATAATAATTTTATTGATGAAATTTCTTAAAATTTATCAAATGTTTTAAAAAATGCTGAACAAAAGGAGGAGAATATGTCAGTGTGGTCTGTTCTTTTCAATTTGCTTTTTTTTTCCTAAAGAAAAAAGGTCCTGTTTTCCCAAAAACTTGTAATAAGCAAAAACTACACACAGCAGTATGAATGTTAAGGCATTTCTCAAAGTCTTTGCAAATGAGTTCAAGATGGGAATGGAAGGATGAAGAAATCAATAGAGAAGCATTATTATAGACAACATAATATACAATCAATGTGGATAATTTAAAATAAAATAAAATTTAAAATAAAAAAGGGAAAAGGGAGGCAAGAGGCAGCATTTCAGCATCAAAGTGTTCAATAAAAAAGTATATTTGTAAAGGGATAAATATAAGGAATTTGAGAGACCGTAGGAAAATGGATCAGTAGAACGAGTGAAGGCCTCAAATAAAGCATGGCATGGTCATTCTAGAACTTGGTATGTGTTTCAAATCTGAAACTGTCTAGAATAACTTTGGTTCTCTTGAATTAACATCTTTGAATATTGTAATTGAGGTGATATTTCCACCATAGTAGCAATAATTGGGAGCTGACCATACTGTCACCAGCTTTTCATCAAATGTAAATTCATAGTCTTCATGCACCAGTTGATGTACTCTGCAAATGAGTTTTAAGTTGTTGAAATGAACAAACTCCTTTGTGACCTTTGCTCCAAAAAGCCAACCTGTTCCCTGTGGACCTATTGTCTAAGTATCTCTATCTTCCAGCTCTGACCATACCAAATCACAAAATACTCCTTTGTGAGAAATTTCCTGATTCTGCTCAATGGTTTAGATTTGATTCAGTGTTTTCAGGCTCGGAGAGAAACCATCATATATACATTAAATCTGCACATCAATAAAAACTGTCACTGTGATCATATCAAAGATTTTGGTACAGTATCTCCAGGCAATGACATTCCCATATTTGGCACTCATCTTCAGAACATCCTCCAACAATTACTTAGAAAGCTGTATAATCACCACGTTCTTGTCCAAAGTACAGGGGCACCATTTTGGTAAAAACCCACAGTGGCAGTGGCACCAATTATATTCTTGAAAACAGATTTCTACTACCATTCCTCTACCACCCAAACTCTACTGAAAATGCTTTCTTAGAGCATTCTTTCAACCTGTCTTCTCAACCACAATCTCTTAATTGCCAAATTCAATCTATTTTTATCTATATTTTACCTGAACTGTAGCTTTTGTGGACTACCTCTTCCTACTAGATGGTGTCTCCTCTTTTGTTTTTGTTTGGTTTTTTTTTGTTGTTGTTTTTATTTGTTTTGGGTTCTTTTTTGTGCTTTTTGGAGGAGGGAATACAGGGCAACTGGGGCCAAGTGACTTGCCCAAGGTTACATGGCTAGTAAGTGTTAAGTGTCTGAGGCTGGATTTGAACTCAGGTCCTCCTGACTCCAGGGCTGGTGCTCTATTCACTATGCCACCTAGCCACCCCTCTGTCTCCTCTTTTGGCATGAAGAGATATCATCCCTTTATGGTTGTCTGACCTGTCAAATATTCCTCTGTTTTCCACAATGACTACTCATCATCTTCCTGACTTGTTAAATTGTTCTTTTCCCAAACATCAGTCCTTAATCCTCTTTTCTTTTCTTTTTCTTTTTTTGCTTTTTGGAGGGTGGAAGGCAGGGCAGTTGGGGTTAAGTGACTTGCCCAAGGTCACATGGCTAGTTTTGTATTAAGTGTCTGAGGCCGAATTTGAACTCAGTCCTTCCTGACTCCATGGCTAGTGCTCTATTCACTGTGCCATCTAGCCGCCCCTCCGCTTTACTTTTCTAGCTCATTCTCATTCATTCTTATCTAGCACCTCTGTAGAAATTACTCACAAATCTCTGTGTACAGTCTGATTCTTCTCTTCTCAGTCACAGGTTTGTATTTCTAGCTGCCTACTGGACATCTCTATTCAGATAGCTGCCTGATATCTCAATATTAACTTATCCAGGCTTAGTTTCTTTTTCCCAGGTATTTTTTAAACTCCATCTGCCTTCACCATTTATATCAGTAGTACCATCATTTATTCAGTTTCAGCTCCATATATTTCAGAATTATCTTTGACCTATGCAACTTCACCTCTTACAAGAAATAATTTACCAAGTCTCCAGATCTTTTCTATACACACTGTCCTCTCTAGGAGCCCTCAATAATACCCACCTAGATTTTTGTAAATTTCCTTCTCAATAATGTTCAAACTCATTTGCCTAGCACGCAAGACCTTCCCCATTCTACCTTTGAGGAACCTTTCTTAACCTAATTTGCATTAAATATCCCATCCATGCACTCTGTATTCCAGACTATCCTCATCCCTCCAAACTTGATTCTTTGTTCCCTTGCTTCTCTGTTACTTAAACTATTCTGCTTTTCATCTGTGTATTACCAGCCACTTAAAGTCCAATTCAAATGTCACCTCCTCCATGAAGCCATCTCTGATCTTAAGTGAAAACAATGGCCTTCCTACTTGTACTTCACATAGCCCTTTATTCTGGACCTCTATTATGTACTTATTGTGTGATACTGTGTCACTATTTGTGCGTGTTGTATTCAGTTATTGGACTATAAATCTCAAAAGGGCAAGGATGTATTTTCCCTGCACTTTGTATCTTCCCAAGAGCTTAACTTAGTTCTTAGCATGCAGTAGGTACTTGATAAATGTCTCTTGAAATGAAATGAAGCTAACCAAAAGACAGCAAGAAAGAAGAGAGTAGACAAGTATAGGATCACAGGACAGAGAGTCAAGTCAAGCCAACAAGCATTTATTAAGTATTTACTGTGTGTCAGGTGCTAAGTACTGGCGATAAAAAAAAAGCTGTACTCAAGAAGATTATATTCTAATGGGGTAAAGACAACAGATAAGATGGAGCCAAAAAGAGGAAGGAAAATGAACATACCTAAGTGGGGGCATAGTAAAGAAACTCCTATGGAGATAAACCATCAGTGTAGCCTCACATTTGGGATAACTGCTGCCTAACCCCTGGGAATATTCTCAGACACATATAAACCAAAAAGAAAGAAAACAGAATCTCCACAAAGGTTTTCAGGTAGTCATTTGTGGCTGATCAGTCCAAAGCTATAGTTCAAATGGTTATAAAACATTCATAATAGAACATTTGTCAAGTATTTGTTGTATGGAAGGTGGTGATTTGGAAAATGATAGAGAAAAAGTTTCAAATATAAAAAATAGACAGCCCCTTGCCCTTAATGAGTTTATAGTCTAGTGGGGGTAATAAAATAGGTACACAGAGTGACATAATACAAATTAGAATATAGTAAGGACTTGTATACAGACATGACTTTGGATGACTTCATATCATGGATACTTAGAAAGAATAACACTGAAGGAACAAAATAAAAACATCTGGTTCCAAAAGACCAAGACAGCAGCCACGACTCCTGGGATAACAACTCTGAAGGAGTACTTTTTTGCCCTAGCCTGAAAGGAGGCTTATGCTGAAAGCCACTGGTTTATCTAAATGCACATCATAACCTCATACTCTCAGGGCAGAGAAGCAGAAGGGTCCAAGATGCTTAGATACATCTGGGACAAGTGCCATCTATCCCCTGGGAACATTCTCAGATACAAATAGCCTAAATAATTTGCTTCTTGGAAAACGGAGGGAAAAAAGGAAAAGCTATAGTGAATACATACAAATAAATCTCATGTTGACATGACAACTGGCTTTTTCCCTACTGAGAAGTGTGTCACCACAAGGGCTTTACACTAGTAATCAAACCTTCTCATCGAAGGACACCTGCTTATCACTAGATAAAAGGTACATTGTTTCCCCTGCCTATTTACTCTTTGGTCTCTTATTTGAGCATTTTAAGAACACAGTTAAGTACATTTGGAGCTCCCAAACAAAACCAAAATTTATCTAACGCCTGTCCAGTTGAGATGGAAGATTGTTCCACTCTAGCCTTATTTCTTGGCTCATGAACTACTCCCCACAGCCTGGTGTGAAAAGAAAGGCCCAATCTAAAATGAGCACCAAATTAAAATGCCTAATGCAAATACCACTTATAAATGAAGTGAACTATTGCCTTTCTCTGAGCTAACATTTTGGAAGTCTCAAAACCTGTATTTTGAAAAACACATGAAGGAGATACTAAGCTCCTTGGTACCTAATGTTTAGTGAGAACACAGGGAAGTCATTGACAAGTCCTAGAAACAAGGTGGAAATGGAATGGCTTGCACATAGTAGGTATTTACTATATGAAAAGGGCTAGAAAGGAAGGAATCTTACTTTCTCCATAATTAAAGCACTCCATTTGTTCATTTATTCAAAAAGGACTTTTTTCCCCAGATTTTTTTTCATCAACTCACCTCAGAGATCATCTTGTCTAACTGCTATCAGTATAAGAACTCTTCTTATCCTTAACAACAAATGGTACTCCAGAGTTCTTTGCTTGAAAAGCTCCAATGAAGTACAACCCATGAAACTCCAGAACCATACTCTTTTACTTTTGAATAGCCCTAATGTTGCCTACTAGATGTATGTGATCAAAAGATACATGAAACATATTCCTTGCCCTCCAGAAAATTATCTGGGTCAAGTCATAAATATGAAGCCCTTGAAGAATACAAAGCTAAATATAAGGTCTGCCCACCCCATGACCTCATATAATATGCTATTTGAACTTCTCTTATGAAGTTTTTATTGGGGATAGAGGGATAGAAGTTGAACTTTTCCTGTTATTCACGGTCTTAATGAGTTGCCTAGATAAGAGTACTGAGAGAGAAATCTCTCCAATGAACATTCAGGGTCCTCCAAAGTCAAAATCCAACCTAGCTTTCCAACCTGATTTCACATCATTCCCTTTTATATATTCTATTCCATGAATCCTGCCAAAAGGGCAGGCTAATCAATGATTTAGCTTTATTAGATGATATGAGTGTTTAGAAAGATAGATTAGAATAGGGGCAGAGCAAAGATCTGATTTCATCAGGAACACAAGAATGACAGAAATCAGTTTTCAACTGACTGTTCCCCACATTGGAGACTAAATTAAAAAATAAGCAGAAATGAGTAGAACCCAAGACATTTCTTAATGATTAAATTTCAAAATTCCTCCTTTGTTCCATAATTGTATATTTTATCAGTTGCTTATTTGGGATTTACTAGCTATAAGTAATGCCTCCTCAACTAGATAGCAAACTCCTTAAGGGTAAGGGCCCTGTCCAATTACCCTATGCAGAGCCATAATAAGGAATTTGGGTGCCAGGATGAGTGATGGCAGACGTGCAAAGAACACCATAATAACAAAGGCAGCCATGTTTAAAAAGGGACAGCTCATCTCCTAAAGGATCTAGTTCCTATACCTACAGGGATTGGGCTGGGTGGTAAGGAAGGAATTGACTCTAGGAGAGAGGAAGCATAGTAATTGAACCTGGAGTCTGGAGATCTAGGCCCCCAGAAGACCAAAAGGCAATTCTGAGGGCTACCAGTTGCTAGGGGGAAGAAATTCAACCTGCTGAAATATCAGTGCCATGGGATAAAGTCATTGTCACCTAATCCTCTTCCTCTATGACCTCATCAGCTGACAGCAATCTCTCCCTCAGTGACCTCATAGCAGTGTGCACTATAGTTATGTACTCATTATAAAACAGATGTGTATATGCAAGTTTTATAGACTCTAAAATATATTTTTACTTTTACTTTACAAAAATTTCTTACTCTGTAAAAAATCAGACCATTGTCTACTAGAGTACTGTAGTACTCTCTACATACTAAAGTGCTAAATAAGTGTTTTTGCGATAACTGAATGCTTCTGTGAATTCTCAAATCAATTATTATGAAAAGAGGGACAGGGAAGTTCCATTGCTTAGTCTATATATTCTCCTCATTGTATGGGCTAGTAGGAAGGAATTCACATTATTCTCTACACCACTACTCACTCCTCCCCAATAGACACATCTCCTCCCCGCATTCATCTCATGGAAGTTATGCAAGGAAGGAAATCTGTATTCAGATTTCAGCTAGCTCCCTTTGGTGCGGTCATAAATTTTCCAATCTGAGGTACTGGAATCAGGATGTACTTTGATGTTTAGAAAGGGACATAAGACATAATAAGAAGATATAATAAGATATGTGGAAAGTGGAGGGAGTCAGGAAAAAGCTCAGGAACCCCATTTGGAGGGATAATCAGCAGGTATGAAAGCAAAGCAGCTTTTACCCTCAGATCTAGAAAACAACATGAAGGAAAGGAAAGCCTTCTCTGTGAAAAGTCAAAAATATCTAGTTTAACTTTTCTTTTTACAGATTGGGAAACTGAGACCCAGAGAGGCCTGGTGACTTAGCCAAGGTCACACAGCAGAATAAGAACTAGAATGCAAATCTCTTGATTCCTAATTGACTGTCTTTTGCTTACACAGACACTCCCAAAACTCACTCACCCCCCCTCTTCCCCAAAGAGATAAGGGTATGGCTATATCAATTCAATCTTGTGATCAAGGACAGTTAAGGCATCACCCAATTAGGTAGAGATGATCATGCCTCCAGTTCTATCCTCAGCTCAGTCCTCATCCCCAAGGAATTGGTGGCCCCTTGTCTCTAAAGATCATCTGCATGCTCAGTGGGAGACACCTTTCCTTTTCCTCCTTTATGTCTCTGTATCTCAGGCTTTCTAGCCCATCTGGCTTCCAGGTTGGCCAAACCCTATGCTACATGTGGAGAAAACTAAAAAATGGAGGAAGAGGTTCCTAATAAGCCATTTCAATAAAAGCATGATGTCCAGGGCTGGGCAGTAGAACCACTGAACAAAGAAATGAGATAATATTTGTAAAGTGTTTTGAACTGTGCCTGACACATAATAGGTACTTTACAAAAACTATTGCTATTATTATTCCTCTTTTTGTTACTATTATGATCATTATTAATTGGGGCAAAAACATGTGCATACCCACACACATTTCTTCTTTCTTCCTTCTCCCACCTTGATTTGAGGTCACAGGCCTGAGTTATAGGAGGCAATAGAAGGAAGTAAGGTAAATTCTCTACTGTTCAGGCTCATTCTTGAGCAATGAGTCAATTTGTTCAGGATTGGACATTTTTTAAAAATGAAGCAACAATTTCCTTTCCTTTAGTTTAGGGATTGAGGCTGAATTGGTCACAGGAGCATAGCTGAATGAGAGCAGGGGACTTAGTGCAATATAATCGAAGTCTGTTTTAATACAGTAAATCCTATGTTCTCGAACAATAAAACTGAAAACAAACAGGTTCATTATAAAAGCACAATAGGTATCACTTGGAAAAAGCACAGATTTACATCAACAAATTACATAGCTGGGAATTCTGAATAAACCAATCTCTAGCTAATGAGGTTTTGATGTATGAAAAGGTTATGATGCCCCTATGGTTATGTAAACCATTCCATTTCCCCAGGATCTTGTTACTGTATGTATTATCTTTAAGTCTGATACTCTGGGCAGTTGGAATACATTTTTAGTCTATATAGAATAGGTAACAAAATTTAAATAGGACAGGAAAGTAAAAATCTTAATTCAGGTTCAAAAAATCAATAGCACAAATATAGGATGAGGGGGAGCAGGGGCTGGCATTGGTAGCAACAGCACTGATTTTCATTTGGATCAGGGCTCTGGCACAGCACTGTGCTACCCCTTCCCTGTTACCCACTCCCTTGCTGAAGCCTTAGGTTCCCCCAGCCCCTCCTTACAGCTCCTTCCAACACTAGTCAATCATCATGACATCCTCTAGCCTTTGGGTCACTGGTCCTTGCTGAGGACTCAGGAGGTGAGCACATCCTGGGGCCAACATGCCTGCACAATTATGCTGCTTTGTGCCCATGTTACAGATATCTGGTGAATAACATACTTCCTGAAGGATTCAAAAGATGGTCTTGTAAAAGTTGATATGGAGAAACTGACATTTCATGTATCTGCCCAAGAAAAACTCAATCAAATTGGTTCTTACATGGCTCACAGATGGAACAGAGATGCTGTCTGACACTAGTCTAGGTATGTTTTCATTGCTATGGAGGCGTTGAACCAGTTGTTAATGGTTTGCCATTCTCAAAGCATTGAGCCATTTGTAGAAAGCTTTCTGCATATGGTAGCAAAGCTGATGGAGTCAGGATAATCAAAACTACAAGCTCTTGGAACTCATTCTTTTGTCAAATTCGCAAATATTGAAAAAGACACATCCCCTTATTACAGACATTATGACTTTTTTGCTTCTTAATCCAGTGCCAATGTGCTATTCCTCTCATGGAGAACCAGAAATATGGAAAGAAATCCACATAACTGGTATCCAAGGAATTCAAGGCATGGTTTGCAAAATAGTTAATGATGAGTTGAGGCCAATTATGTGGGAACCAAGACAAAATTGTTCCATCTTTGTTATTTAATATGCAAAAAACAAAGAATACTGATGGTCCAATAGCCCCTCCTCTCTCTCCTTCTGGATGTGACAAAGAGAAAAAACCTGCTGTGCTGGGTGAAAACTGCTGCGAAGAATGACTGGACTGAGCAACATATAAGAAGAGGAACAATTCTTTTTGACCAGTTGTTGAACATTTAGATCATCACAAACTCTGGAATCCCAATGAATTTGCAGTCCACTGATTCAAAATTTTAACAGATTCCATTCAGACACAGTACTATCATGTGATCCAAGAGACCCTAGGTCATCTTGATTCTCAGAAAAAAGAGATTCTCCATGCATTCAAGCAGGTAGAAGAGGTAATAGGTTCTATTAAAAGCAGTTGCCATTGCTTCTAAAGGATCTGTAAACCTCACAGTATTGGAAGTATTTAACACTTTTTCTCAGTGTTGAATTTTCTGGGGCAGCTAGGTGGTATAGTGCATAGGGTGCTGGCCCTGGATTTAAGAGAACCTGAGTTCAAATCTGGCCTCAGACACTTAATACCTATATGACCCTGGACAAGTCAGTTGACCCTGTTTGTCTCAGTTCCTCATCTGTAAAATGAGCTGGAGAAGGAAATGGCAAACCCATTGAGTAATTTTCCAAGAAAGAAAACCCCAAATGTGGTCACAGAGAGTCGTACACAACTGAAATGACTCAACAACAATAATGATTTTGAAGCTGGCAAAAGACAAGATTCTATGAGTAGTGCCAACATAAGCACAACCACCAAAGACAAGGATAAGAAGACTGTCCAGAATGTTATTATTTAAACAACAGTGGGAAGACTTGTATGAACTGATACAAAGAGATGCAAGCAGAACCAGAAGGCTGTTGTGCATAATTACAGTAATATTATTAAGGATGGTCATCTGTGAAAGACTTAGCAACCCTGTTCAAGTCAATGACCCAAGACAATTCCAAAGGACCCATGATGGAAAAACATTTTCCATCTCCAGAGAGGGAACTAATAACCTCTAAATGTAGACTGAAACATATTATTTTTTACTTTCTTTATTTTTATTGTCTTATTTTGTTTGTATTTTCTTTTGCAATATGGCTAATATGGAAATATATTTGGCATGTGCTCACGTGTATAACTGAAATTAAAATGCTTGCCTTCTCAAGGAAGAGGAAGGGGCAGGAGGTAAAGAATTTGGAATTCAATTTTTTTTAAAATGATTATTAAAAATTTTTACATGTAATTGGAAAATATTTAATGAAATGAATAATAATTTTTAAGTGTATAGGATAAGGTAGTTAGGAGGGTAATCAGAGTGAAAGAAGTTACTTGCCTTAAAATAAAGTCCTTAAGGTTATTGGGGTCATAAGCTCTATTTAGGCCAAAATAGTGATGCAGTTGTTTTTTAAAAATGTCATTTGTTTTTCCTTATCCCAGAAGTGCTTATACGAATTAAACTGCAGGTCCTTGATCTATCCCTAAAGTGTCCAAATTAAAGAAGGCAAGAAAGTAACTGAACTCTGTACTAGTCGGAGTTATATCTGGATATATTACAGATATAATTCCAATTCTGAGTGCTATATTTTCTAAGGTATATTAGAAAAAATAATTATACAGGAAAGGTGAAAAATGATTTTGATAGTCTCAAAACCCTGACATATTAATTCATTCAATAAATATTCTGTCATTCAATAAATGTTTATTTACTGAATGAATTCATGCAACAAACAAAATGTTTAAGAAACTAGGGATATTTAGCCTGGAGAAGAAAGTGGGGAGCAGGGAGAATGATCATCATTTTGGTATTTTGAGGCTTTCTTGTAGGCAAAGATGAGATATCTTACAGAACTTCAGAGAGCAGAATAAGAGTCATTAGAAGCCAGAGGAAGGCAGATTTCAACTCAATACAAATGATCTTTCTGACATTAACAAAGCATTCTCCCTGGTTGGGTAGCGAGCTCTATCATTAGAAGTGTTTGAGAGCAAATAGATAACACTTCCTATTAAAAATTTCTTGCATAAGTGAGTTGGCCTAATTCTCTAATCATATGATGCTGATTCTACAAGTCAACTTCTATGAACACATCACCATCAACTCATGTGTCACGTAATAAATCAAGACAAAAAACATTAATCAAGTGTCTATTATGTGCCATGCACTGTGCTAAGAGCAGGATATACAAAAGGCAAAAGACAATCCCTGTTCTAAAGGAGCCTATAGTCTAAGGCAGAGGAGACTGCACACACACAACAATACACAAACAAACTATATGGGAGAAATTGGAGATCACATCAGGGAAAAGGCCATAGCATTAAGGAAAATTGGGAAAGATTTCACAGAGAAGGTCAGATTTTTATCTGGGCCTTGAAGTCAGGAAAACCAGGAGGTATAGATGAGACAGGTGAAAATTCCAGGGATTAGAGACATGAAAATGCATGCAGCTGGGAGATAGGGTATGTTGTATAAGGAACAGAATGGAGACTAGTGTCATTGGATTGAAGAGTAAATAAGGGGGGAACTAATATATAAGAAGATTGTAAAGGTAGAAGGGAGGAAGATTATGAAGGGCTTTTAATGCCAAGCAGATGACTTTATATCTGATCCTGGAGGTCATTGGGAGCCACTGGAGTTTATTGACGAGGTGAGGGGTACAGTCAGACCTATACTTTAGGACAGTGCTTCTCGACCTCCCTAATGCTGTGACCCTTTAATACTCATATGTGAGCATATCTGCATGTGGGCAGACCCTCCTGGAGACAGAGGAGCCGTGTCTCAGTTCCTAAGACCACTGGAAATATGTGTTTTCCAATGGTCTTAGGCGACCCCTGTGAAAGGGTCGTCATTTGACACCCAAAGTGGTCGTTACCCACAGGTTGAGAACCGATGTTTTCAGAAGATCAATTTTACCACTAAGTGGATGACAGACTAGAGTGGGGAAAGACTTGAGACAAATTGGAAGGTTAGTACAATAGTCCTGGTATGATTTGTCTTCAAAGCACTGGTAAAGTCACTGGAGAGAAGGGGGCATATAGGAGAGATATTAGAAGGTAGAATCAACAGGACTTGGCAACTACTTTGGTAAGAGGAGATGAGAGAAAGACTAAGGAATGGAGGAGGACATCTAGTTTCTGAGCCTGAGTGATAAGGATGGTGATTGCCCTTCAACTGTAATAGAGAAGTCAGAGAGGAACAAAAGAGAAGTTACCAAGGTCAGAGCAGGGACCACTACTGATGGTGCAGGCTGTTTCGACTTGCAACTTCATCTGCAAACCAGGATCATCTGTAGTCCTGCTTAAATAGTGGAATTCTAATGGAAAAGATGCTGTGTAGATAGTCGGTAAAATGCCTATTTCATGATAACAGAGGAGCTGGGTAATTAATTCTGCTGCAGGCCTATATCTTTGATTTGTTCACTGTATTTACTTTGGAGGAGGAAACCACTAGTAATATGCTTTCTTTATATTAAAAATATGTTCCTGAGTTACATGTACAAACTTCCCTAAATAAGACCACTGTGACAAAGAAAACCTCCTATCTCTATTATGCTATTTCCACAAAAAATTATTAATGTTAGATTGCAAATTTCTTGAGGGAGGCATGGGCGTATTCGGGCACTTCTTCGATCAGAGATCTAAGAGATGACAAATAACTGAGCTCCCCTATTGTATCATGTCTCTGTGCCAAGCTCGTGACATTTTCTAAATTCCTAATCTATTTCTTCTTTCTCTGTTGTATACTTTAAAGGTAATATCACTTTTAAGTCAGCCTCTATCAAACTTCACCCACATGTTCTCCACTAGTTTTTAATCTCCCTTAGTTACTGGATTTTTACATGAATTTACAGTTACTACAATGCTTTTCTACCTACCTTTTTACCTGTCCTATTGTTTTTGTATAAGGCACACCCTTCAAGAACTATATTCCAGTCATGGGGCTTATATCATGGTTTGGTGATATCTTTGAGATCAAATATGGCTCCTTGTTTTAAGCCTGCTTCACCTTGCATTTTTCCCAAACTATGAATTTGTGTATAAATTTCTGAGGTCATGAATTCTAGTGCTGGGTTTTTTCTGGAATTTTGTCTCTTATGGATTTCTGTGATTTCTTCCTATATTGGAGATACTATTAATTTCCTGATACCAATTGTGCTGATGTGGGTGTGTGTAATTTTCTCCTTTCCTTGCCTTTTCAGTTTAATAACTAATGAATTTAATTTAACTAATGCATTAAAACTTGCCCTAACCATAATAAAGCAAAACACTGCTGTAACAGGATTTGATCTCTGGAGACAAAAATCACGTCTGGCTTCTGACTACTGGATAGGAGCTCAACTGGGAGCCTTCAAAATTCAAACCAATGAGAAAAAGGTTGCTGTAGTACTTTAGAGAAGTGCTGGCAAATCATAAGCTCCCCCCTCAAAGAATGAAAGCTAAACCAGAAGCTCAAGATTTTAATATAGTTCCATATCCCTTTAAACCCCTGATTCCTCATGACCTCCAAGAACAGTTCAAGTGGTTTGGCTACTCCTTGCCCTCACTCTAAGAGTTTCTGGGACAAGGGGGATTTATAGGAGAGGGGAGGGAACGAAAAGGAAAGGAATTGGTTTACAAAGACTCAATAGTCTTAGCCCTCTGAAATATATAATTTCAAGTGTTTATAGTCTGGATATTGGTCATTATGGAATGTATCTTGCAAATTACATGGATACACAGTACATAGGTACTACGTCCGGTGGGACATATTTTTCTCTAATACTGTGTTTTCATGGAACCAATTAACAATGCTAAGTAGGATATGTTTGTATACTAATTGTTTTGGTAGTTATGGGCTACAATAATATTCTTGCTATCTTCTGCAGATAACTAGGAATGTAGGGATCCCTCGCTCCTGAGAAAAGTGGAATATCTGCTGTCCCATGGAAAAAGCCATTTGGAATTTGAGTTCTCCTTCACAACAGGTCAATACGAGAGAAAGTCATCTACTCTTTATTTCCCATGACTACTTCTAGACATTCCTGCTGCAGCTGTCACTTAGCAACCTTTGCTCCTCTCAGGCTGACACGATCATTCTATATAACCTTGTTCATGGCTCTATTGCTGTCATTTGCCAACCTCTGGGTCATTTTACCTTCTTTCTCAAGGGGTTCATTATCTGTACCAGTCTTGTCTATTCCAGCCCCTGCCTGGTGATTTCAGTATTCTCACTCATGTAAATCTGACCATCCAGGTCTCTCATTTCATTAGCATCCTCAAATCCTCCAACATTCCACCTCAACTACCAAGAGAAACAAAAACTTAAACTTCACTGCTGTCATCCCAAACTATTCTCTCCCCATAATCTTGAACTCTTGATACTCCCATGATCTCCTGTTATATTATGTTCTCTCTGTCTCTGTTTTTTTCTGTGTATCTGTTTCTTCCTTTTCCCCCTCCTCTCTCTCTCTTTCTCCCCCCCTCTCTCTTTCTTTCCCTCTCTCTTTCGCTCTCCTTCTACTCCCCCTCCTCCTCTCTTTCTTCTTCATTATGGCCTCCAGCTCTTACATCTCTTCCAGTCCACCATCTTTGTTCTGGTTTCACTTTCCCGACTTTATAATTTTGACTCCCAACTACATGCTGACTCTCACCCTTAAAATCTTATTCCCTTGTCTTTCTGAAATTTACATTTTACTGGACTACAACCCAGAATCACGCTCTTCACCTTTCTCCTCAATTATCTGCTATTGTACTTCCATTCCTGAACTGTAGAATGCTATTGGAAGAAGTCATATAAATTGGGTGATAGTTCCAACCCCACCTCAATTAATACAAATATAAAAGTCCAGACATTATAAT
>CM053598.1:86882584-86898822 GCA_028646575.1 Pseudocheirus occidentalis
ATAGATAGACAGATTGATAGATGATAGATTGATAGACAGATAGATAGATAGATGATAGATAGATAGACAGATAGATAGATAGATAGATTGATAGATGATAGATAGATAGACAGATAGATAGATAGATGATAGATAGATAGACAGACAGATAGACAGACTGATAGATGATAGATTGAGAGACAGACAGATAGAGAGATGGATAGATATAGATAGATATGTATATATACATATCTCTATATAGATATGTCTACATTTATATAGAGATATAAACAGATATAAAAGACAGATAAACATAGAGACATATCTATATAAATCTATTTACATAGATAGGATCTCTCAGGGCAGCTAGGTAGTACAGTAGATAGAGTATCAGGCCTGGAAGTAGGAAGACTCATGTTCTGTCCCTTAATTGCCACCTTGCTCCTGTTTCTATTTAAGGCACCACAATATACTGAAGCTTCAATATCATCCTCATATCTTCTCTTTCCCTTCTGAGGAATCTACCATGTACACAGGCAAGTGAATAAAAGACACCAACAGGAAGGAGAGATCAGTGGTATCTACCGTGTTCTCCTTACTGGTTTTCCCTCATTTTGTCCTTTGTGTTTAGCACGTAGTACTTAATAAATGTTGGTTGCCTATCTTCAATGAAAATGTCATTTAAAGGAGCCTTGGAGGTGAGTCCTGTCTATCAACAAGCATTTTTTCAAATGCATACTATGTGGTAATTCAAATAATTACCCAATCACTTCTTGGTATAGCAAATCTGAATTTTTGCATGATGCATTTTTTTTAAAGCAAAGCACACTTTCATATAAATGCAAACTTCACTTATAAAAAAACACTGTGTGTTGGTATACATTTCTTTTAGAATTATACTAAAGGCAGCATGAAATTATGGTGGAGGAAACTGTGAATATCATCACATCAAAATTCTTACTCTAAAGGCCAAGGAAATGTTTCGAGATTGGTCCTGTTGGTCTTTTTCCATGGGGCTTCTCAAAGGAATGAAGAAGCCTCTCCCCCTCCTCCCTCCTTCCCCTTGCCCAAGAGGTCAGAGATAAGGAGAGATGTCAGTAATGGAGCTCTGCATCCTACATCTTCCCAGTCCATTAAAATGTAAATTAGCGAGCAATGGCTGGATCCCCCTGGCCCTAGCTCAGCACCGCTGTGTATCAACCTTGCTTCTGCAGCACTCACATCCGTCAGTCGTCCTCGCCTCCATGTGGACAAGGTCAGGCTCCTTATCCAAGCCTGTGACTGACCTAGAGAAGAAAGAGAGCAGTAGTGAGAATATGTCAAGAAGCAGACCAGGTATAAAGCACACAGTCATCTCCTTTCAGGAAGATTTGGTCAAATACACCAAATAGCAGAGGTACACACCTCACCAAGCTCTGAGGTCCTACAAGACTGACTGTTCTATACTGAAGGAGTAAGATGCCACATGGTCCTTTGAAATCTTTTTTATTTTGGTACTGTGATATAGTAAAAATGGTTAGAGTCAAAAACCCTAGGGTGAATTCCAAAATCAAACCACAGTGCCCTGTGTAATGTGGACACAGCTCTGGGACTCAGTTTTCTTATCTGTAAAATGGGAGTCTTAGCACCAGAAGAAAGGAATTGTGGCCAAGCTATAGGGAATTAAAAGATTGTTTGGGGAGGGGAGAGGGGAAGGGTTCCATCAAACTCTTCCCACACTAGGGCAAGCATTAGGCAAATGAACAGTTCATAGACAGTATCTGAGACTGGCACTTTTGATTCTGATCTTGCAGAAATTCATAGAGCTGGATGAGAGAAATACAGAAACTTATTATAGCAGTTTCAGGGCTATACAGTTGGATAATTCTACAGTTGTATCTAAGTGCATGTGTTTCCTGGAAGAGTTCTGTGTACAGGGCTATGATGCTGAGCTCCTCAAAGTCAGGTGCCCAGAGACCATCCAAGGGGTCTGATGAGGCTGTATGTATGCAGTAAGGTCAGTGTAGGCTGTTTTCTCAAAGACACTTTCTGAGCCTTGCCCCTCTTCCCAAGGGAATGCCAAAGTCAGAGACTTGAAGACCCCAAGTATCAGAGACCATGAGATTCTGAAAATTCAAATACATAGTTATCTCTCTCTGGGGATGTTGTAATGATTGAGAATAAGAAAATGATTGTTAAGTAACTTGTCCTGTAAAATCACTATATAAATGTCACTCATTTACCACCAGAATAATCATCATTGCAATGCTATTATACCACATTTAGTTAGGGGTCACTTAGCTGGCAACCTTAACTATCTGGAATATATATTTGGAGTCGTGAAGAAAATGTCAAAGACTGACAAAACGCTGCAGATGTTTGCAAAGTCCATGCGCTAAAACCAACGCATTGTATTCACAGGGGATGCCCTGTCCCTCCTTTCAATTCTGTTTACTCTTGTTACTGAAATAATTCTAACATACTCGATTATCTGTTTTCCTAGCACAACTCATATTTGAAGAAGCAAATTTCAAGGGGAATTGCTAAAAGCATGCACACTGATAGTGGGGAAAAGATATAGCTCAGCTGACGGGCTGACATCAAGTAGAAAGAGGTAGAAAAATGACATTAAATACACACACACACACAAGTGGGAATTGAAAAACCATAGCAGACTGGGGACATTTAGGTGGTACAATGGCTAATGCCCTGGAACCCAAGTCAGAAGGATTTGAGTTCAAACTCAAGCTAGCTGTGTGACCTTAGTCAAGTCACCTCACCTTTATAGGTCTCAGTTTAAAAGGTGTATAATAACAACATCTACCTTCCGGGATTGCTGATAATCTAGCACTATTATTATTAATTTGGGCAAACAAGTCAGTGAAGTGTAATCAGCCCTGAGGGCATCACTTTATTCAACACAAAATAAACACTCATGAACATTTAGATGGATGACCCCGAGTCTTCAAGAATTAGTTATATTCACTACTCTCTGTTTAAGAAGGCAGAGATTTCTATTAAAAAATCATTTAGATATTTAACATTAAGTTTTTTAGATAAATTTCTGTCATTTACAAAACACACATGTTTAAAAAAACATTCCTTTCCTATACATAAGCAATAATGATGATCAGTATATTACCTATATGATACTTTTTACTTTACAAAGCATTTTTATATCTATTACCTTATTTGTCCCTTATATAACAAAAGACAGAAGAAAGCAGGACAGGTATCAGAATCACAGAAGAATAAAATCTTAGAGTAGAGAAGGATTTAAGAGGTACAGTTCAATCCCTACTTGAAGCAAAAATTCCGCCTGAAACATCCTGTCAAGTGCTCATCACTAAACTACATATAACCTGTAGAGATATCATTATTGCCATCATACAGTCAAGGAAACTGGGGCTCAGAGAGATCAAGGTGGTAGTTCAAAACCCCACAGTGATTTAATAGCAGAACTGGGATTACATTCCCAGCCCCAGAACACAGATGAGGAAGCTGAATGCTGAAGGTGCTCTAGTCTTCAATATCATTTCTTTCCTGAAATTAGAGATGATCTAAGTGGCTAGATGGCCCAATGTATAGAGCACCTGGCCTGGAGTCAGAAAGAACCATTTTCCCGAGTTTAAATCTGGTCTCAGACACTTACTAGCTGTGAGACGGCAGGCAAGCCACTTAACCTTGTTTGCCTTAGTTTCCTCATCTGTAATACAAGTTGGAGAAGGAAAGGGAAACCACTCTTGTATCTTTATCAAAAGAGGTGGACATTACTGAAAATAACTAAACAACAAAAACTGGTTGGCTGAGTACATTGTACTAATTTAGAGAAACTGGGAGATCTAGATTTGGAATTAGAGGGCACTGATAAAGGCTATATTATATGGTTGAAGAATCATCTGGAAAGCCATACAAGGATATCATAAAGATTCAAGGTATGGTCATAGAAATAGGAATGCTAAGTGTGAGAAAACCTAAGGCATGCTGAGCGCTGTAGAGACTGGGAAGAAAACACCCTGCCGTGCAGAAGATGGAGAAGGCTTTCCGGGAGGAGGTCTAGCTGGAAATAGTCTGGGGGCACTGGTTGTTTGTGACAGGATCCCCATTGCTTCAGTAGTGAAGGCTCTGGTATCACAGGAGATTACCCTAACATTCAGTTCACCTAAAGTCATTCCTGCCATTTTCTATATTCTCAAAAGGCCTAAAGAATGTCTTTAGGGGTGGCTAAGTGGTGCAATGAATAGAGCACTGGCCCTGGAGTAAGGAGGATCTGAGTTCAAATCCAGCCTCAGACACAACACAAAAACTAGCCATGTGACCTTGGGCAACTCACTTAACCCTAATTGCCCTCCAAAAAGCAAAAAAAAATGTCTTTAGCATCAGAACCAAGTTTATGAGATGCTCATGTTGGTTGACATGGAACACTATAAGCCATCAAGAAAGGCCAACTGAGAGCTAATATGTAACAGAAGGCAACATTGAAGAGTCCAGTATGAATGTGTGTATTACCATACACATTCTCCTTTCTGCTTATTCAAACCCTACTCATTATCCAAGATGCCCTCACTAGGCCCATTTCCAACAAGAAGTCTTCCTTACTTCTTTCAAACCCTCCTGATCTTCCCCTGCATCCTCTGAAATTCTCCAGGACTATATAGCATCCCTACAATTCTTTCCTGGTAAGTAGAACACCTATGTCCTGTTAGATGAGTATTCTCCATGATAACGCAGATGAGTGGCTAGGCCCATTTTCCTCATACCAGGGCCCTATCAAGCTTCCCAGCCAAGAGACAGAAGTATCAGAAAAGGATCCAGTCATCATCAGATAACCAAGTAAAATAAGGAGTGTCTGGGAGGAGTAGGATAATATTAGGAAAAGCATTTTTTCCCAGGCATGCACCTTTTTTCTCTCCTAATTAGGATCTGTCTGCAAGCCTGGGACAAGGCTTTTTTTTAAAAATAAGTTCTGAGGGCTCTCACAATGCATTTTGTACAATGATTCTGTTACCACATACTCATAATGATAAATATTTGTTGAATTTATATTTCAGGGACTGCTGGAATGATAAATTCATTTTCCTAGCAGCTGGGTGGAGCAATGGATAGAATACTAAGGTGAAGTCAGGAAGACCTGAGTTCAAATCCAGCCTCAGACACTTACTAGTGGTATGACTCTGGGCAAGTCACTTAACTTCTGTTTGTCTCAGTTTCTTGAGCTGTTAAATGCTGATAACAACAGCTCCTTCCTGCAAGGAATAATAGAGATGTGCCTGGAACATAGTAGGTGCTACATAAATGTACATTTTCTTCCCCCTCCTAGAACCCACCTCAGTGAAACAATTCCTTTGTGAAGACTGTTCCACCCCTTTTAGCCTAGTCATCAGTCTGATGTCTCTGGACTCTCCCATCAGGAACAAGATAGTACTCTCATCTCCCTTTCACATACCTTCCTGATGGTTACTACTACTGATGTAACCTCAGAGCCATAATCTCAGAAAAGAGACAAAGCAAGCCAATTCAGTGACATAGACAAATGTTTCTCAAATAAAGAACTATAAACTATTAACCACATGAAAGAATAAAAGAAATGTCAATTAAAATAACCCTAAGATTTCATCTCACAGCCAGAAAATTGTCAGAGATAACAAAAAGCCAGGATTAATTGATGCTGGAGGGGTCGTGGAAAGACAGTCAGTCACACTAATATATTACCAGTGGAGCTGTGAATTCATACGATCTTTCAGGAAAACAATTTGGAATTAGGAAAAGAATGTGGTAAAAATGTCCGTTCTTGTTTGACCCAAAGTTTCCATTTGCAAGGTCTATATCCCAAGGATAGAAACCAAAACAGTTATAGCTATGCTTTTTTTGTGGTACCAAGAATTGGAAATAAAATAGATGCCCATTGATTTGAAGAATGATTAATGTAATGGGATGTTACTGTATTATAAGAATGATGCATATGATTAATACAGAGAAGAATGGAAAGATTTATGTGAGCTAATGCAAAGTGAAGTGAGCAGAGCCAGGAAACTAATATATAATATAAAACAAGCACCAATGTAAATAACGAGGGTGGGGAGATCAGAGAGAGACTAAGCACAAAACAATTAAATATAATATAAGGAAATTATACAGAGCAAGCTTGACCCCAAAGAAGAGCTATTAGAAGTGACCTTCTCTCTCCCCCAAACTCCTTTGTGAAAGTGGGATAAGGGTCCAACACAGGTATGGAATGTTACATCTAACATCAGATATGGTCAATATCTTGATTGGTTTTGATGGATTTTTTCTCTTCCTATTTTCATTTCTTTGTTATAAGGAATGGTCCTCTGGGAGGAGGAATGATACGGGGGAAATGTAGAAAATTGTAGTTATAATAACAATATGTTTTTAAAAGAACCTAATTTACACAAAGACTTTTTTTTATTAGAAGTAGCTTTTATTCATAATCTGAGTACCTCAGTCCAGTCAGAAGTTGGTGCAAGGTAATAATGAAAGCCAGTGTCAAAAGAAGCATTTGAACCCAGGTCCTATGGCTTCAGAGAAAATGTATCTGTGTGTCAGGCTGCTTCTGTTCTAGGTAGACCAGCATCTCCTGACACCCTTGATTTCTTATGTATCTGGCATTTTCCATGCTAGAATCGTCTAAACCCATGCTAGAAAACCTCAAACATCTCTCTCTCTCTGTCAGTGACATTAGGCTAAAGGTTGTAGGTGAGAATATCTCAAATAATGTGTAATTTCAGAGTGTAGGTACTCTCTTCACAATGCAAAGGTCAACTCTTCTGTCTGTAAATGATCACTGAGAGTGGCTGTGGATGAAACAAAAATCATCACTCTGTCCTGTGGTCAACCTGAAAGTGACCCTTTCCAAATTTAGCTAGACTGATCCACTGACCCCATAGTCAAAAGTTTGCCAGCTGGCAGAAACCTGTCAGAGTTTTGTTGGCAGTCTTAATGAATCCGAGGTTACCTCCACACTAGAATGAGTCATTGGAATGGGACTTTAATGGAAGAATCATGAAATAATAACAACAATAATCTTCAGGACAATTTCAATAGCAGATAAGACGTGAACTCTCACACTATTTTAACTTTTTCTGCTGGGAAAGATATATTTTGAAAGTCTTTCAGTCCAAGCAGTTTGGCTATTATAAATATCCAATATAGCTAACATCTACTACCATGTTTTAAAATTTTTAATGGGTCAGTGTTATATCTGTGTAGTTGTGGGCAGTAGTTATAGCCACTAAGGATACTACCTAGAGGGAGAGAAAAGAATAACCATTCATATAGATAAGTGCCTATATGCCAGTCACTGCAAAGTGCTTTTTACAAGTATTAACAGTTCTAATACAGTTTGTCAGTTTCCCTAGGATACTTTGGGTTTGTATTCATACTATGGGATTTGCTATCTGTGACTTTATAAAGGCTAGAGGGTTTCTGGTATGTTAATCCCATCAGACTGTGTCTTCTAAAGTGTCTAACAGATGCAATGTTTTAATAGCTTTCAGTGACAATTTGCACAGTTCCTACCACTTCACTGAAGTCATTCGGTCAGTCCAGTAGAATTTATCAAGCTCCTACCATGTGTCAGGCATTGGGGGTACAAAGAAAGGGGAAGGGGATGGGGAACCTGTCCTTGCTCTCAAGGACTAACATGGGAGACAACATGCAAAAAGATGCGTGACGCAGGATACACTGAAAGTTGTCTCAAGGCACCAAAATTAAGGAAGATAGGCTAAAGTATCTTGTAGAAAGTGGTATTTTAGCTAAGATTTGAAGGAAGCCAAGGAATCCAGGAGGCAGGGATGAAGAAGGAGAGCATTCCAGGCATGATGGAGAGCAAGTAAAGTCTCAGAGATAGGAGATGGAATATCTATCTTAGAAGAACAGCAAGGAAGCCACAGTCACTGGATAATCAAGTACATGAATGGTAAGTAAAGTGGAAGACTGGCTGGAAAGGTTAAGCAGGCAGGTTATGATGGGTATTAAAAGCCCCAAAGAAGGTTTTATAATTGATCTTGTAAATGATAGAGAGCTACTGAAGTTTGCTGAATTGAGTAGGGGGGAGATCATATGGTCAGACTTGTACTTTAAGAAGATCACTTAGACAGCAGAGGGGAAGATGGAGTGGAGTGGGGAGAGCGTTGGGGCCAGGGGACCAACTTGCAGCTTATTGCAATAGTCTGGGACTGGGGTGATAAGGGCCCATACCATGGTGGTGACACTGGCAGGGGAGAGAAGGGGACATAATGGAGAGATGTTATAAAGGTGAGGGGAAGAAGGAAGAGGACCCAGAGGAGAAGAATACTGCTGCTGCTGCTGCTGCTGCTGGTGACTGTTTCACAGTACAGAGACCTGATCACGGAGACTGAAATGCAGCATGTGCTGGATGAGGTACCTACCTCTCCTTTGATACTGTCTGTAACCAGTGGTAGACTGAGGATATTTTCTGTGATTCTAGGGAAAATGAGTTTGCCTCATAAGGTTTGTGTTCTAGTACAAAATAATTATTTTATCCACATAATGTAATAACCTGTAGAATATCAAAAGGAAAAGAAAATAGCAGGATATCATTGGGTCCAAGGAACACTTCTCTCTGAATCCCAATAACAACAAAGATAAGCCTAACAATAACAATAACAACTATAATACTATTTATAATAATAAATATAATTACAATAATAAAAGCTGTATTTATACAGTGTCATAAAAATCTTAGTACAGTTTTAAACTAAAATCAACTTTTAAACTGAAATTATGATAATTCTGCTGTTGCTCAGTAGTTTCAGTCATGTCTGACTCCTCATGACCCCATTTGGGGTTTTCTTGGCAAAGGTACTGGAATGGTTTTCCATTTTCTTCACCAACTCATTTTACAGATGAGGAAACTGAGGCAAACAGCGTGAAGTGACTTTACTAGAGTCACACAGCTAGGTCTGAGGCCATATTTGAACTCAGGAAGATGAGTCTTTTTGGTTGCAAGCCCCATGCTCTATCCACTGCACCATCTAGCTACCCTAAATAAAACTGCACTAAGACTTTTGGGACACTGTATAAATGGCAGCTCTGTTGTTGTGTTTGTCTGATTTTTGTTGTTGGAGTTCAGAGACATTTTAAACTTAAAACTGCACTAAAACTTTTTGAACTTCTTGTATATCACTTTAGGGTTAACAAAGCTCTTTACATTGACCAGTTTTGTCCTTTAATCCTCATCAACCAGATGTGGTAGTTACTAGAGATATTATTATCTACATTTTATAAATAAAGAGATTCAGAGATGAAATGATTTGCCTGTTTCTCAAGAAGTTTGTAAGTGTCTGAGGCATAGTTAAAACTTAGGTCTCTGACTCAGTTCAGTGCTCTTTCTCTTTTAGCAGGAATAGATAAATTTTTAAAAGTTAGCTGGGGGGCCTTCAATGTCTTCCCTTAAGGATTATATAAATTTGATTGTACCTTTTAAGTAATGACAACCTGTTGTAAATCTCCTCTCATTAGCTGAAGAATCCAGTCCAAGAAATTAATATATTTATATAACACACACACACACACACATTTACATTACATTCTATAAATGTTTCTTCCCCAATTGGTTTAAACCAACATTGGTCTGATTGTACTGTATCTAATGATTTATTTATTCAATTCCTTCAGAAATATGTTCATTCAAACTTGGATGAGCTTTTAAAAGAACCTGTATATTTAGAAAATCTATCTTATTTATGATTTTGGTTAATTTTGTGACTTTCAAATTAGAGGCTGTACCCAATATAGTACACCTTGACATGAGAATTTCTCTAAGATTGACAAGACCCCATTATTTCCCAAATGTCTTTTATGTCCACACCTGCACAAACACCTATTTTCCTTTTAACATGCATCTCAACAAAGAGAAGAAAAACAAATCCCTAATCAAAGATTACCCTTCCTCCTAGAAATTCCCTTAGGCCATCAAAACCTGGTAAGGCCCCAAGGAAAGTTTCAGAATGTATTACCTTTGTCCACAGAAAAATGGAAAGCAAAAGACAGATATCTTCTCAAAATCAATCCCAGTGTTCACTGTGAGACAGCTTTCTACCCAAACTCCCCCCAAATCATTCCATGGTTATCTATGCTTCCAGGATACTCAGATTTCAAATATACATGGGATCTAAGTGAGGATATGGTTAGCAGATAAGATTCATTAGGGACAACAAAATAAGGGAATCTCAAATCAAGTCAATTAACAAATCTTGATTGAGTACCTACTGTGCTAATCAAGGTAGAGGATATAAAGGTGGATAAGGCATGATCTTGGCCATCAAGGTACATCCTCTGGAAACAAAACAACCCCAGAGCACCAAACAAGACAGCTGAGCTTAGATCTAAGGAGGAAAGGTAGGCCTCTGCCAAGGGGGGAAACACAGAGGGAACACAGAGAGGAGTACCTTTTATATACCTTTTTGTAAATGTGTATTTTGATTAAAAAAATAAAAATAAATAAAAAACATTTAAATGTCTTTTCTCTGTGTCCAACCAAAAAACATTATTTTGTGAGTAGTCAGTTGGGAAGGAGGGAAAGGACCAGTACAGGATCATGAATACATGGTCAGCCTTGGAGTGAGAAAGACCTAGAATCAAGTCTTGCCTATGATATATAATGGCTATGTGATCAGGGAGATATCACTTAATTTTTCTGCAACCCAGGCAAGTGTCTAAGATAAATTAGGGTCAAACTACTAATCTGCATTGATGCAAGTATGTTTCAGAAAAGGGGTTCTCCACACCAAGAAGAACAAAGATCTAGACTCACTATCCACTCCCCACTCGCCACTCCCCACATTAGTTCACATTCATCAAACTCAGAGTGTCTACATAGCAGGTACAATTGATCAAACACAGCTGGGATGGAGGAGAGGACAGGCGGAAGCAACTCAGCAGAGGGAAAGATTAGGAGAATCCATTTTGAAAGCTTGCCTAGAGCATACCAATGCCTTCTCAAACCTGGTGCTTTGGGCAGAACACTGCCTCTGGAGTCAGAGAATTCTAGTTCAAATTCTGCCCCTGCTGCTTACTATCTATGTGACCTTTGGTAAAGATCACTTAGCCTCCCTGGTTTGCATCCTCTTCATTTTGCAAAAAGAAGGCATTTGGACAAGATGACCTCTGAGGTCCCTGGAGCTCAGGATCAGGGATTCATGCAGCAAAGAATGGGACATGACCTTCAGAAAGTCACTTTCTCCCTCTGAACTCTGTTTCTTTTCTCATGTTTCTCAGCTCATCTCTGAGGTTTCTTCCAGCCTTAAAATTCAAAGGTTCTGTGATCCTAAAATTCTATGACTCCAAATGAGGATGTAATAAAGCATTAGATTTTGTGGCACAGACTAAGGGCCGCACAAATGCCAAGAAGTTACTTTGAGAGCAGAGAGGTCACGGAGAGAGGACGCTCAAAAGTATCTTTTACAAAAGTTCTGGAGGGCAAAAGGAAAGGAGCAAGATGCATTTATAGGTTAAAAATGTGCAGGGGAGAAAACGTGCTGTCTCTGGTCATTTTAATCAAGCGAATGGATGTTGCCAGTTAGTATAGGCAGACCATTAATTGTATCTTGCATAAAATGCTCTTCTCCCAGGTTTCACTACACAGCTGGCTGTCCAAGAGGACACACATTCTGCAGACTCAGCACCCATGAACACACTGTTGAGTCGTCTCTGTGCTACTGAACCTAACTTCACACCCTGCTCTAATCTAGAGAAAACATCTTGGGCAAAATGTCCCTGCCTTTTGGAAAGATGGGATGCGTTTGAACAGGTGCCCCATGGAGCCCATATACACCAAATACACTAAGATATGCCTTTTTATTATACAGATTCTGATACACGAGCTCTCATTTTATATGCCGTGGGGCACATCGTGTCCCCAAAACAAAGGCTCCAAGTCCAAATGATGGAGAGAGTGAGGTTAGACCACAACATGTATATCTTTCCTTCTGAACTTCCTCCTTCTCTAGGTGGCACGGTGGATAGAATGCTGGGCCTGGAATCCGGAAAACCTGAATTCAAATGAGGCCTTAGACACATCAGCTGTGTGACCCTAGACAAGTCACTTAACTTCTCTTTCCCTTTAGTTTCCTCATCAGTAAAGTGGGGATAATAATAGTTACTTCCCAGGGTTGTTATGAGAATCAAATGAGAAAATGTATCTGAAATGCTTGGCATATCATGATTCTATATAAATGTCATCATCATCATCATCATTAGGTTTGGGGGAATGTGACTTCCATCTCAATATCCTCCTACATCTTTTCCATCCATTCCCGGTGTCCGTCCATATCACTTTCACAGAACCACGTAATGTTAGAGCCGTGGTAAAACAGATCTTGGATCAGCCGATATAAACCACTGATTTTATTAGTATGAACTCCATAGAGTTAAAGGGACTAGGCCATGGTTATACATTAAACTCAAGACCAGGATTAGAACTTAGGTTTTCTGACACTCCACTCTCCCAACAATGAACCTTCCACCATTCTAGGCTACAATATACTGCACGGTTTTGATTTCCACATAAATGAACGTATCACATAGACCTGTATTGCAGTATAGTCACTGATCACATCTACTTCCCCATAGGCCTAGCATAGCTGGTTTATTTGGTATCCCTGAGAACAAATAAGGCACTGCCCTCTCCTGACCAGAATATCAAGAAATCATTCAAATGGACATTTATTAGCCTGCAGCAGAGATTCTCAAAGGAAGTTGTGGAACCCTGGGACTATTGGAATTAAACTGGACCAGATACTCCTGAGTCCTCCCTAGGGAGCAGTTCTGAATCAGCCAGGGATGGGGTTGGATCATTTAACAGACCTTTTTCCTCTAATTTCTTTGATACAGAAAGTATGCAACAGCAATTGCAAGCTGTACTAATGGACAGAGATGAGACAGCAAGTTGCTGCTAAGTATCCACAGCAAGCTAAATCTCTTTGTTGTAACCAGGACCAAGAAAGACCTACTTATTTACCCCAACTCCCACGCTCCCCATCTAACAACTTCTTTACCTTCTCCAAAACTAATCCTAAATAAAGAATATAAATTGCAATTTAGCAGAAACAAAGTATCAAATTTAAACCAATCAGTACTCCTCTTGGCATACTACTCAAATATGAATCTGCTGACATGTACACCCCTTATGTCCATAACCTTCACCTTTCAGGCTCCTGGAATTATTAAGGATCTGGGGAGTCTTGTACCACATAGACCTTGCCCCTTAGAAGATCATCTGTCCTTCCAATTTATTATACCATTCTAAAGATCCATTCAGAATACTGTGTGTATTCAAGGATCAATAAAAGACACAAGCAAAGCCGTATTAGACAATGACATTGTCATGTTCCAAGGAAAAGATTTGAACAGAAATAGGTCAAGGAAAGATAATCTCCCAATTTTCTTTAGGCCCATGTTGACTAAATCTGACAGCATCAGCTGCAGCATGTACTGTACTTACCCCTAAACTCAAAGAGAAAAAAAAATGAGTGAGTGAGAGGGAGATAAGACATGGGATTAAAGGCTCAAGGTTTAGAGCAGGTAAAGGAACTTAAATGACCCCAGTCTAACTCCCTCATTTTCATAAATGAGGTCACTGAAATCCAGGAAAGTTAAGTATTTGCCCAAGGTAGCATCAAACATGGGATTTGAACTCAGTTTCTGTGAGTCCTCAGCTAGTGCTCTGTTCTTTCCTGGCTGATTAGGGTTTTACAATTACGCGTGAAATCAGAGTAGCAATCTAGCAGCCAGCTGACCTTCTTCCCCTCTTTCAAAGGAAGTGCTCCCTGATGACAGAAGTTATGCAAATATATCAGGTCCAGGCTACTTCCTCCAAGAACCTGCAATTTGCCTGACAGGACACTTCCTTTCTTGCTTCCCCCAGTCATCTCATGCGTGCTCTCTTTAATGACCAAGGAATTATACTAAACTCATTCTGCACAGTTGGCTCTGGGGTATTCCGGAAGACCAGGGAAGGAAGTTTCAATTTGTTCTCTCACAGAGAATGAATTCTGCCTCATATAACTGCTGACAAATTACCATTTTTACAGGGTTTGTTAATTTCCAATGAGCAAACTGCACATCAGATATCTCTTTTATTCAACAGATGCTCCTGAGCTAAACAAATGGTTCTTGTTTAACAAACATGGAAACATCTTGTCAGTTTTTGCCAAAGATCGTATCCTGTTTAATCACCCAGGGTGCGTCCTGTTGTTTGCTGTGAATACCAGCACCCCATCCTTCCCCCATTGACTCTCAAAAGGGTTTGGGAAGTTGGTTGTGTCTATCTAAACTCACATGGTACTGTGTAAGGCTAGTGAAAAGATACAATATAAAGGACGTAGGCTGTCATACTTGCTTGACCACTCAGTCTGTGCATGACATTGGCCCTGTTTTACACATCTGTAAAATCAGAGAAATTATCTTGAAGGTCCCTCTTTATTTGGGTCACATGTTATTTTGGCATCACATGCATCTGCTCAAGTCAGAAACCCAAATCCCCTCTGATGCCCGCAGCAGAACTGAAGGAGACACCACCTCATAAACAGTACCTACCATAAAACAGGAATATTAGGAGTCTGCCTTTGTTAATCAGGAAGGGGAGGAGGCTAGACAGAGCAAGGAGCTCCAGTCTCCTCTCTCCTGTCATTTGGGAAAAGAGAAATGTGACATGTCTGATATATGGTGGCTGAGTGACCCAGGTCTTAAATAAATGCTAAGCAGGGACCAGAATGCCTTCAAAGCTCTGGCTTGATATCTTAATTATCAAATCCCCCTGGAAAACAGGGTTGGGGGAAGGAAGGAATGGGAAGAGGACTTGCAGGGGGAGGATAGGCAAGGGCAGGCTGTGGAAAATGTAAACTGACTACTGTCAGGCCCAAATTAATTATGATCATTCTGCCAATTGGTGCAGCACAATAATATGTATTAATTAAAAGAGAGCTGCTTTTTCTCAAGCCTCCCCTCCCCCTGCTGAAATGAATAACAGTGAATTACCTTGAGATAATATCTGACTCACTGAAGATTAATTTGCTCTTAAGTTTATATGCTTTAGAAAAAGATGCCAGGGGAGACCTTGGCTGAGCTCAGTGTGGCCACTGTGAGTGAGGAGGAGAAATTCATTAGAACAAATTGATTCAGGAAGGACCTATGAAAGAGAATCTCTCAAAAGTAACACAATTTCCTCTTCTCTCTCTAGACTAGACTGATATATACTAGCCACGTGGCATTGGAAAAGTCACTAACCCAGGTAAATAAGAATCTGACAATCAATCAACAAGGAATTCAAGGACCCCATACTATGTGCCAGCCCTCTCTGAAATGTAGTGGCAGATACCAAGAAGTATAATAACAGTCTTTTGATTCTGGCCAGAACTAGAAACATGATGTATCTGGATAAGGAATTGCCCTACTGATTTACCTGAAGAATGTGGATTTCCCCTTTCCTTTTAAGAGAATATAAAGTCCTATTTTTAAATACTTGTATAAGTACCTAATATAATGTATGGCACGCAGTCAGTGCTTAATAAATGTTTCTTGAAGTGCACAGTTGAATTGACTAAGGAGTTGATGTTTACTAGGAGGAAGTGGCGTACCATAGAGCCTCACTCTTCAAAATTCTTGCCGATAACTTGGATGAAAGTATAGATGGCATACATCCAAATTTTAGAAGACAAAAAGTTGAGAATCGTCAATTCATTTTGCAATACAGTTGGGATCCAAAAAGATCTGCAATTGTGGACTAAAGTTTACAAGAGGAAATTTACGAGGGAGAAATGTTAAGCCTTAGATCTAAGGGCTTTTTAAAATTTATAAAATGCTTTATTGGTGCTGTTTTTTCTACACTTGGGTTTAGAAACAAATACTAGATGTCAGAAACATTTTTGAAATATATTCTAATTTGCATTTATTAATCAATCAACAAATATTTGTTAAGTATCTACTCTGCACCAGACACCATGGTAAGTAAGCAGTGGAAATGCAGAGACAAAACTGAAACAGGCAGTGCCCTGCTGGGACTTTATTCTAACAGGGTGGGGGGAAGGGGAAAACATGTACTCATGTAAGTATATGCAGAATATATATGAAATAAATACAAGATAATTTGAGGATGGAAAGTAGAGAAGTTAGGGGATCCAGAAAATTTTCATGGATTAAGAGGCACTTGAGCTGAGGTGTTTTTATTTTTAATGATATTTTATTTTTCCCCAATTACACTTAAAAATAATTTTTAACATTTATTCTTTTTTTAAAAA
>CM053598.1:86899322-86938242 GCA_028646575.1 Pseudocheirus occidentalis
TGTACCCAGAACAAAAGCAGGGATAGTCCCCTTGTGCTCTGTCTTGGACAGACCTGACCTAGCTCACCAGGTCTAATTCTGCAGTTCAAATTTTGGAAGTGACATTGACAAGCTAGATTTTACACAATCAAAAGATGCTGAGGAAGCAAAAAGACAAGGTTGCATGTAAATGTTATCTGAGGTCTGATCATCTGTGAGAAGACAGAAGACAAAGGAAGAAGATCTATAAGCCCTATTTAGAAACTTTGACAGGTATCCACTGAGGGCAGGCTACCATTTCATCTGAGGTTTTGGTAGAGATCTGCCTAATTGTTCTACACATCTTTGAGGGTTATTTTGATGCTCTAGAGCAATCAAACAAACAGTAGTATACTTTCACAAAAAGACACTCAAGTCCATTGAGACAGTGCAGTACATGTGCACATGCATGCATGCAAGCGCGCGCACGCACACACACACACACACACACGGTTGTTGATTAAGAGTTAGACACAAGAAACAGCAATAAGAGTAAGTGCAGTCACTGAAGACCTCAGTGCCAGCAAGATGGGGAAAGCAAAGAGGGCAGAAGGTTTCTAGTGAACTGAAAGAAATGCATTGTGGTTTGTTCATTTGTTTTGTTTTGTTTTGTTTTGTTTTTCTGGCAAGTGTTAAGTAATAAGAATGTGTGAATGAAACGCACACTGGCCTCTCTACTACAGGAAAAGGAAGGCCTGAAAGAATGTCTCTGTATCCTCCAAATTAACTGAGAAAATGACCTACTCCTTGAAAAACTGAAAAATATATTTAAAAAATAGAAAAATGGAAAAAAGGGAATCTGAAGAAAAATAAAACATGTATAGCACGAACATTAGAGGGTCTGTAGGAAAACAGCCAAACTAATTCACAGCTGGTGAACTGGAGATATGTTCCTACCATTCTGGAAAACAAGTTGAAATTCTGTAAGAAACAGTACTATAAAATTTATGTCCCTTGACCAAAACAATCCAACTGGATTTGTATCACAGTGAGGTTATTGACAACAACATATGACCCATAATGTAGCAAAACATTCATAGTGGAATTATTTGTAATAACAAAAAACTAGAAATGAAATCTGCACCTAGCGATTAGAGAATGGGTAGACAAGCTGATATACAAATGTCACAGATATTATCGCATTGTAAGGAATGATGAATATGAAGAGTTCAGAGAATGATAGGGTGGGAGACAATTGGATAATTATATCACCTATGTCTTGTGATTCACATGGGCACAAATGATTGAGCCAGATGGAATCCAGAAGACATTGCCAAAGATTATGAAGACAAAGGCAACAAAATGAAGACCTCAGAAGTACCAGCAGAGATTTTGTCACCGCTGCTTATCTAAATAAAGGACTTAGGAGGAGAAAAAGAAATCGGAGAAATTACTTGGTTAAGATATTAGCATCAAAGAGTGAAGGACACTTGGATCATTTGCCTAGGGTCTAAATTGAAAAGGAAAGGAAGAGGGATGAAAGCTCCCAGACGTCTAGGTCTTACTATACACTATAAATTGAAAATAGCAACAACCGAAGAACAGCTGTGGAAACAGAAGAAATTGACAGGAAACAAAATCTTAGAGAAAAGCCAGCAATAAAATCCACATCGTGTCTATGCCCAAATACACAAAATATAGATTCAAAAGCTGTGCTCTTTGGGACAGGCTACTATTTGTTCAGAACAAGCAAGGTGAACTAGAGATACTAACACAAGAGGGCACATTTGATCCTATTGGTATCACCGAAGGGTGGAAGGATGGCATCCATGACTAGAATACAGCTCAGGGAAAATATGTATTTTTCAAAATATGTAGGATAGGCAGAGTGTAGGTGCATTGTATATTGAGTAGATACGTTCATGAAAGGAAATACAGAAATGGACTAGTGACTCAAGATTCACATCTATCAGACATTTCAGTTTCCAAATATAGGGTTCGTCTGGTTCTGTCATTTAAATTCATCAACCTATTGAAAGAATTAAGTTATCTAATCTGTCCTAGAATGTGTGACAGAGAAGTAAAGTACAGCAAAGTCTGATGTGTACCCAAGATTTGGGAAGAGCAGACTTCCAAGGTTTTAGAGAAATGATAGGTAACATCCCATGGAATAAAATTTGACAGAGAAGTCAGACCAGGAGGCCTCAAGAATTATACTCTCTTCAAAAGAGATCACTATGGATGAGGGTACTTACATAGATTTCTTTTTAAAATTATACACAGAAAATAGTAATAAGGGCAAGTAAAGGAAGATAAATACAAAAGTGTGGCATAGATCCGTAAGAATGGTGCCAGAAGAGCTAAGGCTCAGAATAAGCTGCTGCTGGAAAGGAAGGTTAAAGACAACACAAAGGGTGTTATTTTTAGCTATATTGAGAAATAGAGCATAGTCAAAGAAGTAATAGGACAACTGCTTAGGAGGATAAGATTATGATAACCAATGACAGAGAGAAAGCAGAGCTATTAAACCCCCCTTTTTTGCCTGTTCTCTCTGCCAAGGAGAAATAGTGTGGGAATGGAAAGAATAGGCCAAAAATAGCTAATAGGAGGTTAATATCCAAGATATGGAGGGAGTTAGTAAAGGAACATGCATGTGCTCTTGTTGAGTTCAAGACACCAGAAGCAGATGAACTACAACCCCTAGAAACTGAAAGAATTAGTGAATGATTTTGTTGAGAATATCAACAATATTTTTTAAAAATGGAAAATAAGACAGGCACTACAGGATTGCAGAAGTCAGTGTTTGAGAAAAAGGAGAAAATTGAGAATGCAAACTAGATACCATTGAGTTTCACTTTGGTGGTGGTGGTGGGGTGAGAACCTAGAACCAATTAAAGCAAGAGTTAATAAACATCAAGAAAAGGAAGCAAACAAATCCTTTATCTGAATAGGTCATGCCTAATTCCAAAGGACGCATGATGGAAAACGCTATCCACCTCCAAAGAGAGAAATTATGAAATCTGAGTATAGGTTGATGCATACTTTTGAAAACTTTTTAAATTTTTCTTGGGATATTTTTTGTGTTTTCTTTTGCAACATGGCTAATATAGAAATATGTTTTGCATGAATTCACAAGCATAATTAATATCATATGGTTTGATTTCTCAAAGGGGAGGGATGGGAGGAGAGAGAGAATTTGGAACTCAAAATTTTTTAATGAATGTTAATATTTTTACATGTAATTGGGAAATATTTAATGAAATATATATGCATATGAATATGCATAAATATATATTTACATGAATTAAAATCCATTAACAACCATTGAGTGGCCCAAATCATTAATAATTTGAAAAAGGGAAATGAAAACAATTCGAAAGTTTCACTGACTATACAGCAAATTGGCAAATTAATATTGAAGGGGCTATGGAAGCACAACTACACTAAACCACTAGTGGTGAGGCTATAAGTTGGCCTGACTATCCTAGAAAGAAATTTGAAATTAGCCTAAGAAAATGACTGAAATGTCCATAGTCTCTGACCAGAGATCCCAATGACCACATGTATTCCAAAAAGGTCAAAGAGAACATTACATCAACATATTCAATGGAGCACTTTTTGTGGCAGAAAATATCTGGAAATAAAGTAGATGACCTTTTACTGGGGATTAGATAAAACAGTTATAAGCACCTGAATTTAATGAAATATTGCTAAATTTCAACAAGGAAAGAATTCAGAGGAGCATAGGTGGGTTTATATTAACTGATACAGAGTATAGTAAGCAAAACCCAGAAAAACAACATACACAATGACCACAAAGTGTAAATGGAAAGAACAGCAATAAACCCTAAACAATAAAATAATGATAAGATCACATTTCGCTCCAAAGAGGAGAGAAGATGTACTTCATCTTCTGCTTTTCAGAGATGGATTATGAGTGTGTGACATTTCACGTACTGCCATATAGGGTGATGTTAAGTTTAATTTTACAGAAGGACATACCCCTGCCTTCGCTTAAATATTTTTGTTTTTGTTATTATAAAGGATGGGTTGTGGGGAGGGAAAATATACATACATACATACATACATATATACATATGTACACATACACAAACATACACACGCATACCTATATATTTATGTATGGCAACTAAATGGCACAAAAGCTAGAGCACTGGGCTTGGAAGACATCTTTCTGAATTCAAATCCAGCTTCAGATACTTGCCAGCTATATGACCCTGGATAAGCCACTTTGCCCTATTTGCCTCAGTTCTTCATCTATAAAATGAACCCTAGAAGGAACTGGCAAACCACTCTAGTATCTTTGCCAAGAAAATCCCAAATGGGTGCTACATAATAAACCTGGCCTAGGGATAGGGAACCTGTGTCCTTGAGGCCATGTGTAACCTTCTGGGTCCTTAGGTGCAGCTTTTTGACTGGGTCTGGGTTTTACAGAACAAGTTATTACAGAGATTTATTCTGAGAAGTTGGATTCAGTCAGGGAGCCTCAGTTGAGGACCTGGGGGGCCATGTGTGGCCACAGTGATGCAGATTGCCCACTCCTGACCTGACTAACGGTCTGCTATCCACTATCTTAGTTTCTTCCTTAGATGTTACATCTTCTCTATCTTTTTAATAATATAGCAGATAATGACCAAGGGTCAGAGTATGGTGATCAAATGGTTGTGGTGATTTTCTCAAAGAAGTGTTCTAGAGCATGTTCTTGTCTACAGCTGACCAAGAAAACTCATGGGCTCCAATCTCCCCACAAAGTTAAGGTGATCCCCATTGATCTGTCCTTCAAAGTCTTCTTGAACGAAGGCGAGGTATCCCTCAGTAAATGACTATACTATAAATTTCAAAAGTCTATGAGAGCATATCAATTAATTTCAGATCACTCCCATGAGGTACTGGAGTATATGATGTAAACTATGCAGACACAAGAAATAAAGAAATCCTTACCACAATGGGTCACAAAAATTTTACTAAATGAAATTTAAGTTTACATTTTATGTTATTCCTCTGTTTGCATTGTATATTAAATTTTAAATCATTTAACTAAATTTCTGACCAAAAACAAATCAAGAGAAAACTGTGAATGGGCTCACAGAGAGTCAAAAACAACTAAACAGCAACAAAATACACTGGATTGAAAGCTGACTTTGGAACGAAGTCCTGGGTTCAAGTTCTTGTCTCTGAAACACATTAGCTATGTGACCTTGGGGGAAGAATAAGCACTCATGAATTAAGAATTAAGTATTACTATGCTTAGTAATTAACTATTGATAATTGAGCATTACTATATTATCAGTTATTGCGCTAAGTTCTTTACCAATATTATTTCATTAATCCTCACAATAACCCTGTGAAGTAGGTGCTATTACTACTCTCATTTCTACAACTGAGGAAACTGAAGCAGACAGAGGTTAAATGGCATTCCCACGGTCACACAGCCAGTAAGTATCTGACATTGCATCTGAATTCAGGTCTTATTGACTTCAGGCCTGACCCTCTAGCCACTGTGCCAATTTGGGCATGTCACTTAATTTCTCTGGGCTCTAAGAAATTCTCTAAGACTATAAATTGCAGAGAAGGAGCTGACCTGCACTGGCTGAGTTTCCTCTTCTGGGAGATCTCTATATGAATGAAATCACAGAGTCACTCCTTATCCTATCCTTCAGCAAATTTCTCCAGGTTCAAATGTTCTGATCAGCAAATGACTTACCAGACTGGCTAAATCCCTTCAGCAGCAACACCTCACTGCTAGGCAATTATCTGACCACTGCTTGGCCTTCTGATATGTTTATACACACACACACACACACACACACACACACACACACACACACACACACACACGGGACAACTTGCTTGAGGTCACATAGGTAACAAGTGGCCAAAGTGGAATTCAAGTCCCAATAACCTGACTGCAAACCCAGGGCTAGTTCTCCAATATCACCTAGCCTTCTCCCAGAAGACTTCCTCAGTTCTCCCAGACAAAGGAGCTCTTTAGAGCTTGAAAAAACCTTGGAAGTCATCTGAGTCAACACCAGAGAGACACTGAGATCCATAGGGGTTCAATAAATGACCTAAAGTCATGATGTGGGCAGTGGTAGTGATACTGGATTTCATCTTAGGTTCTCTGCCTCCAAGTCCACCGCTTCATTGCACAATTTTCCCTACCTAGGCTCTCTGGTTCTGAACCCCACCTCCTCAAATTCCCTCCTTGATATTCCCCAGGGAGGTCACACTATCAAAGCATCCTCCTAACAAGAGACAGAGAATGAGATAGCTAAGACTGTGCATGCTAGCAACTAGCAATGCTTGGTGAAGGCTCGGTAAGTGAGGGCCGGAGTGTCTTCACGCCCATCTGCACACCTTAGGTGAGTGCTAGTCACTTAATATCAGCTACGGACTATTCTACAGCACTCATCCTGTGAATGGGAAGTGATCATAATAAATGCATAGAGCCAGTTTTCTGGAGTGCTCGACACTTCCCCAAGGGCTTCTCTCTGCTAATAAGATGGAAGAAGCAGGATTCATACGGCTCCTCCAATCCCAGGAAACTGAAAACCCTTAAGTATGGTCCCTAATTCAACTTTAGCAACGGTGACTTTTTAAACTTTAAACTGTTTACATTTCAGGCTTTGCACATCTCATATTTAAAAAAAAAATCAGCGTAGCTTTGGTATGACTGGATGAGAGGGAGGGAAGAGGAAGAGTGGATTAACAACAGAGTAAATAGAATCTCCCTCCTTTCTACCCCCCACCCCCGCAGTAACACATTTTCCTCAGATATTCTCTGAGTAGAGACCCTGGCACATCAGGCTTTTAGCCTGAAAACACTTTCACTCTAGGGAAAGCACAAGGTTTGTCTGCAATACGGAAATGAAAGGACACAAGGGTCTTTGTGAGTGGCCCAGCTTCTTAATTCAGAGATTTTATCAAATTACCACTGGTTAGTTTTTCTGAGATGGCAGCTAGGTGGCACAGGGGATAAAGTGCTTAGCCTGGAATCAGGAAGACTCATCTTCCTAATTTCAAATCCAACATCAGACATTCACTAGCTGTGTGGCCCTGGGCAAGTCACTTAACACTTTTTGCCTCAGTTCCTCATCTGTAAAATGAGCTGGAGAAGGAAATGGCAAAAACATCTGGCAGTTGGTGACTCGGTGGATCAAGCTCTGAGTCTGGAGTCAGGAAGACACAAGTTCAAATCCACCCTCAGACAATTCCTAGCTGTGTGACCCTGGACAAGTCACTTAACCTCTGATTGTCTAACAAAAGGATACAGTGAATCCACTCCAGTTTCTTTGCCAAGAAAAAACTCCATGGACAGTTGGTCCACAGGGTCACAAAGAGTCGGAAAATACTGATTGACTGAATAACAACAAAAAGTTTTGTTTTCTTGCTTGTTTTTTGGTTATTGTTTTTTTTCTTCTTCTGAGACTTAGAATTCTAACAATCCTATCTTATATCCTCCATGTTCATTTATAGGTGCTACTGAATCAAGATGTCTTTCCCTAACACCCTAGGCAACACCCTAGATAGATCTGCACTTCTGAGATTCAAGAATAATACTTTGGGACTAGTTCATGATTTAGGAAAAAGGGTACTGTCTTCAGAGTCACAAGATCCTATATTTAAAGCTTGAAGAGACATTATAATTCTGTCATTTACAAATGATGAAAACGAGACTATGAGAAAGGAAACGCTTTGTCTAAGGTCACATATTAAATGTTTGAGGCACGATGTGAACTCAGGATTTCCTAAGTCCACATCCATCATTCTGCTATTTAGTCAGTGGACCTGGATTCAAATCCTACCTCTCATGCTGACTACTTATATAATCAAGTTGACTTAACATCTTTGAGCCTCAGTTTCCTTAGCTGTAAAATGAGAGTGTTGGGCTAAATGACCTCTGAGCTCCTTTTCAACAAAAATCCACAATCCTGTGGCTAAATTTATAATACTTTAAATGCAAGAAGTGCTTGTAATCACCAGTACCCCCAAGAATATTACAGCTTTTCCAGAAGAGATTAGAAGCCCCCTAAGTGACAAATCCTCCAAAGGACTCTGGAGAGTCACACTAAGATGTTTAGGGAATGATTTTGATCTAGGGATATTTGACTCTACAAAATAACCTTGAGATTAACTTCAGTATCAACTTGACTAGAGATCTCCAGTGGGGAGGCCAAAATACTTTATCTATGGTTTAGATAAAGGCATAGATTATATATTATAAAATTTCCTAGTTACACAAGACTTGGAGGGATGATTGACATGTTAGATGAAAGAGTCAAGATCTAAAAAGACCTCAGTAGGCTAAAGGACTGGTCTGAACTGAGTGAGATGAAATTTAAAATTTGAAAGTCCTACATGTAGGTTAAAAAATTCAACTTCACAAGTATAGGATGGAGGAGGGGGGACTAGATATGCGTTTGTGTGTATAAGACCAGAGGTCTGAACAAACTGAAAATTCAATATAAGTCCATAGTGTCTCACCATATCAATAGCAAAAGTGAAAATGATAACAACTAGAACAACAAGAACATATAATGGGTATAATTTGGTTAGCACTTTACAAAACAAAACTCTTCATGTATATTACGCAAATATGAGGAGGTCTTTTCAGATTCTGAGATTCTGCAATCCAGTCATCTCTCCCATAACAATGACTATGCCAGTTCCCGTTGATGCTTCATTTATATTATACCTACTAGAAAGAACTTTCACAGATGAGAAAACAGGCTCAGCCAAGGGAGAGTGACTTATCCAAAGTCACACCATTATCAAGAGAAAGAGTAAGGACGAGGGTACAAGTTTTCTGATTCCACTTTCTGGTTGGCTCTAATACCACCATCACCTTGAGTGGTTTGACTGTGAATGTGTTATAGGACAGAGGGGATGGAAGCAACAGGAAGAGATAGACTAGGACAGCTACTTCTCTGTGTATCATCCCCTTCCCTCAGCCCAGGTCTCTGTAGGTAGTAATCAATCCCATGTATCCTGAGGAATGGCAGACAAAGCTGTTAGTTCTTGTCTGGTTAATATGAACAATCAAAACGTATCCCCTTCAGGAGGCCATCATTCCTATAGCAGACCAAGTCAAGTGTAAAAGCCCAGTCGGAGGAACTGTGATCATGCCTGGTAGGATTTGTCACCAATTTCCATTGGAAGTTCATTTATTATCACCTTCTCTGCCCTAGGAGACATAAAGGTTTGCCTTTTTCCTTATTCTTTTATCTCTCAACATTTTTAAGGTAATAACCTGACAGAAATTGTGGAGAGGTTGGACTCACAACTCTCCATCCTGGGGGGTGAGAAGAAGATGAACTGCTTATTGGGGTGTTATCAGAGTGTCTATTCTTGATGTATTCCCTTAATTCTGCCACCTTCTTCCTAATATATTTAAACTGTTGCTTAACTATGAACTTGAAGCCCCAAGAGATTAGTGAATGCCATTGTGAATACCATGGAGGAAGAGTAGGTTTTCCAGTGAGTACGTGAGTTGGGTATGTGACCCAAGGAGAACTGAGTCTGGAGCAAAGGAGTTTATGTATCTTAAAGCACTTGGAGGAAGGTTGCCATGTTCTAAACCAGCAGTTCTCAACCTGTGGGGTATGTTCAATTTTTAACAATGAAAATACATCCTGCATATCGCATATTTACAATACAATAACAGTAGCAAAATTATAAAGTAGCAATGAAAATAATTTTATGGTTAGGGGTCACCACAACATGAGGAACTGTATTAAAGGGTTGCAGCATTAGGAAGGTTGAGAACCACTGTTCTAAACTCTGATGTCCTACAGCTCAGGTTTAATTTTCTGGTAGTATTTTCATGCCACCTGAAACTTAGATATTTCCTGTATATAAATCTTGTCTCCTTCATGTAATTTGTGATAAACAATACTAAAAATAAAAAGTCAAATCAAAAAGCACTTATTAAGCACCAACTGTTTTCCAGGTACTTCATCTTATATTTCTTTAACATCCCCATTAGTACTCATTGAACATAGTTAGTGGTCAAAGTGTATTTGCTTTTCAATTGACTGAAGGGCAGTGGGGTATTGTAGAGTAAGTCCAGGACATGGAGACATGAGAGAATCAGGTTTAAATTCCAGCTCCCAAACTATCTGTACAATGCTGGCTAAGGCATCTAATGTTTCTGGACCTTATTTTCCTCTTACCTACACTACTTACTTCATTATGAGGAAAGTGTTCTGTAAATCTTAAGGCCCTTCATAAATGTGAGTCATTATTGAAGGACTTAAGTTGCTTAGTTAAAGCAACAAACCTTTAGACCTCTTTGGAACCCAATAGCATCACCCCCACCCCGGGCCCCAATGAAAAAGCAATCCCTGAAAAGCAAAAGCATGCCGTGTTAAATTGAGGGAGGGGGATAAGGAGGGGGTGGGAAGGAAGGAAGGAAAGAAGGAAGGAAGGAAGGAAGGAAGGAAGGAAGGAAGGAAGGAAGGAAGGAAGGAAGGAAGGAAGGGTGGGAAGGAGAGAGAAGGGAAGGAAGGGAGAGAGAAAAAAGGGAGAGAAAAAAGGAAAAGAAAAAGAGAGAGAAAAGAAAGCAAGATAGAGGTAGCTGGAGAGAGAGACAGAGAGACAGAGAGAGAGACAGAGAGAAAGAGAGAGAGAGAGAGAGAGAGAGAGAGAGAGAGAGAGAGAGAGAGAAAGAGAAAGAGAACAAAGGAAGAAAATATATAGAGATAAGTAATAGAATAGTCTGAGTTGAGAATAATAATGATCACTCAGATGCCTGGAGAAACCAGTTGTTCTCCTCTCGCTCCGCCCACCCCAAGGTCACACTGGCTGATTCTGAGTCCATAGGTGTATTCTGGTGAGCATCCAGAAGGAATGATTCTCCCTCATTACAGAGCTCCATAAATTACCCCAACTCCATAGAACATTTAATGTGGAATTACTTAATTTAATAGTCATTTTGACACAAGGAATTGTTTTCTTAAAGCAAGAATTGGCTGTAAAACCTCAAGTGATATTTTATGACTGCTGTATAATAAAGTCATTCTGCAATTAGTGATTAATAGCCTACAACAGTGAGTTTCCCCAGTTGCTTCCCTGCTCTTTATTCTTGCTTCCCCCCACCCCCATTTCCCAAACCAGCAATTACCCCTGGATGGAATTAGCCCATGTCTCAATTACCAGGGTAGATTTTTCTGAGATTATTTCCATTAAATTCAACAAAAGTTAAGAGCTAACAATGCTCTTGGCACCGGAGATGAAAAGTTCCCTTAAAGAAGCTTAAATTCTACTGGGTGATTGTCTTGTAGTATACAGTCTATGGCCTGTTGTATCCTCCATTAGAATGTAAGCTCATTGTGGGCAAGAACTAGTGAGCCTGTTTTTATCTTTCTTTGTATCTCTAATGCTTAGCACAGTGCCTGGCCCATATTCAGCCCTTAATAAATGCCTATTGTTTGATTGATACATGCAGATAAGTATAATAAATGATATGGAGGAAAAGGGGCAGAGGAAAGATCTGGATAAAGTGCTCTAGAAAAATTAAAGAGGAAGAGCAAACTTTGAGTTAGTGGGATCAGGAAAACTAAGGTAGAAGAGGAGGAAATGGCTAACCCTAATTTAAATAGTAATAATAATAATAGTGAACATTTACACATAGCTTTAAAGTTGGCTTTACAAATGCTTTATTTACACATATCTCCTTTGATCCCTACAACTAGCCTGTGAAGTAGGTTCTACTTTTATCTCCATTTTAGAGATGAAGAAACTAAGGCCAGCAGAGGTTAAGTAACTTGTTTAGGACCTCACATCCAGATCTGTCTCCACATTCAAACATAGGTCGGCCTGGTTCCAAGTCCAACACTCATCTACTACAGCAGAGCTGTCAAAGATGTGGCCCCTGCCCCAGCTCTCCCCCCAACCGGATTAAAATGTAACTGACTGATATTTAACAAAATGAGTAAAAATACAATAAGAAATAGATAATATCACATTTTAAAACTAAATCCATTTGGAGCCTAAAGGGATATTTATATATGGAACAGAGGCCCCTGTTTCTATTTGAGTTTGACACCATTGGCTTGTCTATAAGGAGCTGGGTTCAAGTCTATGTTATGTGTGACCTTGAGAAAAGATATTTCCCCCCCCTTACTGAGCCTCAGTTTCCCCACTGAGAAAGGTTAAATGATTTGCCCAGGATCACATGGATGATAAGTGTGTGAGGTAGGATTCAAGTTCAGGTTTTCCAGACTCCTAGTCAAGCATCATATTCATTCTTGAGATTGCAAACTTACAGCCTGGGCAACCAATAACTGCAAAACTCCCAATGGGGCAGGAACCCCATGAAAAAGTAACTGTGAAGGTGTCTGGGTGGCACAGTGAACAGAGCACCGGCTCTAGAGTCAGGAGGATCTGAGTTCAAATTTGACCTCAGATGCTTGACACTTATCAGCTGTGCCACCTTGGGCAGGTCACTTAACCCCACTTGCCCTGCCCTCCCCCCTCCAAAAAGCAAAAAAAAAAGTAACTGGGAAATGTTTAACAAAATAAACAACAATGTAATACAACTTAGAAAATGTTAATTTGTCGTTTTCTAAGTCAGCAACCAGCTGGCAGGAATCTATTGTTATTTCATTTTGACACCACTACCTATACCATCCAGATGAAAGGTAGAGCTGAGTAGCTGAATTGCATTCAGGGAGTGGGAAAATATCACAGTCCAGTTGAGGAAACACCAAGCAGGTCTGTTTGGTTGGAACATAAAGTGTTTGAAGTGAATTAATGTGAAACAAGGCTGGAAATTTAGGCTAGAGTCAAATTGTGTTGAGTTTTTTAAAAATGTGTATTTAATCTTAGAGACAATAGTAAGCCACTGAAGTCTTCTGAGTAGGAGAGGGAGAGGGGTGGGAGGCCTGGGTCTTAGGAAAGTTAGGTTTGCGGGTGAATAGAAGAAGGATGAGTTAGGGGAGGGAATGAAAGCAGTCAGGCCACTTAATTAGAAGACTATTATAATAGTCCAACTGAGAAGTGATGAGAACCTAAATTAGATTAAGAGGCCATTATCACTATTACCTGAAAGTGCTGAACTGCATCTCCAGCTGGGCAAGTCACTGTAGGGAAATAATCAGGCAATGTAGTCCCTGGCCTCCAGGAGGGCACACAGCATCCAGAACGGGCCTCTGTGGAGCTAAATCCCATCTGGCTTTGTTATCAGTACTGAGATATTAAGTCAGATCAGGGCCAGGCACAGCTTCAAAGTCATTCTTAATTGTCTTCTAAACTCATCATCCTGGAAAAGGACCTTTTAGTCCTATGGATGCTAGCCTTCAACATATTCCAAGTAATGACTGACCCTCCTCCAGTGGGTCATATCATCAAAAACTTAAACCTCTCTCCTCTGGGTCACCAAAGTTCTTTTTTTCTTGTTAGAGAAAGCATGTGTTTTGGAAGTGATTGTATAACCTTATCTACACTATGCTAGCAAAAGTTCCTAGATTAATGTGGTAGCCCTCTCAAGGGTATCTACCTCCAGGCAACAATTCTCTTTCTCAAAGCAATTAGTCAAATTAGTCTCTCAGGTGGAGATTTCTTAGCTATCTCAGATTGGTTCAGTAAGTTGTTTTTTTTTTCCTAATTGTAGGGGTGGGTCTTTCCATTACAATTTACATCATAACATTTAGGAGGCTACGTTATATTTTCATACAAAGTTAATCTTGTCTGTAGTCCTTTCTATAATGAATAGCAAAATCTTAGCATTGCAATGAACCTCACAGGTAAACTTGGGCAGAAATTCACCCCACCCTCCAAAGAATCCCAAGTGGTCACCCAGACTTTACTTGAACCCTTCCAATGACAAAAGACTGACTAACAAGAACTTTTGAATGGCTCTAAATGTGAGAAAATTCTTCTTTAAAATGACCAGAAACCTTGGAGAAAACACAACAGATAAAACTGGAAAGCAGTCTAGAAAGTTTTCAGTCAATATTTTATACCCTATTACTTGATAAGCTCCAAATCAATACATATGGATAATTCATAATTCATAGTTTCATAGAATCATACATTTAAAGATGGATAATGGGTCCAAACACTTTATTTTACAGATGAAGAAACTAAGGCATGTAAAGTTATACAATGACTATAATAAATGCATGGTTCAATCTAATAATCCATGGATCAAACTTGAAAATGGGCAGGAAGGTCTAGTACTGCAAATGGGATCCTGAAGAGAGGGCTGAGGAGAAGTACAAATAATCCATTAAATTGGCATGCGTATATCTGACTATAAGCAACCGGTATGGGAAGAAAGCTAAAGTTCCTTATTAGACACAGATATGTGTGTGTATGTGTGTATGTGTATGTGTGAGAGACAGGAGCACACTTACGTAAATATATATATATACATATACATAAATATGCAGGTATATGTATTTATATTACATTATATATATGTATGTATACATATATGTATACATGTACACGCCTGTCTTCTCTCTGTTGATTTATCTCTCGGATCACTTTCCTGTCTCTGCAGTCTGTCTCTGTTATGCGCATGCGTGCACACACACACACACACACACACACACACTCAATCACACAGGTATCTTTCAAAAGCACTATGTTGTCAGAGCAGAAAAGAAAGGGAAACTGTCTAAGGGAATTCTCTATTTTGAAATGAAAAATATACATTGTTAGGTAAAGAATGCCAGACCAGAAAGGGGAAGGTTTTGAACAAATCACTAATTAGCAAACACAGAGCTGAAACACTCCTACTTTGACACTATTGGATGATTTCCCTCCAAAGGGGTCCAGACTGACTTTTTGCAACAAAGACAATAACAGTATCTGTTTCTTCCAGTTTGTTCTCCCTGTCAAAGCTCACTCCCCATGTTGCAAACCATGGGGATCTTGCTCTTAAAGCATCTAGGAATAGCCAGGTTTCTTTGTATTTCCACTAGAAATGAGACACTTGGTTTCACAACAAACATGTCCTCAGGACAGTGTCTGCACTAACCAATTAATTCAGACACTGGCAAAATCCTGGGTTACTGCATTTCTGCGTACAGTGTGAATGTGAACATTAGGAGAGGAAGTGAAATAAAATGGAGAGATGGAGAATGAGGGTGTGCAAATTCCACCCCTGATATTTAATTAACTATGTGAGGTTCTGCCAGCTCTTAATCTCTTTGGGCCTCAGTTTCCTCATCTGTAAAATGAGGGAGTCAAAGTGAAATGACCTCTGTGGTCCCTTCCATTTCTAAAGATTTAATCCTATGATTTAAGACATGTCTACCTTTTTTTTTTTTCTTGAAGCCCAAGCATCTGGATGTTCCAGGAGGATTTGTATTTGTTTTGGAAATAATCCAGCCTTCTGCAGATAGGGAAAAACTCAGGCCTTGAGGATCACTGTTACATCACAGGGCCATAGATCGAGACCTGGTCTTTCAAGTCTGAGTGAACTTGGAAGTTATCTGATAGTTCAAGCCTTCATTTTACAGATGAAAAAACTGAAGTTTGGAGAAAGGAATCCTTGCCTCACCCAAAGTCAAGCAGGGATCAGAACCAAAATTCTAATACACTAAGGTCTTCTGACCTTAAACTCAGTGCTCTTTCCTATGGTCCATAATGCCTCCCTAAAGTGCCCTTCAATGTACTTTATTTAGTGAACAGATTTCTCTCTCTCTCTTTCTCAGCCATCTACCCTCATAGACCCTACTGCAAGGTTCACAGGAAGGATACAAAGAAAAATGAGACCAATACTGACAAGATTCAGTTTATTCTCCCTCCTGCCCCCCTTACCTCATTCTTTCCATCTAACATGTAAATGCTGAATAAGCAGTGCCTGCTCCAGAAACACTCCGAAAGCCACACAAGTTATATTATATTCTGGTGGGTTTCTAACCTCAGACCTCACTTCAATAAAGTAGTTCAAATCTCACCTTGTATTAGAACAATCTAATTTGCCCTCTTGAAGAGTTTATTATCATTGGAATCCCACTGCCTCTAAGCAGAATAAAAATTTCTCATTTCTGCTTCATAATCATCCATGCAATAAGGCTTCAGATGCCTTGATTGATCTAATACTCGAATGTCCACACAGAAAGGGAATCTTAACTTATACCTTAGGATACAGATGCTCCCTGGACTCCCTCTACCACCCAAAGTCACACTGGATATACCCAGGTATATCTGTCTCTCTCTTTTCATGTTCCTGTTTCATCCCTGAAATTTATAACCATTCCTTGGAAATCCAAGTCTAAGATGCACAGTAGAAATACTGATAGACTTAAGAGTCAGGGAGACCTGAGTTTGAATCCTGCCTCAGATTTCTTCTGGTGAAACCCTGTATAATTCATACTACTATTTCCAGCCTCAGGTTCCACCAATGTAAAATTTCTAATATCACTTTCAGTTCAAAGTCAATTATTTTCAGTTAAATTTTTTTCATGTTTTCCTGACTGGAGCTGTGCCTGAGTTATTCCAGCAAACCTACCTTATGCTCCCAAATTTCACACTGCCAACATTGTTTGTGCCTAGCCCTTTCACATTATCTAAACCAGATGCTTTCCCCCTGCTGATTCCCCAATTTAGCCTCTGGACAGTATGCTTTGCTCACAGCATTAAGACATTTCTTCCAAAGCAAGGATGTCAACTGGCTTGCTGCACCAGAAACCCATGCCACCAGAGATAGAGTCCATTTCTGCTTCCAAGCTGTGCTTCCAAACCTCCCCTCTTGACCTCACATGTATTACTTTGAATGTAATGTATTTTTAAATTGCTGCACCACTTTAAAAATGTAAAGGAAAGCTAAATTAAATATTATTTGTGGTGCACCCTGCTTTTCAAAGGGCCTCTCAAGCTGGTCCCACATATCAGATTGATGCCTAAATTCCATTACTTGAGATCACAAATGACTGTGTTTGCAAAATTGTAAATGCAAATTTGGAGGCAGCTTTGGAAAATTCAGTCAGTAATGTTAACTGTGTTTGAAAAGATCTTGATTTTCCAGGAAGCAATCTCAAGCCAGTCTCTCTCTCTCTCTCTCTCTCTCTCTCTCTCTCTCTCTCTCTCTCTCTCTCTCTCTCTCTCTCTCATAATACGTTAATACTGTATGGATGACTCTGCATATAGTTATTAAGGAATTGTATCATCACCACAGAGCAAGAAGATAAGCCTGGATGAATAAAAGGAAACTGTTCCCTAAGCACAGCCTTCACTACATCACAAGGCAGTTGCAATCATAGTTGGAGACAAGAAATTAGTAAAGGGATCCTGACTTGGAGTCTTCCACAGCAGACCAAGCTCTCTCTTCCCCCCACCTCCCATACACGACACTACATGTTTATAGCCATTTTAAAAGACATTGCGTTCAAAATACTTCAAGCAAGATCAAGAGGAGAAAGTTGAAAAGAGAATAGCTGATTGGCTCTGGCTGATTTCCATGTATGTGGGCACTCAAATACCTATGAACCAGAACTGAAAGGTGATAATGACCCCTTGCAGAAGAAACAGAAAGGAGGGACATCCTGTTTGTTAAAATTCTAGAATGCCAGCACAAGAATGGGTTTTGGAGACCATTTGGTCTAACCCCTTCTTATAGAAACAGCAAGAAGTAAAGCCTCTAATAATAGTTAGCATTTATATAACACTTGGAAGTTTGCCAAGTGCTTTGCCAATTTTATCTCATTTGACCCTCATAACAACTCTAGGGGGTAAATTCTATAATTATCCCTGTTTTATAGGTGAAGAAACTGAGGTCAAGAGATACCAGGGTCACACATCTATCAAGTGTATGATGCTGGATTTGAACTCAGGTCTTACTGGCTCCAAGTCTAGCACTCCATCCACTGAACCAACCTAAAGAGACTAGAGACCCTTAGAGACTTGCTGCAGGGAATAAAGCTATTTGGAGGCAGTGATGAGCCTTGAACGGTGATGACAATGAAGATGAGGAGGGTCATGATGGTATCTGCCATTTCTATAGAGACTTCAAACTTACAAAGTCAACTTCTCACAACAGCCCTTTGGAGGAGGCTGTATAAAGTATTACCTCCCTTTTGCAGATGAGGAAAATAAGACTCAGTGAGGTTAAATAACAGATGCCAAAGAAGGAAGCTGATTAAACAAACTCTAATAAGATTAGAGTATATGACCCATCCATTAAACTGTGCTATTCTGTATACTCCCTCCTCCCCTAAAGACTCCATTGTTTTATATGTTATAATTTAGAAAGGGAGTGATAACTACTAAGAAGCAATAAGGGCTCAAACCTAGATCATAACATACTCATAACTAATACATGGTGTTTTTGTTTCCTCCCCAAACAAGTCACTCATTCCACACACCACCCTACCACATGTGACAACTAACCATGCCTGCCACCTTGAGAGTCACCTATTCTAAGATCTACATTTTCCCCAAACTGTGCTACTCACTTATTATTTCCCCCACCATCTTTGGCCTCCCCTTCTTGTCTAAATGGCAGTTATCATCTGTGCTGTGAGAATATAGGTCAGGTCAGAAACTCAAAGTCGGATGAGCTATCAGACATTTCTTTCAATCTCTTTCCTAGAGGAGAAACTCTCTCTATAGCATTCCTGAGAAGTGGCCAAACAGCCTTACTTTACCTCCCTTGGCTACATTTTCCTCATCTATAAAATTATGTAGTTAAACAACATAGTTCTTGAGGTCCCTTCCAACTCTGAATTTGTAAGCCATTGAAATAAATGAAGGTGTGATTTGTACTTATGGGGGTTCTCTATTTAGTGGGGTAACCCATTCTCATGTTGGAAACTTTTGATTTTTTTTAATGTCTTAACTCTGCCAAGTTGAAATCTGCCTCCCCATAATTTCTACAATATTTCTCCCATATGAAGTTAAGTCAACATGCATTTTTAGGGCTTACTATGTGGCAGGCACTCTATACACTGGGGATACAAACAAAGAGAACTAAAAAAGAGAGTTTCTTGCCTCAAGAAGCTTACCTTATAAGGAGAGGAAACAATACATAAAAGGAAACTGAAGGGTCACACTGAACATACGCAAGTGTATATACATATACAACTATATATATAGTTATATACATACAGGAACATATATACATATATATTCTTGTCTGTATGTAAATATAAAGTTAATAAGATACTTCTATATTACTATTATATACACATGTGTATACGCATATATAGTAGATAAGGGCAGTTTAATACAGAACATCAATATAGGCTGATTTATTTTAGGATGGGGAGACTTGGGCATATTTGAAAGCAATAGGGAAAGAACGTTGGTAAGGAGAGGCTGAAAATTTGAGTCAAAGAGTTTGCAGTTAGTTAAAGAAGATGGTAGATGATGGGCAGAACTGGAAATATGTAAAAGAGAAGAGGGTATGCGGGTAGAGGTTGGTGTGGGTTTGAGTGTGTGGAGTCTGGCAGAGAGATTATATCTAATGAGGAAAGAAAGATAGAGAACAAGTTATAAATGTCTTTAAAAAACAAAGGAGTTTATGTTTTATCCTAAAGGCAATAGGAAGCAACTGGAGAAGACTGAATAAGGATGTCACATGATCAGATCAGAGCTTGAAGAAAATTACTTTCTCATCAATGTGTAAGCTAGATAGGAGTGGTAAGATACAAGACAGGAAGATCAATTAAGAATTAAGGTGAGATAAGAGAGATGTGACAATCGAAACACCAAGGTTTGGCAACTAAGTAGACATGTTAGGTATACAACACAATGCTAAAAATACTAACCTACAGATTGAAAAGATAGTGGTAGCTCTGCCTGAAGAGAGGATTAGAAGGCAGAGGAGAGGTTTGGAAGAGAAGAGGGTTGAGGCAGAAAGAAAATGAGTTCAGTTTTAGGCACACTGAGTTGAATTTATTTCCAGGATATCCGGTCTGAAATGTTCAACAGGCAATTGTTAACATGGGACTAAAGCTCAGGGTAGAGTCTTGGACTGTATGGAACTGGAAGTCATCCACATAGAGATAATGGCTAAACTCTAAAGATCTGATCAGTATACCAAGAAAGAGAAAATGGAAGGAGAGAAGTAAAGGACCTATAGCGGAATCTTTTCAGAAGCATCTGCAGTTATTTGGAAATGATTTAGATGATAAAGACAGCAAAGGAGACTGATGAGAGGTATGAAAAGTAGGAGGCAAATCAGGAGAGAGCAATATAATGAAAACAGAGAGATATGAGAGTATTCAGGAGAAGAGGTAGGTCCAGTGGTGGGGAACTTGCAACCTCAAGATGACATGTGGCCCTTTAGGTCTTCAAGTATAGCCCTTTCACTGAATCCAAACACCACAGAAGAAAACCCTTAAAAGGGGTCAATTTCATCAAATGCAGTGTCAAGGAAGAATAGGATTTGGGAAAGACCATCAAACTTGGCAATTAAGAAATCACTGGGGATGATGAGGTGTAGGCTCTGGGACTCCCCCCCCTTGAGCTCTCCTTGAATCTTTGAGGTACATGCTCTCGGAAATTCCTTGAAGTCTGATTGAATCTTCCCACTTGATGAGGCATTTCAGAGGCCATAAGTATTTCATTGTGGCTGGGCCCAAACCTCTGTTACTAGCCTGGCCCTCCATTGTCCATCTGCTTCCCAATCTTGAGACTTCATTGACTCCTCCTGAAGACCCTCCCCAAACTCCTCCTCTAGACCACCCCTAGGATTCCTCTGTATATAAGAATCCCATCTTCCCTCCATGTATGTGAGAGAGCCACAGAATAGCTTAGCACAGACTTGCTCTGTGAGAGCACCATAGAATGATCTAGCATAGACTGGCTCCTTAAGAGTCTACCCCATATGGTGAACTTGAACTTTCAATAAACTTTACTTTTCTTTGGCTGAGAAGACTTGAGTGGAATTCTTTTGGTAGGACCCAGCATGTTGGTATTTTGGGGTCTCAGGCAACCCTAATCCTCTTTGGATACCTCTTCAAGGAGAGCAATTTCAATTAAGAGATAAAATCAAGAGTCAGCTTGCAAAGACTTCAGAAGTGAGTATAGAAGAGGAAGTAGAGGAAGTGAATTTCTGAATTCTATATAACATTTAAAGAGCTTGGCAGGAAAAGGGAGGAGAGGTATAGAAAAATATCTTGAGGGGATGGTAGGGTCTAGAGAAGATTTTTGTTTGTTGGTTGGTTTGGTTTTTGAGAGTGGAAGAGACTTGGGCATATTTGAAAGCAATGGAAAAGAACTAGCTGAGAAAGAGAGGTTATATTTGAGTCAAAGGTTTACAATTGGCTGTAAAAGATGGGAGAGGATGAGATCAAGTATAAATATACAAGTACTGGCCTTGGCAAAGAGAAAGACTTTATCAGAAACTAGGGGAAAGGAGGAAAGTGAAGGATGATGCCCAGGAGTTTTAAAGAGAATGTCTGTGTATCTGTGTGTGTGTGTGTGTGTGTGTGTGTGTGTGTGTGTATGAGAGAGAGAGAGACAGAGAGACAGAGAGAGTAAAAGCTCAGATCAAATGGCCTTCTTTTCAGTAAAGTAAAAAGGTACAAAGAAAAGTGAGTAGGAGGCATAGGCAGCTTGAGGATGTCATGAGCCTAAACTGAGGTGGTAAATGTGTGAGTGGAGAATAGGGTCAGCTGTGAGAGATGTTGTGAACGTAGGAATGGTAAGATTTGGCAACAAGGAAAGATCTGAGGAGGGAAAAGACTTGTAATAGTTTCTGTGGGAGTGAGATAGGGAATCAGAATAGGGCTCTAAAAATATTCCTCAAACCCTCTAATAAGGGCAAACTCTATAAGTGGAGTGAGGCTATAGAGGAAAACCTATGAACAAAAAACTAAGGATCCCCACAGAGAAGAGGAAAAACAATCTTTCCATCATTCCCCAAATGATAAATGGTCAAAGGATATGAACAGGCAGTTTTCAGATGAAGATATTAACAGAATCTATAGTCATACGAAAAAATGTTCTAAATCACTATTGATTAGAGAAATGCAAATCAAAATAACTCTGAGGTACCACATCACACCTGTCAGATTGGATAACATGACAAAACAGGAAAATTATAAATGCTTCACAAGATGTGGGAAAATTGGAATACTAACGCATTGTCAGTGGAGTTGTGAACTGATCCAACCATTCTGGAGAACAATTTGGAACTATGCCCCAAAGGACTATAAATATGCACATATCCTTTGACCCAGCAATACCACTTCCAGGCCTGTATTTCAAAGAGATCATACAAATAGGAAAAGGGTTCACATGTACAAAAATATTTTTAGCCACTCTTTTTATGGTAGCAAAGAATTGGAAATTGAAGGGATGCCCATCATTCGGGGAATGGCTGAGCAAGTTGTGATATATGAGTGTAATGGAAGACTACTGTGCTATAAGAAATGATGAACAGGCAAACTGCAGAGAAACCTGGAAATATCTGAATGAACTGATGCTGAGTAAAGTAAGCAGAACTAGGAGAACATGGTACACAGTTACAGCTTCAATGTACAATGACTAACTTTGATAGACTTGTCTCTTCTTAGCAATGCAAGGATCCAAGACAACTCCAAAGGACTCATGATGGAAAATACTGTTCCACATCTAGAAAAAGAATTATGGAGTCTGAATGAAGTTTGAAGTATATTATTTTCTCTCTCTTTTTAAATTTTTTTTTTGCTTGTTACTTCTTTATCATGGTTTCTCCCATTGGTGCTAATTCTTCTTTACAACATTTACAACATGACTAATATGAAAATAGGTTAAATATGAATAGATATGTATAGCCTGTATCAAATTATATACCATTTGGGGGCAGGGAGAGGAGAGAGATGGGGAGAAAATGTGGAACTCAAAATCTTATGGAAGAGAACGTTGAAAACTAAAAATAAATAAATAAAAAATTTTAAAATCTCCACTCTAAAGCCCACTGGACTATGAAACTTACCTCAAAGGAAGGTTGAAAACTGTGTACCATTTACTAGATGGAAACCAAAGAACAGAATTTTGTGAAGCAGAATTTCCCACAGAGAAAAGATGAAAGATAGAAGGAAAGGGTTTGGGAACTAATTTCATTTTCATCTATAACATGTATAGCAGGTGAAAATAGAAGTGAAGGAGAATGACAAATAAGGTCTGTTAGGTAGTTATGGTGATTATCCTGATAATAACAGATAAGAACTGGAATGTACATGAGGAAAGGAAAAAAAAATAGACTGCTCACAAGAATGGTATCTGACATGGACAACTGGCCAACAGCTTCCTCTTCTTAGGATGGGGCTTGGTGGCTAAGACAGTGCATAGAAAAAGTTTCCTACAAGTTTAGACTTAGCAGAAGTAGCACATCTGGAATTTGGGGGCAGGAAAAAATGGCAGGTTCAGATGAGTTTTCATACTCAGAGGGATAATGGGGGATAATAATATCTGCCCTATCTTACTCACAGGATAGCTATGAGGATGAAATGAGATAATGGATGCAAAAGGGCTGTGGAAAGTAGAAAGGGTGGTACAAATGTATGGTATTATTATCATCATCATCATTAGTATTGTTATTATTGTAAGATACTTTCCCAACCCTCAGCCATCATCCCCATCTCATGTGTCCCAGAGGAAGAAGACATGTCTTCCAAAGCTGTTCTTCATAAGTAGGAAAGGGGGGAGGTGGATGGAAGGAGAGAGAGAGAGAGAGAGAGAGAGATCCCCTCTCTTCTTACAAACTACCGTGCCCCTTCAAAATTTAGATCATCCCCACATCCTTTTCCATCCTGCTCCCACTGTTGCCCATTCCACCATATTGGCAATAGTAGACTGAGGTACATTTGGTTTTAGTTGTCAAGAAACATTCCTTATTAAATAAGTTGCTGCTTCATGCCTCTTATGACACAAAAAGAAATAATTGAGGCAATTATACATCAGAAAAGGATGAGCAGTAATTGCAGACTGAAGCTTTCAGCCATTACTTGGCAAGTGATCATGGGCACTAACTTTTATTTTCCCCCATGGGGGCAGGTAAGAAGGAAGTGCAGAGTAAGGGGACCTGGGGTACAATTAACAGGGACAGACAGGACTTGGAAATTTATTCTTTTCTCTTCACAAAGGAAGGGGATAAAACCCCTGGGTCAGAACACTTTTTTTCCCTCTCTTTTTATCAAAAAAGGGAAAATGCAGTCCTTAGTCCATTTAATTTAATTTCTTTCAGAATTGATGACAAAGCTTATTCGGTCTACTGTGCTGCTTTTCTTCATCTGCTTAGCTCCCCCGGATGGCTGGCCACCTCAATTTCTTAATAGTCTGAATAAGGATAGTTTTCATTCAGAAGCCCTGAGTATCAGACCTTAGAGAAATTGGCCCATTTTAGGTAGACAGCTGATGAAGGTCACATAGAGCACAGTAGAATCTGTAAATCAGATTGATTTCCCCTATCACTTGAAAAGGCCGAAAACACCTGGCCTACTCTGAATTAGCAGGCCATAATATTTTGCATGCTTTCTGAGTGAACCCAAAATGCCCCTTTCTGTGTGAGCAACTACAAGGCTGTATGAAGCTGACCAGAAGTATTCTTCTGTTATCATTGATAAGGACCAGGAACCTTGAACTAGACATTCTCTTGATTAATTGGCACTTTCTTTACCTTGTTATTTTATGGACATTATCATTTTACAGCATTTTCCTTGGCTAACAGAAAGATAGATATCCAGAAGTCAGGGGTACTTCCTTGCCTTTTGGGAACCATAATTTTACCTGACACAGGCATCCTGAGTTTGGGGGATGAAGGGGAAGGAAGAGGCACTTCCTTACTCTATAGATAAAAGTGTCTTTCAACTGGTCCTTCTTCAAGTTCCATATGTATGTTCTTGCTAGCTTAAAGGGAATAAACAGCACATAGTAACTTAATTTCATTTGTCTCTTTTTAGAGAAAACTCTGGAGGTTAACCTAATCTCGTCTGTCTCTTCTTAGACCAAACTCTGAGAGTTGACCTAATTTCAATGTCTCTTTTTAGCCCAAACTCCAAAGGATGACAAATCATACATGGATTATTTTCCTTTTCCTCACAGCTTGTTAAAGACTCCTACTTTTCCCAAATGGAAGAAGAAGTGGGTTTGGCTCACAAAGCCTAGAAATATTCCAATTCTGGGAAAATGAAGAGAGTGAGGTTTGATATCCATTATTCTCCCTGATTCCCATCCCAAACTGAGTATAGAGGTATAAGAAACTCTCATTGGTTATTAATTTCTCATTTCAAATAATCCTAGGGAGTGAGACAATCTATCATTGTTCAACATAAAAAAAATAGTTTGTGAGTAAGGAAGGTAGGCTGTGGAATTGCTGTTCCACATGGGAAGCATCTCTGGCTGATTTCATCAGGGATCCAAACTACAAAAAATTATTTGATCAGCAACTATTAACTATCTCTCAAATGCAAAGTACAACACTACATACAACAGATGATGAAGTAGCAGAGCTGGAAGGGATTATCTCATGAAGCCCTCTCATTTTACAAAAGAGAAAAGTGAGTCCCAGAAAGATGATGTAATTTACCCAAATTTCAAGCTAACCAAGTGCAGAGTTGGGACTAGAATCCAAATCTTTTGGTTTTAAATCTGGTCTACTGTTCTTTCCATTGCAACTTAATCTTACTAGAGACCTACTCATAAGGTTCCTCTCAATCCTAAAATCTTTAATCCTAAGAATTCTGCTGAGATAGTTTTTTAAATAGTAAGGAAATTAATAGTGACCTAAGGTATTTCAAAGTACCTGCTAAATGTGAGTGACAGGATAGAACCAATAGTATTGAACCTATCTATGTATATATGTGATCATTTCATACAGGTTGTAAATAGTAGCTTTATCTTTGTGTACCACTCCCCAAGCACAGGAACAGTCCTTTGCATAGAATAGGTGCTTAATAAATACTTAAATGAATGAACGAATATCCATGAGACCAAGAACTTACCAGTAAAACCTGTTGGGCGTAATGTGCTCATGCATCAGTTGCCATCTTCTCCCAAAATCCATGGAGCTATAGAGCTGCAAAACACAAAATTGGGTGGGGAATAAGGAGACAATGAGTATCAAGGGGTCACAAGAAAACTGGTTGCACTGCTATGGAAATGTTTATGCTAGAACATCAAGAGACTGTTTAAAAAAATAGATTTCACCTAGAATCAATACCATCCCCAATGGATCTAGATAAATCAAATTTAAGACCAGATGTCTACCATAGGACCTTGCACACAGTAGGCATTTGAAAAGCATCTGTTAACTGATGGCCATTTCACATCAATCTATAGTTTCAATGTTTGCAAACAACTTTCCCAAACAAAATCCTATGAGACAGATAGTACAAATATCATTATTCCCATCTTACAGAGGGGGAAGCTAAACATCTGAGAAGCTAAGTGGTATCATGTTTCTAAGATCAGATTCCCTATGATCATATAGACAGTAAGTCTCAAAATTAGGGTACAAATCCAGGTTTTTCTATCACCAAGAACAGTGCTACTTTCAGTACATCACATCAGTCTTTGAGCCAATAGATCGGATTGCTAACTGTCCATTGATGCCTAAAAGTGCATTCTTCAATAGGAGTCCCTCTAGCAAAGTTGTGTCATTTAAAGTATATCCAGAAACACTTGATTCTACTGAGGCACAATTAGTTATAGTCAAGAGATCAAAGTCTATCTATTCTTAAAGAGGTAGTTTAAATTCCACCAGCTCTAGGAAGCCTCCCATCATTATGCTAGCCCACGGTTACCTCTTTTTTCCTATAAATTTCTATAGCTGGGCAAGCAAACTAGCATCTTTTATTGCACAGCCAGATCCAAAATCATAATAAATTAGGATGTTGAGCCGAATCTAACAAGATGAAATTTAATAAAGATCAATGTAAAATCATACATTTCAGTTAAAAATAAATCAGCTCACAACAATAAGATAAGGAAGGCATGGTTAGATAATAGTTTCTGTGGGGAAAATTGGAACCTTCAATGAAATGCAAACTCAATATGCGTCAAATGGAAAATATGACAAATAAAAACTAATGTGATCTTAGAATGCATTAAAAGAGGCAGTTTTTACCTGGGAAGACTTATGTGGACTAAGGAAAAGTGAACTGAGCAGAACCAGGAGAATATTGTTCACAGTAACAGCAATATTTTAATGATGTTCAACGTTGAAAGACTTAACTACTCTGATCAAGACAATGATCCAAGACAATTACAAAGGACCTATGATGGAAAATGCTATCCATCTCCAGAGAGAGAAAGAAAATGATGAATTCTGACTGCAGATTGAAGCATACACTGTCTTTATGTTTCCTTCCTTCTATTGTTGTTTTTGCAACATGGCTACTATGGAAATACGTTTTCAAAGTATGACCTTGCATATGTAATTGGTAGCATATAGCCTGTTTTCTCAGTGGAAGAAGGAGAAAATTTGGAACTCAAAATTTTAAAAATGAATGTTAAAAATAAATAAATAAATTTAAGTATCCTAAAGAGAAAGGGTTGGGGAAGGTTTTACTGTACTCCATTTTACTCAAGGAAATTTTCTGATGCACTATATTTTATTGTGGTCACCAATTTTAGGAAGGATATTATTGATCAGGTGGAAAGTGTCCAAAGGAGAGTAGAGGACAGTGAAAGGCCTCAATATCATGTGATATAAGGATTAAAGAAATCACAGATGTTTAGACCGGGGAAGACTTCCTAAAGGTATAATAGTTGCCTTTAAGTATACAAAGTCAATCATGTGAGACAGGAATTAGATATGTCCTGCTTGACTCCAGGGAGCAAAAGTAGGAGTAATAGATGAAAGTTGCAAGGAGGTTTAGTGTTGATATAAATGAAAAACTTCCTGATATTTGGAAATATCCAAAACTGAAATAGGTTCCCTTAATAGGTGATAGGTAACCCATCATTAAAAGTCTTTAAACCAAGGCAGGATGACTCTTGTTAAGGATAGCTTAGAATGGGGATGGCTAGGTGGTGCGGGGAACAGAGCACCAGACCTGGGATCAAGAGGACGTGAGTTCAAATCCAGTCTCAGACACTTAACACAAAACTAGCTGTGTGACCTTGGGCAAGTGACTTAACCCCAGTTGCCCTATCTTCCCCCTTCCAAAAAACAAAAATAAATAAATAAATTTAGAAGGGATTGTAATTTCAATAAAGTTTAGAATCAATGTCCTTCAAGATCTTTTCCAAGCATGAGACATATGCTGTCTCTCAGTCATCTACATTTCAAGTAAATGCAGTTCTCTTCCAATGGTAGGACATAGACTACCTTAATTTATATGGGTAGATCACATTCCCTATGATTCTTGAGTTTGTCTAAGCCAGGGGTGGGGAACCTGCAATCAAGGCCACATGTGGCTCTCTAGGGCCTCAAGTGTGGCCTTTTGACTGAATCCAAACTTCACCATGAAAATGCCCTTAATAAAAAGATTTGTTCTGCAAAACTTTGACTCAATGAAAAGACCATACCCAAGGACCTAGAAGGCCACATGTTAACTCAAGGCCACTGGTTCCCCACCCCTGATCTAAACATTCAAGTTGGATGACATCGATGAGTTCATATCAGTTTCCCAATCACTCTGATTAAGGAACATGTATTTGATTTCTCTATACCTTATTGATTTAGATAATTCTGTCTGCTCAGATTCCAACTATACTAGCCAGAGCATCAATGTCACTGTACAAATGAATCCTTGATCTAATCACCCCTTCATTTGTCAGGAAAACCAGAGCAAAGGAGAGAGAGACAATGACAACTACTGCCCCCGAGGAGTGCTCCACTGCTCATTTCTGCCTCCTTGGCATCTGCCTCTACTAGTTTTTCTGCCTTTTCTTTCAAAGGAGATATCTGTGCCTTGTCTATGTTCACACCAGATGTGGCAATACTCTATTCCCTGAAAAGATGTATTTCCTCTTTCATTCCCTTTTCTGCACTCTCATCACTCTCAGAGAAAATATGCCTAGCAAGAAAAATCCAGAGACTATCTGATTTCCACTACCTCCATTCACCTTTTTATATCAGATCCTGTGTTTGACTGCTTGCAAGAGATTAAATTGAATTCCTTGCCTAGAGCCTGACTAGGATAAACAGAAAGAGTAAATTTATCAGGAAGGCTTGGGGGAGGGGGGAGTAGTTACACAGTTAGTTACATAGTCTATAGAGTGAAAGCAAACTACTCAAGTCCATGACTATTTTCTTCTCGGATGGGCAATTATCTCAGTACCTTTCAACTGAGAAGTTTTTGTAAGATCAAATGTTTCAGCTTGTACTCAAGGTCAAGGGAAAAAATCATGAGATCGCCATATATAACAAATTCCTGACCATATAATCAGCTGGTCAGGAAAAAAAAAATGATTAAGCATCTGCTACCTGCCAGGTACTCTGCTTAGTGCTGAAAATACAAAAATTGACAAAAGACAGTTTCTGCCCTCAAAGAGCTCACGATCTAATGGGAGAGGCCGCAAGCAAACAGACATGTATAAACAAGCTATGTACAGGATAAATAGGAATGAATTAAGAGAAGAAAGAGACTAGAATCAAGAAGGATTAGAAAAGGCTTCCTATAGAAGATGGGATTTTAGTCGAGACTTGAAGGTGAAGGCAGGAAGCAGAGATGAGGAGGGAGAGCTTGGGGACAGAAAGAAATAATGCCCAGAGCCAAGAGATGGCATGTCATGTTTGTGGAGTAACAAGGAGATGGTGTCAATGGACTGAAGAGTATGTGGTAGAGAGCAAGGCATAAGAAGGCTGGAAAAGACAGAAGGGGGTTAAGGGCAGTTAGATGGCAAAGTACATAGAGTGCCTGGCTTGGAGTCAGGAAGACCTCAGTTCAAATCCAGTCTCATATGCTTACTAGTGGTGAAACCCTGGGCAAGTCACTCAACCCTGTTGCCTCAGTTTCCTCAGATGTATAATGATCTGGAGACGGAAATGGCAAACTACTCCAGTATCTTTGCCAAGAAAACCCCACACAGGGTCACAAAAAGTTAGAAATTACAGAATAACAACAATGAAAGGTCATGTAGGGCTTTATAGGCCAAGTACAACATTTTGTATTTAATTCTGGAGGAGAGAGGGCACCACTGGAGTTTATTGAGTAAGGGAGTGATATAACAGGACTTACGCTTTAGGAAAAGCACTTTAGTGACTAAATGAAGATGTATTGGAAACAGGAAATGTCTGAGGCAGGCAGACCCTCTGGCAGGCTAATGCAGTAATCCAAACATGAGGCAATGAGGACCTGCACCAGAGTAGGGGCAGTGTCAAAGAAGAGAAGGGAATACATTCAAGAAATGTTGAAAGGTTAAATTGTAGGCCTTGGCAATGAACCGGACATAGAGTGGGGTCGGGGGTGGAGGGGTGAGAGTTGGTAGAATGAAGGAAGACATCTGGGTTGCAATCCTGAAGGACTGAGAGGATGTGGTTTCCCTAGAAAGTGATAAGGAAGTTAGGAGGGGGAAAGGCTTGGGGAGAAAGATAATCCGTTCAGTTTTGGACATGCAGAGTTTAAGATATCTACTAGACAGCCAGGTTGAGATGTCTGAAAGACATGTAGTTGGAGATGCAAAACTGGAGGTAGGTAAAGAGGTTAGGGCAGGACAGGTAGGTTTGAGAATGATCAGCATGGAGATGGTTATTAAACCCATGGAAGCTGATGAGATCACCAAGTGAATTAGTATAGGTAATCAACCGTCAGACCTGCTTAAAGCCATAACTGAGATAGGAAATCACTGTGAAGAAGGGCCCTACTTTCCTCATCCACCAGAGATAATTGTTGACCAACTGTCACTAATAGACAGATAAGCACTGGAGCACTGACCCCTCTCCCTCTCAAGACTATCAATCCTACTTCCAGCCCAGCCCCACAGCCAACCTTCAGAAAAGCAACTCCTGTGCAGAGGGAGCCAGCCATCCCTACCCAGTGACCACCCACTGCCACTCACAGGGCGGGCAGGCAAGCCAGCCTAATTGAGTCAGCAAAGCTCCCAGTACAGGAGACAGAACATGTCATGCAAGTTAAATACAATTACTTTGAGTATCATTTCTCCTCAGACCTCAGCAGAGACAACTCAGGACCCTGAACCCAAGAGCCAATACTTCCAGCTCAGTCCCTCAGCCATCATCCTGCAACCCCTGGGGAGATGTAACCTGGCCACTCTTTCTGCAGGTGACATAGCCATAGCTACTGAAGACCTAGGAGAAAAGAAGGTTCTTTCCACCAATGTCCTTGGCAGTTTGAAATACTTCAATATCATGCACTGATATGATTTTATAGAAATGAGATTATAGAAGAGGCATTCCCATCTCCTTTGCTGATATATCCTAATGATCATGGGACCTTTCTATCTAACTTGCAGCTAAGATCTTCCAGCTAAGCACCTCCATTAGAAGGTGAGCTCCTTGACACCAGGGATTGTCTGACTTTTCTCTTTGTAGCTCTAGAATTGAGCACAGTGTTTTGCACCTAGCACACGCTTAATAAATATTTTATTCATTCATTCCCCCATGCTTTATAGATCAGGAAATTGGAGCCGAAAGGATAAATGACTATTCCATGGTCAGAGTTGGGGTTTATATTCAGATCTTGTACATCATACCACCTCTCTTGTATGTAGAAAAACAGGACAGAACTGAGTTTCCTCGTGTTTTCAGACTAGCATGACTATTCAAAATCCCTGGAGAATTGTAACTAGCGGCCATAAGAAGTTAAAACAAAATAAAACAAAGCCACAGGTTCTCTATCTGTAAATGGAGCCTAAAACAGGAAAGCTCTTTCTGTTGTCTTACATAACCAGGTCCATAGACATGTGCTTTTGGCATACATCTCAAAAAACCTGAATAACAATCATAAATCATGGGTCAGTGTTCATTTTCTAAACATCAACATGCATTAATGAAGCCTCCAAACATTTCTGTAATGAACTTTGCCTTCTTCCCCCTACCAAGTCTCCAACAACAGGCCCACCAACAATTACTGACCAAACTCCTTATTCTCCTATGTGAATTATTATTATTATTATTATTATTATTATTATTATTATTATTATTATTATTATATCCAGTATTACCCCAGACCTCTTGAGGTTCTACTCTGTATAGAATTTCATGTCATTGCTATTCACACCCCAGCCCCCACTTGAAGAATGCCCTTCCTTCCCCTCTCCATTCTAACCATGCTTGAAGGCCCAGCTCAATCTTCCACCTTTTACAAAGCCTTCATTGACTGTTCATCCCTAGTGAGTCCTTTATCCTTTGTAAGTCAGCAACACTTAGTGCATATATGGTTCAGTATGATTGAGACCAAGGAGCTACATTGGTTTGAGGGCTAGGGTGATGAGCCAGGTACACCTGGACAAGAACCAGCTCAGATTCAAGGATGTAAAGTTCAACAATACACTTAGGGGCTTAAGAGAATTTGTGTAACCTATTCTTTCATTACTTTCCTTGGTAGAGAATGTGACAACATAGCAGAGATTGATTCCTGCTTACCTAGAATTAGGGAGGACTGGCTTGATAAAGAGAGGAGAAATTATTCACTTTCTTCTAACCTTTTATTTCTTAGCAGTAGCTATCATTCTTTTTAATTAAAATCCGTTTTCCAAAGCTACTTTCTCCATCTTTTATCAAGCCAGTCCTCCCTAATCCTAGATAACTAGGATTCAATCCCTGGAGAAACCTGGAAAGACAGTTATGAAATAATGGTGTGAGCAGTGATGAAGTGAGCAGAACCAGGAGAACAATGTCTACATCAGAACGATAGTACTAAAAAGAAGGAAGGAGAACCTTGAAAGACTTGAGAATGTTGATCAGTATGAGGACCGAGGATGATTCCTGAGGGCCCACAGTCAAGAATAACACTCACCCCCTGCCAAAGAGGTGTGCAAAATGAGACACAAAGTTTTGGACTTGGCCAAAGTGGGAATTTGTTTTATATGATTACATGTTATCTGCTACAAAGGTGTTGTTATTGTTGTTGCTGGTGTTGCAGTGGGAAATAGGGAGAGCAAATAAATGCTTGTTAATTAAAAACTGTGATTTAAAAAGAGGAGAGGAGGAAGCAGAGACAATATAAAGTACACTATAGTAACCTTAACATGTATTGGAGTGGGGGCAGTTTTCACGTTGTGTTAGAGATCTTTAAGCTGAGAGTTTTGAGGGATGAACTGGAAGGATGGAACATGGAACAGAGGTAAATATATGGAATGCTATCTATATACAGCCTAGAGAAAAGAAGGATAGAGAGGAATGGTCTGATTTGTGTGGCTTTTTTTGTTTTTTGTTTTTTGCCTCATTTGTTTCTATTTCAATAGACTGGCTAGCACTGCGGGGTCCACAGGTCACGCTCACAGCCTGGGTGGAGATGACAAAAAGGCTGGCAGTCTGTGTGAAGTTGACTTCATTGACTCTATCAGACTTGGGTTTATTGCAATCTGTGGACTATCCTATATATCTTACATTTGATTAACTCACAGTGACATTTCAATGGATCCTATCATATATTCCCTCCAATGATCTAAACCATATGGCTTCTCTCAGCCTCAGCTTCCTCAGCTTTAATAGAGCAACAGTAACAACTACTTCACAATGCAGTTTTGAGGTACCCAAATACATTTAAAGGGCTTCACAAACCTTAAAGAGTTATGGACCTACAAGCTATTAGTCTTCTTATCCTGTGTGACTGTTACCTATAACCCGCACAAAAGGCCCATTCTGGAGGCTGGCAGCCTTCCTCTAACCAGGTCAGCCTAGCTGTGAGTATAAATGGAACATATGGGTGATTCACTGATTATCTCATGCCCTCCTGAATGGCATGACCATCTCCATTTCCAGCTGCTGTATCTCTTTGATTATTCACTTTTTACTTTTCCTAATCAATAATTCTCTGTTGCCAATAGGCTATGGCTCATTTATACCCTTTCCCTCATGTGCCTATCCTTTGTCCTTTGGGTAACCTGTCACTTCAGTTCTTAAGAAAATGTGATAATTCATGATTCACAGCCATAGAGCATTACCAGAAGAGGAAGGGTTGCTTCAGGCTGTAGCTTCCATAAGAAGCTTGTGGGTCATTAAAAAAGCATTGTGCATGATACCTTTATTAATTCTTCACGAACACTAGTCTTGCCTCCACAGCTAGGCTCTAAGAGCCTCGAGGGCATGGACCCTGGATTATATATCTGGGTAAGCCTGGAGCGCTTATCCCAGTGCTCTAGTGCTCTATAAAGTACTTGTTAAATAAGTTAATGGCCAAAGTATGAATGTCCCAGTTTTGTGACAGGGAATCTAAAACTGAACAGGGCAACATAGGGAGCATAAGACCCCAATTTTTCACAAAGCACACCACAGATACTGTAAATATCATACCCTGAACAGTCAATCCAACGGCTCATGAGGCCTTTGTATCTATCAATCATTCATAGACCCTGACCAAAGCATTACCATGCATCAGTCAAAGAAACTGTGCTTACTTAGATGTGTAACTCAGGCTGGGAACTGAGAACACAGCTCATTTCCCCAACTGTGTATAGACAGGGAGTCTATACACATAATTATCTCTCCAGATGATGCCCAGGAAGGTACAACTCTCCTGGACAGAAGAACAAAGTATAGTGTCAGTCCACTCATCTCTTTCAAATCTTCTAGTGCAGGCCTGAATTTCACATCTCCTAATAGGCACTCACGCAGCAGCAATACACATACACTCCCCTAAATGAATCATCAGGAGAGCTGGAAAATGAGGGAGTATGCATGCTTTTCCTCATCGATTTAGTTATTAATTTCTTAATCACATTTTCCTAGAAAAGGGAAAACTCTAGTATCTCGAGCACTAAAGATAGAATTTGAGCAACTGAATCATTCAATCCAGTTCACATTTGAAAGAATACTGAGTTACAGCTGGAACTTCTAGGCTCCATTGATGTGAAATCACCAGAGTGGTGAATAGCTCAAATCCACCCCACAGTAGATGAATAACCTGAACAGGTAGATTCTTCCAGGCCTGGTCTTTGGCCCTGGGCTTTCTGGCCCTGTATCTGTGTCCTGTAGATTGAAGTTCCTTGTTCTAGGCTTATCCACAGTCATTTGCTGATAATTCCCACTCTAATTTACAGATCCCACTAGTGACAATCAACCATTCTCACTTCCTTTAAGCCTCTTCTATGTATTTTAGACTCAGTAGAAGCTTCAAACAATAAGAAAACCCAGTAACTGAGAGGCCATGTGACTACTGCAGCTGGAGTCTGGAGACTTGAGTTCAAACTCTGATGTAGCTTCTCTTTAGCTATGTGATCATGGATGCATAAATCACTTAAACCCTCAGAGTCTTAGTTTCCCCATATGTTAAAAGGGGGATAATGCTTACAGTGCCTACCTCATAGGGCTGTCATGTAAAAGGTGTTTTGCAAACCATAAAGCCAAATATATATATGTAGGTTATTATTAACTTGAGGTGAGTAATACTTTTCATAGTTGACTCCACCTGAGATTATAGTCATTTCAAGAAGATCAACCCCAACTCTAACATTAATACCTACTGAAAGTCCACCAATCCTTTAAGCCCCAGTTCAAATGTTAGCTCCTATAAGAAGCTTTCCCTGATCGATTCTGTCTAGAATAATCCTGCTCCTCCACTTTCCTGGAGTATTTGATGTCCTTAGCAAACATTGCTTTATAGGAGTCTTATTTGTGAATATAATGTAGCCCCCTGTGAATTTTGAGCTCTGTGAGGGTAAGGACCAGGTTCAGGTAAATCTTTGTGTCTCTCTCAGCACACAACACCATCTTCTTTGGTAGGAGATGCTATAAATGCCTGTTAACGTTCAAATTGAAATTGGTCTCCAAGGTCTTCCCTTTACCAAACACACTTTAAGTCAAATAATTTCTACCCTCCATAGGACACATGCATGTGCACACCTATAAGCAAGGATTTATTAAGTACCTACTATGTGCCAGGCATTGAGCCATACACTGGGAATACAAAGACAAAAAGATGTAAGAGCCTATACCCTTAAGTCAGCTACATTTTGATGGGGGAAATAATGTGGCAGCAGGCACATAATGAATTATATACAAGACAGAAACAAAATTAATACAAGGTCAAGTTGTTGTGGGGCAGACTCTAGCCCCTAGGAGGATTAGAAAAGTCTTCATATTTAAGGTATCACTTGAGCAGAGTTTTGGAGGAAACAAGATATTCTTACAGGCAGATTTTGGGTAGAAATGCATTCTAGGCATGAAGAAAAGTCAAGGCAAAGGAACAGAGATAGGAGAAGGGATACATGGAGGAGGCTACCAAAATCACCTAATACATTTAAGGGAGAGAGGGAGAGAGAGAGAGAGAGAGACAGAGAGAGAGAGGAGGAAAAAAGATGAAAAGTAGGAGGAGGAGGAGGAGGAGATAGGAAAAGAAGGGAAGGAAAGTGAGGGGAGGAATGTGCTGAGTGTTCTCATTAATTATGTGATCAGGGGATGTACGTACCTCTCAGAGCCTTAGTTTTCCAATCTGTATAAAATGTGGATAATGCTTATATTACATACCTCATAGAGCTGTCAAACATGACAGGAATTGTGTCATAGCACAACAATATAGGAAACACACAGAAAGGGCCCAAAGTCAACTAACTGATAGCTGTCACAATGCAAAATAACACCACAGACATGCCAGTGGGAGGGGTCTATTTCATGCGCAAGCTCCTGAGCCCTAAGTTCCTGCTAAGCTAGTTCCTTTAGGGATTGTCTTATAATTGGCCTCCCAGAGAGAGGTGGTAAGAAAAGCAATTATAGCTTTTCCTCTACTGGACTCATCCCATCCCTCATTGTCCTGCCTATCCCCAATGATTGCAGAGTGGGCAGGGGGACCTATTGCCCTTTTCCCTCATTCCTGCCTGCATTGCAATGCAGCTGTGTTTCTCCCTGTTGTTTATGATTATATAGGCTGTCTGGGGCACATTCGTGCCTGTTCTCCTTCCCACATCTGCCGTGAAGGCATACTAGCAGTGATACAGGGGTTCCTGTTGCATATTGCAAGAAACATATATATGAGGAGGATTATGAGTGTTAACCCGCCCATAATATTTATTTTGGAAGTCATAAAGGTCCATTTTTTTTGTATCTTCAGACAAGTACAGACATCTATCTGTTTTAGGCATTTATGAACATGGGACATGATAACCTTAGACTCATGTTTTGAAAAGAAGAAAAGGCAGTGTTATTTAGAGAAGGTTTCAGGAGAAAGGGATTATGTAATTGTCTACAATTATTCCCTTTAATCTCTTCAGATTTCTTTTCCCACCTATCTCTTCACTTGGGGATCTCATCAACTCCTATGGGTTTAATTACCATCTCTATCCTGCCCCAAACTTTCTGATGACCTCCAATCCTCAAATCTACAACTACCTTTAAAAAAATCTCAAACTGGATTGCAATAGACATCTTAAACTCACTTATGTCCAAAACCAAACTCATTATATTTTCCCCTAAACCCTACCCTCTTCCTAACTTCCAAATTACCATACCACATCTTCTGCCTAGTTTCTCAGACTTGCAACCGAGCAGGCATATCTCCCACCTGCCCATATCCAATCTGTTGCCAATACCTGATGATTTCGCCTTTGCAGCTTGGACGTGCACTCTTTTCTCTGACACTGACACTTTTATAGTACAAACCTTCATCACCTCATGACTGGATTATTGCAGTAACCTGCTGGTGGGTGGGCCTGCCTCAAATCTGTTCCCATTCCAATTCATCCTCCATTCCAAAATGACTGAAGTGATTTTTCTAAAGCTCAGTTCTGACCATGTTGGGCCCTACCCACTTCCCACTCAATAAACTCATGTGGCTCCCTATTATCCCCAGGATCAAATATAAAATGCTGTTTGGCATTCAAAGTTCTTCATAACCTAGTTCCCTCCTATCTTTCTAGTCTTCTTACACCTCACTCCCTTGAAAGGTATTCTTTCTTTGATCCACTGACACTGATCTCCTGGTTGTTCCACAAACAAGACAGTTGCTCTATCTTTTAGCTCCAGACATTTTCTCTGGCTGTCCCTCATGGATAGAATGCTCTCTTTCTTCAACTCTGACTACTGACCTCCCTGACTTCCTTGAGGTCTCTACTAAAATTTTACCTGCTACAGGAAATCTTCCCCAACCTCTCTTAATTCTAGTGCTTTCCCTTTATTAATAATTGTAAAGCCACACGCTAGCAGCTTTCCAGAAGAATGCTGCTGTGAACAGCTTTCAAGTTCTGATTACATAGTATAGTGAACACTCTATTCATTCAATAACAAATCAGAGTAAAATATTCACAAAAAATCAAGGTACAGCATTCACAACAACTTATCATAGAAAACATCTACATAATTTTCACCACAGTGGTCACATAGTTTTGAAAAAAGTATAATCATTTAATCAATGAATCACTTAGTAACATAATCAACTCGATCATTCACTCACCCTTAAGGAGGCTTGCCTTCCTTGGCTGGCCCTCAGACTCAGCAGAAGTTTCAGGTGGTTCCCAGAACCAAAATTACTTCATCCAGGTCCTCAAAATAAAAATCATTCTCTCCAGCCTAGGCCTCTCTTCCTCATCCTCCAGAACCTGGCTCCAAAAGATCTGTCTGACCCAGCAGGGGATTCTCCTTATATACACATGGCATTAGCTCCTTCCTGTTTCAGCCATTCCCTGTTTCAACCCTTTCCTGTTATGTCAGCAATAGGGGTTCATATCTTCTGTTTCTTTAACAGAGGCCTGATTAATTACTAAGTGCTAAGTACCTGTTAGCTTTGCCAATACAAAGGGATCAAATTACATTACTATTACAACGATTCCCTATTTTTCCTGTATATAATTTGTTTTATATATGTTCGCATGCTGTCTCCTCTATTAGTTTCTGATTATGCCCTCCTAAAGGGTAAGGACTGTATTTTGCCTCTTTTTGTATCTCTAGACCTAAGGACAATGCCTGGCACACAGTAGGCACTCAATATTGATTGACTGA
>CM053598.1:86938342-86960599 GCA_028646575.1 Pseudocheirus occidentalis
CTACTTTGTGCTAGGTTCTGGAGATACAAGAAGAGGCAGAGAGTCTTCACAATCTAATGAGGAAGATAAAATACAAATAATTATGTAGAAACAAGCTACATACAGGGTAAACAAGAGATAATCAACAGAGTAAAGGCACTAGAATTAAGGGTGATCAAAAATAACTCGGGGGGGGGGGGAGGGGTAGAACTCAAAAGGAAGCCCAGAAGGCCAGGAACACTGAGATTAAGAGGGAATGAATTCCAGGCATGGGAAAAAGCCAAAGAAGTTTCCCATAGTTGGAAAGGGGGAAGAACAAAAAGATCAGCCTTACTGGATCACTACATGGGAGTGATTGTAAGTTTCTCAATGGTATGGACTATACTTTAATCACTGAATGGGTGGTGCCTCACTCAAATTGAGACTTGGGAAAGACTTAGCTTAAAAAGGTCAAGGTCAGGGGTGGCTAGGTGTTGCAGTGAATAGAGCACCAGTCCTGGAGTCAGGAGGACCTGAGTTCAAATCTGGCCTCAGACACTTAACACACTTACTAGCCATCTGACTTTGGGCAAGTTACTTAACCCCAACTGCCCTCCAAAAAAAAAAAAAGATCAAGGTCTTCCATCACATTCAGGGCCATCTCCAGTCATCCTGATCTATATCTTGATACTGGACCCAGATGGCTCCGGAGAGGAGAGTGAGGCTAGTGACTTTGCACAATCCTCTCTCACTTAAATCCAATTCACTTGCAAGTTATGACATCACCTTCCTGATGCCATGGTCCTCTTTGAGAAGGAAGGATAAAACCACAGGGAATGATTCCAAAGAGCTCTATAGCATAATGCATTAATGACAAAAGCAATAATTAGGATGACAGCAGATTCCAATTATTTCATACTTTCTGGAAACAAAGTACTTCACTAGGATTATCTACATGGATGGCTTCATCCAACTTTCCTGTCTTTGCTCTGGAGCTCTGCCATCTGGAATACCCTTCCTTCTCCTCTGTACAAATCCAAACCACACATTATTTAAAACACAGGTCAAATCCTATATTCTCCATGAGATTTTTTGCTAATCATTCTGATCCCTAGTAATGATCACCTATCCTTTTCTCCTATCATAAACATAGAACCAACCAGAGAAGATTTTTATTCTAAGATTATCTAAGATTATTATGTCAGAGATATATGTCTTATCACCCCAGGTACACTGTAAATCCCTGGTGGGCAGGGAAATATCTATTTCAGTATTTCTGTCTCCCTGATAGGGTAGCCCAAAACAATATTGAGTACATGGTAGGCACACTAAAAAGACTTGTCGGCCAGCTATTTGAAAAAGAAGAAGAAAAATAAACCCTACAAATAAAATTCTATAAAAAGAATAGTTCATTCACACATAGTATCAGAGCACTTCAGGATCTTAAATTCTGATGACATTCGTGTTTCCAAATTAGTTTCACAACTTATTTAAACCATTATAAGGATCATTTTGTTTTTATTTTTGAATAGGGTTTTCCCAAAGTGATTGAGAAATGAAGAATTCACAAAATATAATTCAAATGTGTAATTTGCCCAAGTTCATTCTGCTGGCCCCACATTCTTTGTCTCTTGCACATTTTCCTTTTCAATTTAAGTTTATTTTTTTTATATTATTTTTAGGAGTATCTCACATTCAAGAGGACATAAAACACAAATACTGGTATTTCCCAACTTACCTTCCACTTTATATCCTTAGAAGCTATTACAATCATAGACTCATATAGCTGGAAGGAGTCTTGTTGGTCACACCTACTTCCCTTCCCTTTTCCCTCAAGTCTTGTCTTCTATTAATTTCCCTATTTGGAATTTCTCTGATTTTTAAAATCCTACTTTCCTCTCCTCTTGTACCATTATCCTTTCTGACTACATTCCAGGCAGCTCTTAGATCCCTCCCCAGCCCTGCCACCCACCAAGGGCTTCTTACGACAATTTCAAATGAGATGGAGAAAAACCTAGATTTTTTTTCTTCTAGGCCTTTTATTAAGATTAACTCATTAAAACAATAAAAAAATTGTTGCTACCTGTGAAGAAAATGGAGCTTCTCACATTCCCCCTCCTCCTAAGGAATTCACTTGAAAAGGTATGCCCTGATCTATATTTAATCACGGGTATGATTACACCTCTTTAAAAAATTTAAGAGTGAATTGAGGTAAGTGTCCTTGAACAGCCCTAGTCCTAGAATCCACTATATGAATGTACTAACATGCAGATATGAACATTATGTTGAACTAGAATGCTGTAAACTCCTAGGACATAGTCTCAGAAAGGAGACAGTTAGAATTGAAAGTACCTTCAACTCTGGCCTGGGTCAGGATTGATGCAAGTTATCTACTTGGTGTTAAAAGAGTAACTAGTGTTAAGAGTCAAGGACTTAGATTTTCAGCTTTACCATTGACCTTAAATCAACTTTACTGTATGACCTTGGAAAAGCCACTTTACTATATTACATATCAGGTTGTTGGGAGTTTTTTTTATCTTTAAAATGAATGGGTTAGAATGGTTCAGCATTTTCCAAATAATGTTATTCAAGGGTCATTTGGAGACTTAAAATACTTGGCTGTAGTCAATAAATGCCAGTTTTGGATAACAGGAGTTGTAGACTAAAGTAGTGCTAAAGTAGGAGTAGAGAAAAGGAAAACTGGGATCAAAATGGAGGGATTAAACTTTTTTTTTTTTACCAAAAAGTTGGCTATGTATAAGAAGTATTTTAGTTTAAAGGATTGGAGATTTAGAAGAGTCCTTAAAGAATACTTCATCAATGACACTAATTTTGTTTGTTTGTTTTTCACATTTGATTAATGCATTGGGTATTTTTTTTTTACATTACTGTCAATCCTTAATAATCTTTCCCTTTACAATGAATCCTCACTTCTAAAAAAAATAAATAAATAAAAGCAGCAAAACAAATTCTACCCACCAGTATGAACGGTATTCTGTACCCGTTGCCCATCATCTCTCCACAATAAACAGAGAAACCTGTTTTATCATCAGTCCTCTGAAGCAGGATTGGTCAATATCCATATGAATTTTGATGTTTTTAGTGCCCTTTGTCTTTAAATCAGTGGAGTGGAACTGAAATAGAAAGAGATCCCTCCTGCCATATATTGACTTAGAAAATCTGAACTAAATATTGTTTTTATTATACTGTATTTTTTTATTTACTTTGTTAAACATTTCCCAATCCCATTTTAATCTGGTTCTCGCTATGCTCAAGAGTTTTGTGGGCTGCAAGAGGCTGGCGTGTGTTTGATATCTCTGCTTTAAGCCATTGTGGCCACAGTATATGCTATCTCAGATCTGTTCTATGTCCATTGCAACAATCCATGGAGTTCTTCAAAGTTTCTCCAACTTTCTCCTAGTCATCATGTCTTAAGGCAGAGCAATATTTTCCTAAATTCATACCATAATTTTTAGAGATGAAGGACCTATAACCTACTAAAAGGAAATGGCAGCAGCAAAAGCAAGATTCATATAGAGGTTCTTTGATTTGGAATCCAGTGGCCTCCCTGACAGAACACTTGGCTTCACCCCAACATTCAATATTTTAGAGGCATATCAAATTGTTATTCAATATTTTAGAGGAATGTTGAATTGTTATTCAATATTTTAGAAAAATATTGATAGCACCTAAGCTTTCTCATAGACACTATAAGGGTTTCATGGAACAGAACATTGTAAACACTGCACTAGGAAATCTGTATTATCCCCTAAAACTTTATCAATGGTTCAATAAACATAAATGCTTCCTATGTGCCACCACTGTGCTAAGTGCTGGCCATAGAAAAAGAGGCAAAAGACAGTGTCTCTCCTCAAGGAGATCACAATCTAATGAGGGAGATAACATGCAAACAAACATACACAAAGCAAGCTTTATACAGGAGAAAGGAAGGGAAGGCAATAGAATTAAGAGGGGTTGCAGAAGGCCTCCAATAAAATAAGGTATAAAAGATTTAAAGGAAACCAAGGAGATCAGTAGATGGAGAAGAGCAAGGAGAGCATTCCAAGCATGAGGAATAGCCAAAGAAAGTGTTCCAAGTCAACATATGGAACTCTCACATTCAGAGTATCTACTGCATTGAGGCCATCTCTACAACTCCAACCAGATACAAACCAAAAATGCTTCAGCTGGTTGATATCTTGATGAAGTCATAAAACTAGGTAGTGAAGGAAGTTTTACAAGAATCCATGAAAACAGAATAACTTTAACCTCATCAAAGAAGTTTTTTTTTATTTTAATTACTTATGTAAGCACTGGGGAACCAATTTCTGTGCCAGCCAAAGGAGCCTTGGCCTTGACAGTCCAAAGAAACAGGCTGAGTCCACCCAGAACTTTCCTTGTCCAGCTGCCAACCTTGGAGTACAATTAACTATCAGGAAGTACAACCTCAGCAAAAAAAAATGTGCAGGAACAGCTGGATGGTACTCATAGGAAGGAAAATTCATTTATTACTTACATAATTAGGCTTCCCTCTCTAAATACAAAAATAACCACTCTGCACATTAACTAAAGAGGGGATCATCACAGACTTTCCAGCCAGTCCACACTGAAAGACCCAACACTACTCTCTTTTGGATCTTAAAAGGAAATTTTTGGGGGAGGAGGTCAATGAATGGGGGGGGGCAACTAGGTGGCACAGTAGATAGAGTGGCAGACTTGGAGTCAGGAAGACTCATCTTCCTGAGTTCAAATCTAGACTCAGATATTTACTAGCTGTGACCGTGGGCAGGTCACTTAACCCTGTTTGCCTCCATTTCTTCATTTGTAAAATTAGCTGGAGAAGGCAATGGCAAACCACTCCACTATCTCTGCCAAGAAAACCTAAATGGTATCATGAAGAGCTGGACATGACCGAAATGAATGAACGACAACAAAGGATGATGGAGCTATGGACTTGGCATCAGCTGGCAGACATCTGAACACCAAGTCTGCCAGTTTCTAGATGATTGGCCTCTAGTAGTTCACATTTCCTCTCTAGGCATCAGTCTCTTCAATGACAAAATGAATGGGTTGTTTGAGATGATCAAAAAATTCCTTCTAGCTCCATAGTCTAAAGATCATTGAGTTTATAAAGTCCACACCTTAGTGTAGCCCAAAGACTCCTGAGCACAAAGGGCTAAAGTCATAGAACCATAGATTTAGACCTGGAAGGAACCTCAGAGGTCATTAAGTCAAAGCTCTTTATTTTACAGTTGAGGAAATTGAAGTATCAGCTAAGTGACTTGTCAACGATCACACAGGAAGTAATGTAAGCAGCAAAGGTAGGGTTGGAACCCAGCACCTCTGACTTCAAGTCCTGAGATGTCCCATGCTGCCTTGGATTTAAGAATTAAGGCTTATCCTACAGCACCAGTTGTCCAAAGCACCCATTCATTCTACCAATTAATCAACAAGCATATATAGAATACTCTTAGAAAGACATTATGATAGATGATGATAAAACAAAGACAAAAATAAAACAGTCCTTGTCTTCAACAAACTTATATTCTATTCAACTATCTCTTATAAGAGGACAATACCACCTTTTTATTTCTATAGGAGAGATTCTTAACCAAAGGCCCACACGCTTAAATCGATAGATTTAAGGAGTTCTGTAAATTTGGGTGGGAGTAAATATGACATTTTTTATTTTTACTAACCTTTCACTGACCTTTAACATGCTTTCAATTATTTAAAAGCATTATTCTGGTCGATAGCCTTCACCAGACTGCCAAAGGGGTCCACAAGACACATACAAAATTCCAAACCCTTGTTTAATACAGTCATTTATCCAAAGCATTCAAAGTCACATTGCCTCATTCATCTTCAAAGACTTTCTTAATAGCAGTAAGGGAAAGTAAAATTTTATAACAGTGTTTGTCATTCACCCTAAGGAGGATAGGCCACATGAAAATATTTATATAACATGAAAGGCTTATAAAGCAATACATACATTTACAGACAGATAGACATAGATAAATGCATACATAATATACATGTATGTATATATATGCATATGTTCATAGCCTTATTATGTGACATATATTGAGAGAGAGAGAGAGAAATAATATATTGACATATAATTATCCTTATAACACCCTGGGAGGTAGGCATTGCTTTTTTTCTATTTTTCAGATGAGAGAATTGAGTGGATTGCCCAGAGCTACACAAGAAAGAAGTGTCTGAGACAGGATTTGAACTTAAGTCCGTATGATTCTAAGTCCAGTACTCTATCCACTGCTGTCTGGAAAAAAAATGGCAAGAAAAAGTGGACTAGAAATTGAGACAGTCTAATTCCAAGTCTGACACCATCTACTGAAAGAAACATCAGTTTTCTTATCTGTAAAACAGGGTTTACCATCCCTACCCATCTCCCAGGGGTGTTGTGAATATCAAATAAAACAATAAAGGGGAAAGAATTTTTAATGGCATTATACATTTTATATAATATACATTATAAATTTTATATAATAGACTTAATTACAAAGTAGATGAAGAATGCACTTAATGTTCTCATTAATTAAATATAGTTAAACAGGTCATCCATTTAATTAGAATAAACATTGCCTAGGACAACAACCTGGGCCCAATATGCAGTAGCCAAAGCATATTAATATCTATTGCCTATATGTTTCATAGCATCTTCCATCCCCCAAATTGGCCAAGACATCTCTTATACCTGGAATGTATTCCTTCCTCCTCCTTTTCCTCTCAGAATCCTTATTTCCTTCCAAGGCTCACTTCAAATATCACTTCTTCCAAGAAATCTACCCTAATCCCCCTCCCTCAGATTAACATTCTCAGTCTCTTCAAATTAATCTTGTATTTTTTTATCTGTATATGAGTGCTCACCTTCTCACCAATGTTAAGTTGCTAGAGGGTAGGGCTGGTTTCATCTTTGCATCCCCAGTGCCTAGCATATAGGGGGCATTTAATAAATGTTTACTGATTGATTGTTTACTTAGCAAATATTAATTTAATTTAATAGGAAGAAGGCAGGATGGATTAAAATTTGGAAAATGATTACAAATTGTTCACTACCATAAAAACATATTTTTATGAGACCAATATTAATATTTCCTCTTTTAGGAAGAAGTCAGGACCTATGAGTGTATGGTTTAGGAAATCCCTGGTGAGGATACATTTTCTACCAATGATGATAGGCAATTAGATCTATGGGCTCTCTGAGGTTAGGTGCCTTGCCCACCAGCAAACACCCAGTCAGTCTGGGTCAGGGAAGGGACTTGCCTTAGTTTTCCTGACAAAGCTGGTTCTCTATCCACTGTGCTGCAGTCCTTTCTTTTATTATTTATAGGGCACTTTAAAACTTACAAAACCATTTTCTTCCAATAACCATGTTAAATAGGTAATGTATGATTAGTGTTTTATTGCCTCTAGTTTAAAGAAGATAAGAATAAGATTTGGCTAAGCCAGAATAAAAGAGCTAGAAAGTGTCAGAGGCAGGATCTATCCCTAAACAGACAGACTGAATGTTGAATAAGCCAGAGTATGTTCCAGGCACTGTGCTAAGTACTTATGATACAAATTTAAGCAAACAAGAAAATTCCTGTCCTCAAGTGCTTGCATTCTAATGAATGAAGACCACGAATAAAGGGAAGTTAGACAGGGTAGATGGGGAGAAGGGAACCCAAGGAGGAAAAAAGCTGTTATCTGGAAAATACAGCATGTCCAGCAAATGAGCAGAGTCATGGGGTGAAGTATTCTCTATGGTGGGAAACCTGATGGCAAGGAAATGAAGAGGTTCGGTGAGTAAACTCGTGAACTAGGTTCGCTGACTCCAAGCCGAGCACCATGCTCTGTCCATCAGAGACCACTCACTTTTTATTTGACTGTTAGTTGCTGATATTATGGAAGAGAGCAAATCATGGCAAATCAGAAGAATGCAAATGGCGGGTGATATAAAAGATAATTGAAAGATGCACTATAGTATGGGTGCACAGCCTGTGGTGTGTTACCAGTTATGAGGTGTCTTTACATGAAGGGGTGTCAATAATATATAATGAAAATAGATGTGACACATATATCCTGGAAGCAGCCAAGAGGAGCAAGGCATAGAATGAATGCAGGGCCTGAAGTCAGGAAGGCCTAAGTTCAAAACCCATCTTACTAGCTGCATGACCTGGGGCAAGTCACTTAATCTATTTCCCTCAGTTTCTTCAACTATAAAATAGGAATCATAATAGCACCTACCTTCAAGGATTATGAGGATCAAGTGAGATAATATTGGCAAACCCCTTAGTACACGGACTGCCACCCAGTAGGCATTATATAAATAGTGGCTATTTATTATTATTCTTCCTCTTGTTATCATTAAAGGGAAGGTGGGCAGTAAAATAGCAAAAGAAAGAATTATCATCTCTCTAGAACTCTCTGATATCTTCATGATACTAAGATAACTACTAGAAGACTTCAAGTTCATTGAGTGGATCCCTCCTCCCCCAGATCCCACTAGCAAACAAGTCTTATGGATTGTATCTTCCACATTCACATCCATTCTTCGTCATCACTTGGCTGTTCACAGAGTTCACCTGGACTATTGCAAAAGCTTCCTAATTGCTCTCCCAGCATCTAGCCTCCTTGTTCTCCGATATATCACAAATATCCCCAAGTCCATGTTGGACCGTTTTACAACCCTGCTTCAAGAGCATCAGCAGCCCCTATTGCCTCTAGGATCAACTACGAATTCCTCCCTTTGGCATTTAAAGCCTTTCCCATTCTGGTTCCTGCTTAATCTTTCTAGGCTGATTACACATCATTGGCTCCGTGCTCTACTTTACAGACAAACTGGCCTCCACCCCCCCCCCCCTCCCCGCAACATGTCATTCCATCTCTCATCTCCCTGCCTTTGTAAGAGCTGTCTCCCATGCCTGGAATGATCCCTCTCTCTTTCCAAGTCTTTGAAACTCTAATTTCCTTCAAAGATCAAATATCCTTTCCCTTAGCAGGCCTTCCAGTGATTATCTCAATTGTTATTACCCCCTTCCATGTTTATTTCATTGTATTTATTTTATCAATGTTCAGTTATCTGTTATAACTGGGACATGTGCCCCACTCCCATCCCCTCCACCCCAGGAAATAAAAGCTTCTTGAGAGCAGGGGTTGTTTTAGTTTTTGTCCTCTTATCCCCCAAAGCTAGCACAATTCTTGGCACAGATGAGGGGGTATAGAATCTTGGAACCCCCTTAAACTCTCCTTGAATCTTCCTACTGGATCTGGTGTTCTCCTGAGGCCATAAGTCTTCCATTATCACAATGATTCAATCTTTTACCCTTAACCTAGGCCAGCCCTCCATTGTCTGTTTCCCACACTTGATCCCATCAAAATCCCTTTCTCTTGGTTCCTATCACAGTCCTATTAAGATCCTCCCTAGACTCCTCTTCAACACTCTCCCTAGACCCCACCCCTAGATCCCTCCCACAGTCTTTCAGGTATAAAAGATCTATCTTGTCTCCATGAAGGCTTTCACATTCTATCTAAGCTCAGATTCTATCTAATTTAGTTCAGACTCAGCATGTGTCAGACTGTTCTGGCCCTCTTGTCAATGCAAGCATCACAAATGCTCAGGTTCCTTGAGAGTTTATGATATGGTGAATCTTTAATAAACTTTGTTTTACTTTGGCTGAAAGAAGGCTTGAGTCGAATTCATACAAAAGGACCCAGCATGTCTGTATTTTGTGGTCTCAAGCACCCCTAAACCCCAAGCCTCAAGACAGAGAGAATAATTAATAAATTATTCATGAATTTAATTACTTTGGAGGTTAATTTGTCTGTGGTCACATAGCTAGTAATAACTAAGACAGAATTTGAACCCAGGACTTCCTAACCCCAAAGCCATCATGTTCTCTCTCTTATGTGTTTCTTTTGAGTTATGCTGTGTAAAAGAAACTTCTTGGGTCGTCCAGTCCATTCCCTACCAGACCCACATCTCTCCTATAGCAGCCCTGACAAGTAATCATTCACTGAATCTTCACAGAAATACTTCCATCTTTGTACAACTCTAATCATAAAACATTAAAGCCTTTCTGTCGCTTCTACACACTTGGCCCTTTGATCACAGACGACATGTTTAGTACCTTTTCTACATGAAATCACACAATAAACATTCCAACTCTGGATGTATCTATTCACAGAGCTTTGGCCTGCTTTATGCCATCAACAGAGGGCATGGAGGTTTTTTATTCCTTTTATTATCTCCTAATACACACTTTGGGTTTTTTCATGCAAAAATAATTGAGTATTAAGGAATTTCATCATGATGTCACAACCTGATTTGGAAACTGAATGAAAGATAGATAGATAATGGAATCGACTTTCTTGTTTGGATATCAAATGGCTCAAAATGAAGATCTGATTCCTTCTTAAGCTTGTCTGCATGTGTGATTTGTTCAGTGTGCATGGACTGATGTTACTAGTGAAGGATGAATGCTTATAGAATTGTGGCAAGTCTTTGCATGAAGGAACCCAGGAAATCATCTCACCTAATTCTTTTACAGATGAAGAAACCCAAAGCCCAGTAAGAAAGGACTCGACCAAAGTCACACCAATACTTAGTAGGAGAAAAGGGATGAAAGTCTAGGTTTCCTGATTTAGGAGTAAGTAAATGGGTATTTATTAAGCACCCAGTAAGTGGTAGATATAGTGCTAAGAGCTAGAGGCACAAAGAAAGGCAAAAGCAAAAGAAAGAAAGACAAACCTAGCCTTGCTCTCAAGGAGCTTACAGTCTAATGGAAAGGTGGATTCCATTGAGGGGATGCCTTAAGGTGCAGAGATAAGTACAAGTACGAAGGAAACTGAGGAGGGGGAGAATATTGACAACTGATGGGAAGGCATCACAGAGGAGATGGCATCAGGGTGGAGCCTTGAGTGAAGACAAGGATTTAGAAATGTGGTGATGAGGAGAGAGTGTATTTTAGGGATCATTATAAAGGTATAGAGAAGAGAAACAAGAGGAGGGGATTAGGATGTTGGCTGGTTGTAGAGTCTGGCAAAAATGAAGTGTGTAAACAAGAGTAGAATAAAATGAAACTGCAATGGCTGAAGGCAGTCAAATTATGGAAAATCTTCAATGCCAAACTAAGATGTATTGTTTTATCCTATGGGCAATGAGGAAGTTACTGAGGGTTTTTTGAGTGGGATGGGTCACTGAAAGAATTATGTTTTAGGAAGATAAGTTTGGCAGTTATGTAGAGGCTGGATTGGATGGTGCAGGTACTGTAAGTAGGGAGCCCAATAAGGAGGCTGAGAGAAATGATTATTTCTCTCTCATCTTAACAGCCAATTATTAAAACTGGAGAGACCCAAGCTTTCTCTCCCTCCCCACCCCCCATCCTATTTCCTTGTCCAGTCTCTCAAGGACAGTGCTGATGTAAAATAGGATTAGCACTCTCCTTAGTCTGAGTATTGCTACTCTGTCTTGGGTGAAAATCTTTTTCTAAATTGCCCAATACTGGGGATGGTCTGGGTATAGGGATAGTCCCTATCAAATAGCAATGTGATGTCACTCTCAGCCCCTCACTGGAGTTAGCTCATTTCTCCTTGTAAAGTCCACTTCTTGTTAATTGTTAACCAATTAGAGTTGATTGCCACCCTTAGGAACACTTCTTTTCAGAAAGAGCAGAAAAGCCATAAGTCCTCCACCGTGATTGTCTTTGATCTAAGAGAGAGACAGCTACATGGAAATCCCTTTATTGAAATGTTGGCATTATTAATAACATTATTGTATTACCCAGAAATTATGTTGCTTGAACCTTTTTAAATGTCACAAGGTCCTCACAGAAGTTCCAGGAAGAAGTAATTGGAGACTCCGCTAGAATGAGGTCTCTATGAATGGAGAAAAGTAGACCATGTTGTTTCCTTATTTTGAAAGTGGGTAAAGACTAAACCTGGAATAAAAAGGGCACTTGCCAGGGACCTCACTATTAGGATTTTCTACTTTGAGAACCTCTGCCTGAAGGAAAGTCAGCCCACAGCCTTCCCTTCTCTCTCTGGATGGCTATGACATGATTTTTTTGGGGGGAGGGGGGGCAGGGATGTAATGCTCATCTTTCATCTCCCCTCAAAGACCAGGACCCTCTGACTTATTCTGGATTTTATCTTTCTTCTTTACCACACAATTCTCCAGAAGGGAGCTCTGGCCTGATTCCCTACATGTTCCATATCTAGGCCCATGACAAAATTCCAACTAAGCTCACAGCTCGGCACCTCTCTTCTCCTGTGACATAATTTATGGAGAAGTCACTTCCACTACCATCTCTCTCGCTACTGGCATCAACTAAAATGCTGCAAACTCACAGTTGCCAAGATGGCACTGTTGAAAGCCTCCAAGTCAGGCAGCTTTCTGCATAAAGCTTGAAGCATGAGCTGACACTGCCAGAACCCAGGCTCCCATCAGAGCCAGAGGAGGAAGTGTGGGTGCCATCCTATGTTTTCCTAACTTGGAAAGGTGGTCCCCCCCAACATGGGCCATCTCCCTTGAACAAACATTAGGAAACATCAGTCCTCTTCCTTCTGGCAGGCCGTGTGGAGGAATCCGCTCTTCTGAGCCAAGCAATTCCTGTAACGGCAGCCAGCAGGAGACAGGAATTTGGGGATAAAACCTATCTACATATGTGCTTCTATTTACAACCTGTGCTTACACACAGTTATAAAGGGGGAGGGGGCAAAAACTAAGACTGGAAATGAAAACAAATCGACCCATTTATCTCCCTTCTTTAATTTCACTGTTTGCTCTGTTTATTGGAGTCAGGCAGGGATTCCAAAATAGCTCTTCACCCAACAGGAGGATTTGTAGAAACCCTGTGCCCTAGCTGCTTCCAGATACTTTCACTGGATGAGTTGCATGCTGGGAAGTCTGTGCTTGTCTCAGGGCTTTCCCTAAGGATCTATCTGCCTTTGGGTATGTTTATTTAGAATACAGCCAATGGGTAGATACTTGGGAGAATAAGTATTTAATGAATATCTAGCAGATTCAGGGCACTGGGATAGCCAGAAAAATACAAGGACAAGTAAGACACAGTGTCTACCCTTCAGGAGAGTAATCATACAATTAACCAACAATCATTTACTAAGCACCTACAGTATACCAAGTAATATTCTGAATGGTAAGGATACAAATATAAAAATGAAGCAGTCCTTGACCCCAAGGAGCTTACATTCAGTTGGGAGAGCAGTGTGTGCATTTTTTGTATAAGTATATGCAAGATATATAGAAAATAAATTCAAGGTTATTGGAGGGGAAAGTATAAGCTGAGAGGATTAGGGAAAACCTACTGTTAAAGGTAATACTTGAGTTGGGTTTTGAAGGGGAAGGGGGCATTCTAAGAGGATTCTAAGAGCAGGTAAATAACAGGAAGAGGTAGACGTGCACAAATAATTAAAATGCACAGCCATGAGGGATAAATGTCCAATGAGGGACATGAATAATAACCCCATGTTGAGGCAGTTCACAGGAAGAAGCAAGGGAGAGAGGGAAGGAGGGAGGAGGAGAGAGAGACAAACACAAAGAAACAGAAGGGGAAAGGGGAAGGGAGACTGAAAAGAGACAGAGAAGAGACAGAGAGAGACAGAGGGAAACAGGGAAAGGAGGCAGAGAAACACAAAAAGAGAGAGAGGGGAGAGGGAGAGGGAGAGGGAGAGAGAGAGAGAGAGAGAGAGAGAGAGAGAGAGAGAGAGAGAGAGAGAGAGAGAGATCTATGGGCTTGTGGAACCAGAGAAGGCATAAATGGATAACTGAGATTTGAGCTTGGTCTTCAATGACAATAAAAATAATAAAAACTGAAAGCTAACATTTATACATCACTTTACATTTACAGAGTGCTTTACATATATTTGTTTATTTGACACAACAACCCTGTGAAAACAGCTGGAAATTGCTGCTATTATTCTTCCCCTTCTGTGGATGAGGAAACTGAGATTAAACCACTTGCTCAGGGTTGTATAGTTAGTAGGTGAATGAGGCAGAATTCAAACTCTCTCTACCACCCCCAAGCTGGGAGGGGGGGTGCAGGGAGAGGGGAGGGGAGAATAACCCAAGAGAAGGTATGGTGCTAAGGAAAGCACCAGAGATGTTGGAAGGACAGGAAACAGATCCTCTGTGCTAGATGGAAAGTTCATGGCCTTGATTTGAGCAGTAAAATGGGGAGACAGATCACGATCAGCTATGTGACCCTGGCCAAGGCACCTAACCACTCTTTGCCTCAGTTTTTTCATGTATAAATTGGGAGGAGGCTGGAGGAGTCAGACTCAATGGCCTCCTGTGATCACATACTAATGGAAGGAAACATTAATTAAGTGCCTACTCTGTGCCACGCATTGTGCTAAGTATATATATTTTTATATATAAATATCTCATTTTCTTCTCAAAACAACCCAGCGAGGTAAGTACTCATATGATTCGGAAATGAGAAAAAGAGAAGGGGTGGGGTGGGGTGGGGAGGGAGAGGGAGAGAGAGAGACAGAGAGACAGAGAGAGAGACAGAGAGAGAGAGACAGAGAGAGAGAGAGAGACAGAGAGAGAGACAGAGAGAGACAGAGAGAGACAGAGAGACAGAGAGAGAGAGAGAGAGAGAGAGAGAGAGAGAATGCCTGGAGTCAAATTAGAACTCAGGACTTTCTGAATCTAGGCTCAGCACTCTATACCCTGAGTCACCAAAAGCAACTTGAGAAGAGAGAACATATTGTATGCATAGTGCTATGCACCCAGTCAATACAAGAAATATTTTTATATTGTATTGTTTTATATTATGTTATTAGACATATGATCTAAATGCCATCCTTTGAACATGCAATGGCTAATAAGTTTAAATACACCCCTGTTTATGATGTGGATTCAAAAGAAAAATTCAGGCTAGTTTTCTCACAGAAACATAGCTATGATTATACTGGTAAAGAATACAGGAACTCTCTGGTTCATCAAGGCAGTAAAAGATCTCTTTACCTCCCCAACTCCTAAGAAGCCTTGAGGCCTTGTGTCTGGGTACCTTGAAGTCTGCATCCACAGAAAGTAAACAGGAGAATTTCATTCCAGTCTGAACCAGAGCCAAGGTACAGTGCAGGGGAAGAGGAAGAGTTTCTATGGTAACCAGGACCTCTATTATATATAAACCAAAACTCAGCATGTGATACCATGCTAAGTGCATTAGCAAGTGTAGTGGGCACAGGCATAGGCACTGACCAGCTTCCAAAGAGGACAGTGGCATTCCTCTGGGTCCCTGTATAGGCCAGAACTGGGTTCCTCAAGTCCATGGAAGAAAAAAGGCAGACATTACCTTCACTTACCACATCTACTATCCTCAAATTATCTTGTATTCATTTATCTCCAAGTAGGTTGTAAGTTCTTTGAGGAGAACTGTTTTTCATTTTCCTCAATGTTTCCCCAATACTTGGGAAAGTGACTTGCACATAATAAATGTTTATTGAGTTGAATTACATTGCTAGTGAAAACTAGCATAAGTAAAATAATTAGAAAGCAATGCTGGACAATTTGTAATTATAAATTGTGATTGGTACAGTCTCTAGGGGCTGCAAGAGTTCAGAGAAGGAAATGCCAGTGTGGACTAGAATAATCTGAAAGGTTTTAAACAAGAAGCAGGTATTAAGCTAGATCTATAAAGATGGTTGAGAGTCAGAAAAGATGGAAATGATCAATGTTGGAGGTGTTGTGGAAGGACTGGTACCTTGTTAGTGGAGCTGGCAATTAGTACAACCATTCTGGAAAACAATTTGTGCTAACAGAAATAAAATGGGTAAAACTCCTTCACCCTTTGATCTACTGCTACAGGTATACACCAACAGTAAACACATACATAAATATATATATCATGAGTAAAAAGAAATGTCTGTTTACATGAAAATATTTACAGCAGTACTTTATGTGGCAACAAAAAAAACTGAAACAAAGCAGTTTTCTGTCATGAACCCCTTTGGCAGTCTGGTGAAACCTATACACATCTTATCACAATAGTACATTTAAAGTCATTAAATAAAATACACAATATTACGAAAGAAAATTTTCATATTGAAGTATAGTTCTAAATAAAATACAACTTCACAGTCTCCGTGTTAAGATACCTCATCCCCAGAATATTAACCTAAGAAGAGACTGGGCCGGAAAAATACCTGGATGGATTCTGCACCATGTACATACATAGTAGACTCTCAATCAATATGTGTTTAGATTAAATGATTTCTAAGCCCTCTTTCAGTTCTAACATTCTAAAATCTTAATCATCCAAACATCAGCATAGAAAGCCAACTCTTGCTGTTCATGACCTCCTTGGTATATATGGCTATCAATGGAATTTCTGGATCAAAGAGTATGGAAATTTTATCCACTTTATTTGCATAATTACAAATTGTTTTCCCAAATGATTGTACTAATTGACAGTTTCACCAACAATGTTGTTATGCTTCAGCATCCCCTGAGCTGACCAATGAGTATTATCTTGATTTTGGGAATTGCCTTTTTGAATGTTTCTTGGCTTCTTTGAGAGTATGCCCACTGTCCTGAGACTCAGGGAAAATTCACTGCCTGTGGAAGACAGGGTGCTCTCTGAAGCCTTTCACAGCCTAGAATTCTCTCCTGTAGGAAGAGAACAAAATATCTGTGCTCCTGCATAAACCCAGTCCCTGAAAACCACTTCATGGCAGAGCCAAGCAAGAGGAGCAGATGGCTCCCTTGAGAGAAACCCCTTCTTTAGAACAACAAATAACTTTGCTAATTACCCTAAGTGGCAGAAGAAAATATTAGCACTGATAGAAGAACAAGTGGGATTCAATCTTTAAGTGAGATAGATTGAAGCTTCTCCCAGTCCATTCAAGTCACTCTTTAACATGCTGCCACCCAAATGAGCTTTGTGTCCTCCTGATTCCATAAAGTCCAATCACTTTAAATACATTCATTCCCCAGAGAATATTTCCTTAAGATTCATAATATTGCACCAGTCATTTAGAAAACATGTTGTTTTCCTGCCGCAGTTAGGCATAAAATTTATTTTGTGAGCTTTGGGCAGGCCATCTATCCCCCACAGAAGCAGCGAACAGAGATGAAACAACCTTTGGCAGAACAAAAGAGGGAGGAAGGCAGAGTGGGAAGGACAGCTGTGATTTTAGGGCCAATCTTCTCTCAGGATCCACTTTTTAGACCAAAGAAGAGAAACTCCAGGGCAGGGGTGGGGATCCTGCAGCCTCAAGGTCACAAGTGGCCCTCTAGGTCCTCAAGTGCAGCCTTTTGACTGAATCCACACTTCATAGAAGAAAACCCCCTAATGAAAGGATTTGTTCTGTAAAACTTAGACTCAGTCAAAGGGCCAAACCCAAGGACCTAGAGGGCCTCCTGTGACCTTGAGGCAGCAGGCTCCTCACCCTTGCTCTAGGGTAAAAAAATATTCATATTGAAGTGTAGCTCTAAATAAAATACAACTTCACAGTCTCCATGTTAAGACACTTCATCTCCAGAATACCATCTCCATGGTGAATAGGAAAGAAAGTATCACAGCCTTCATATTTAAATCCACACACATGTATCATGTCCAAGGTGGGAAGTTCACTATTCAGATTTCAATGGACACCTCCTGGGGACTTAACAAGAGTTTAATAGGCTAATTTCTAGAGAGAATCAGGGCTGAAAGTACAACTGAGCACTCTCTCCCTCTCCCTCCTCCAGGTGAATGCCTAAAACAGAGCTTCCTGGCAGGTCAGCAGCGATCAGCTGTTTGATTAAGGAGCTCTACAAGTAACTGAAATGTCAGCCTGAATACCTTCAGCCTCAGGGCTCTAAGCATTCACACATCCAAAGGCCATAAGGAAGGGAGACAAGTTCTTGCAGAGAAGGGCCACTGGGTATTTCTAGCTCAGGGTGAAGAGGACAGGGGAGAGAGGGAGAGTTGGAAGGAAGAGAGAGGGGAGGAGAAAAGGAAGGAGGGGAGGAGAGAGGGAAAGAGAGAAAGGGGGGAAGGGAGAGAGGAAGATGGGGAGAACTATCAGAAATTCTCTCTTCTCCTTCCTGTTTTTCCTATGCATATGCTTCACAAATAACACATGAAAGGCACTGAAGTTTTTGAACTCCAGTTTCTAATAGGTTCACTCTTCATCTGATCAGACAGGAAGGACAGGAAGACAGCTTTGGAGGGGTTAATAATCTTACTTTATTCTAGTCTACTCTTCTCAAAGAGAGTTGCTGATAATGGGAGCAACAACTCCTACAGCATTTCCTAATCACCGTTCTTGCAGGGGCCCGTCAGAATATAGTAGGAGCTACAACTCCTATAGGTCCCCTATGCCTCAAAGAGGGCTGGTTCAGGCAAACACAGGTTCCCCATTAACTGATCAGTGCCCACTTGCTTTAGAGGGAAACAGACAAAGAAGGCATATTGCAGCAACAGCCTCACAAGTTTACATTATTTCACCATTGTATCTCACTGTGCAGTTGCAGTGTATATTTACAATTTTAAGGGCAAATGTTTATGTTATTTATCATTACATAATGCTGTGCAAGTGTGGTGGAGATGTTTACAAGTCATATCCCTGGGAAATAGAGATTGTTATGGCTATAGTGGGAAACTAAACTCTAAGAAAGAAGAAGACACCCCTTACACACACTAAAATCCACCTTATATACACCATACTATATGTTTTAGGACACAACTTTCTAAACTTCCCTTTCAGCATCCTACTACCCTGATTGTCCATGAAGTTTTAGGTGAGTAACAGATTAGCTCTATCATTTCTAAAAGGTCAGAGACCCAGGGTCTAGTAGACTACATAATCTTTCTTGACGTCTTTCGATGACTTCTTGAAGATCTCCAGGGACAGAGGTTTAATAACCTTCTTCAGGCCATCCAATCAATCAACATTCAGAAAAAGTTCTTCTTCATGTCTTGTTTGCTATTTAGAAATATAGGATCACAGATGTAGAGCAGTAAGTTACCTTAGAAGCCCCTAGAAGGGATTTTAAAGGAAATTGGAAGGGAAATTAGAGTCCAGTTAAAAACCATTCCTTTCTGATTGGTCTTCTGTGGAAATAGAAAGCAAATTCTCAGAATCACCTTCATAAAATTCAAATAAAGTCATTGTCACCTCTTCAGATTTCTCTTCAGACTTCTTCAGGAGTTACCATATTCAGGGTTAAAGCTCCATTAACCTACTGCTCTTCTCTTTCGTGAACTATGCATATTTTCTCTGGATTTCCTCCAGGTCATTTTCTGGAAGTTCTTTTTAAAGTATGGGGGCCAGACCAGCTTTCAAATAAGCTAAGGTTAGGCAAACACATCTTCAAGAGCTGGAAACTCTACAGATGCAAAAACCTTGGGGATTTTTAATATCTAGACATTGGATTTTTCATTCTCTCTAATATTTTAAGAACTTGTTCATTTTCTAGAGACAAGGCTTGGGAGTGGTTCTAGAATCGATTCATGTTGAAGACCCATGGATCAACAGAACAACCCACTACCCTACTTAGCCCTCCAGAATGAAAATCAGTTGGCTTTCCAAGGGGCTAGCTCCAGCAGCAAGTGGAAACTTCTTTCATCATCACAAGACCCCACAATAGACCAAAAGACAAAAAGAAGCATGCCATCTTCCTCCTCCTATGAAGGAAGAGTTCTGTTTCCTGGCTTTATTTTTTTTCTTGGGGGGAGGGGCAGATGCAAAGTCAAACAGCCAGAGAGAATCAAGAATTGTCTTCATAAATACTCCGGCATCCGAATTCTTTTCACCGTAATACAGCATTCTCATCTGCCCTTCTTCTTGAAGCTTAAAAAAAAAATCACCTTTTTCTTCCATGTTTTTCATTTATTATTATTAGAAATGGCTCTCTGGAAGTAGGTAGAAAGGAGGGATATAGTAGGAAATGTAAGTTATCTAAAAGGAATATCAATAAAATGTAGATTTTAAAATAACAAAGTACTTCCCAGTTGTGTGGGTCATGGACTTTGTAAGAAATTATTTTGCTTAATTCCATGTATTTCTTAAAATGAGTTTGTTTTTCTTTTTTTTCCTTTTAAATTGGAAGAGAAGAGAAAGAAAAGTAATTGCTTGTTAATTGAAAATTAGGGCACAAAATAAAGTGCTCTGCAAAAAAAGAAAGAAAGAATCTTACACATCAATTTTATTCGTCAATTCCATTGACTCTCTGGGCATATGGGGTCAAAGATCTCTGCCTGTCAGCATGCAAAGCTCTGCTAAGATTGACCCTGGTCCAAAGCCAGGCCTGCAATTCCATATCTCCCCAGCACACTCTTATCTTGACCCTGGACTGCCCTCTCCTGCTCCCTCAGAAGTGTTTAAACATCAGAAAAGTTCAGCGATGGGAAGGAAAAAAATAGAAACCATATTTCTAATGGAAAGATTTTTCATTTAAATGTACTTTATTGTGTGATGTATTCCTTTAATTAAAGTGTGTGTCTGTGTGCATTGGTTGCTATTATGGTGCAATTCCTCATGTTTATTGAACGCAAGAGTGGTTGGAGCAATGCACTGGGAACTTGCATATTAGCTAGAAAGAAACTTAAAGCTACAGTTCCCCAATCTTTGGAGTCTTGTTGAGGAGGAAATTGTTCAGGATAGGTTGTGGTTTACACTACAGAAGCACCAGTTTTGTTTGGACATGCATAGTCACTGTCTGCAAAGACGTTTCTTTCCAAATCTAAGGCACCCCCACATCCCCCCTTTCACTAGACCACATTCTCCATAGTCATCTGAAAAATGCAGGTGATCAGATGAATACCTGGAAACCAGAAAAAGTTTCCCCCTTTTTGTAAGGGGGCTTTATCAGAATACTTGACCACAGTCTGAGAGATGGTTCCACTAAGATCATAAATTTAGAATTAGAAGAAATTTTATTAGGAGTTCTTCTAGTCCAACATTCTCATTTTACATATGGGGAAACTGAGGCCACAAAATGTCAAGTGACTAGTTCAAGATCACACAGGCAGTATCAAAGGTGGGATTTGTACCCAAGTCTTCTGATCCCAATGCAAGATGACCTCTTGATGTCCCATCATTATATTCTTTAAGTTAAGAATCAGTCTAAGTTTTCTTTCCAACTGAAGTCAAATTGAATCATTCTCTTACTAAAGTATCTACCATCACCTTGGCTAGAAATATGTCTACCTAATTATGTGTTTTTATTCCTTTTTACGTCACATGGCATTCTGCGGAAGACTGTGGACACATTGGAGGTGCTCAATGAGTATCTGATTAACTGATCCATTTATATATTTCCTTTTACCAATCTTTTAAGAATGATTTGTCTCTTCTACCAATTTAAAACTTGCCAAACAAAACTGCTTTCCTTTCATCCATCCATATTTCTGTGTTCCCAATTTTCATTTTCAATCAAAATTTGATAAAAGGATCCCAAATAGAGCTACATCACGACTCACCACTGTCTTCAGCAAACTGCCTTTAGTCAAATCTGTTGGTAACACTCACTACAAACGATACCATTTTTTCAGAAAGCCTTGTCATCATAAATGACTCACACCAAGCTTTTTCCCATAAGACATCACAGCTGAAAATAGCAACCCCAGCCACCAAAGCAGGCAAATATCATCGAAGAACCCTAGGAAGTGGGGTTTAGAGCCTTCAAAGTCCAGACTCAAAGACTGTATTCTGTGATCTAGGGAAAAGGAAGAGGAAAGAGGTTCCCTTAGGGAAATTCCTGCCCATCAAAGTAACCAATCTGAATTGATTAAATTGCTGGGATTTCCCCTTCCACTTACTTTCCACCCATCTAAATTCTCCCCATTCTGTGATCCATACTCAAAGTCTCACCTATAGCCTTACTCCCAACCTGCCAAGTCACAGGGATATGATATGATAATACAATATATTAGCAACATAAATTATATACTACAAATAAATATTTATTAAGTATCTACTATGTGCCAGGTACTCACTATGGTGAGGATACAAATTTAAAAAAGAAAGACACAAAAGGTACTGGAAAGGAGGGAAGGGACATTACAGTATACTCAGCTTGCCCATGACAGTGAGACAGAGTAAAAACCGAGCAGAGTAGCTGGTGATGAGTGATCTTCTCCTTCTCTGAATTCCTACAATATTGAAAACCTGGACTTGCCCTTTGCCACTGTAATGGTAATTAATTTGTTTCATCAGATGTTAAGTAGATCCTAGTAACCTAGTGTTAAGTATAGAACTCTGTCCATTGGTGAGAAGGTGTGAATTTCCCTGTGACTTGGAAGAATGCTATTGGCTGAGACCCTCCCCTGAACCATGTTG
>CM053598.1:86969217-86979266 GCA_028646575.1 Pseudocheirus occidentalis
TGCTACTGTTAACTCAGTCTCCTATGTTTTAAAATATTGGTGTTATCTTTGACTCTTCCCTTTTCCCATATAGAATTAGTTACCAGCTGGGGTGGCTAGGTGGCGCAGTGAATAGAGCACCAGCCCTGGAGTCAGGAGGACCTGAGTTCAAATCCGGCCTCAGACACTTAACACAAAAACTAGCTGTGTGACCTTGGGCAAGTCACTTAACCCCAAATGCCCTCCAAAAAGAAGGAAAAATAGAATTAGTTACCAAATATTGTAAATTCTGCAATCTTTTGCATGTCTTTTGCTTTCTCTTCTCGTTGTAGTCATGCCAATATGTCCCATATATCATAGCATCTTAACTGATTTTCTTATCTCCATTCCCGTCTCATTTCAATAACATTTGCAGTTTATATACTACATTATGTATAAATATAATCATGTAAAAGTGTCAGAGTTGATGCCAAAGTTTCATACTTGAGCATTGATAGTAAGATGATGACGCTATTAATAGAAACGGGGAAGTTGAGAGGAGGGGAACATTTTGGTGGAGATAAAAGAGATAATGAATTTAAATATACGAAAATATTATAAATATTTAAATATATTAAGTCTGAGGTAGGATGGTGCTATCCCTTAAAGATCCTTTTAGGATTTTTGAAGGTATGATCTCAATCAACTCAACATTAATAATGAGTGCATACTCTGTTCTATGTCTATGGATCTGGGCTACTGATAATCCTTTCCTCTTTAGGAAAATATACATATTACAGATTTTCCTCTAAATTTTGAGGCACTGTCTTCAATCCTTTTGGGCTGCTAAATGCTTGCTGTGGGATGGGGTAGGGGAGAGGTCACAGGGAGAGAGAGCTGAAAAACAATTCTTTTTTTTTTTCTTTAAAGAAACTCACAGATAGAAGGGAGACACGCTGTCTTGTGAGTTATGGGCAGAAGAAAAGGCCCTGTAGAACCAGAGAGAAACCACTCAGTTATCGAGATTGGGACAGGTAGGTGGCACAGTGAATAGAGTGCCCAGCCTAGAATCAGGAAGACTTACCTTCCTGAGTTTCAGATTCTGGCCTAAGCCACTTGCTAGCTATGTGACCCTGGGCAAGTCGCCTAGTCCTGTTTGCCTCAGTTTCCTCATCAGTAAAATGAGCTGAAGAAGGAAATGGCAAATCACTCCAGTATCTTTGCCAAGAAAACATGGAGTCATGAAGAGTCAGACACAATTGAAAAGGACTGAAAAATAGGTATTGTGATAATTAGTAACTTCATCTAGTGAAAGAATTATGATATTCAAAAAGTTTTCGAGTTAGGGAAGACTGTAGAGATCATATACTCAGGACTTCTTAGCCTTTTCTGTGTCATAGACACTTTTGGCAGGCTGGTGCAGCCTACAGGCTGCTATTCCAAATCATGTTTTTACCGGCATAAAATAAAATATACACTATTACAAAGGGAACCAATTCTATTAAAATAGGGTTTTCCAAATATTTTTCAAAACACGTTCAGGGACCCCAAGTTAAGAATTCCTTGTCTTATGCAATACCTTCATTTTGCACTTAAACTAAGGATTTTAGGGAAGGGAAAGGACCTTATTCCCAAGGTCATCCTGGGTAGTAATAACACATCTTCTGGTTGTTGGTCAGCATTACTTTCACATATTTGGATTCTTTTATGGTCTTTACTGCTGTCTTCTTGTGAGACCTATGGCAAATCATCCAACTGCTCTGAGACTTACTTTCCCCATCTGTAAATGAGGCCTGTCAGCTTCCCCTTAAACTAAAAATGACATAATAGATGGGACTTTAAAGCCATTGATGTATAAAAGCAGAGAGTACAGGCTGCCCCTACCTTAGGAACATATGATGAACAAAGAGCCACTAGGGAGAAGGATCTGGGTTAAGAGGGATTTAGAGGGCACCTATGGGTGAAAATGTAGCTTAAAGTGTACTTATCAGAAAAAAAAAATAATTTTCTTCAATGCCATTTTCCTTTTGCTTAGCCATAGTCCAAGAAATGACTGAAGAACTATGGTATGCTTTTTTTTTTTAACTTGTAAGCTATGGGCATTTTAGGCAAAGAAAAGAGAAGGAAAAGTGCCACTAAGGAGCTTAGTGGGGTCAGGGGAAGAGTCTTTGCTTGGACTTTATCCAGAAGTGAGACTTTCTACCCATAATAACACGGCTGTTCCATTGACTGATGACCCCTTTGTTTAACTGTAACTCTGAGCCAGCTAATCTGTAGAATTGTACCTTCACTTCTAAGTAACATTCTTAGGAGGTGCTGGGGCTGAGCTGATGACTTATTTTCATGTTGCCTGGTGCCTGAAATGATCTCATTGCCGTAAGTTCCTGCATTATTCCAGAAACTGTTACTTTTCTGCTGTTTCCTTCGTAAAATATTAACCCTTTTGAGATCTCCAGGAACATTTTCTCTTAAATAAAGTCTCCTATCCAAATCTTCTTGGCTCTTTTGACCCAATCAACACCTGGTTAAATCAGCCTTGAGATCCAAAAGGCCAGAGGCCTGGGAGAAAGCAGGCAATCTCAGAAATAGTCATGCTAATAAGACGATGTATCATAGAACACTTCCTAACAGGGAATCATCAACCCTCAATTAATAAAGAGTTTAAAAGTCTGTTGCTGAGCTATCTATGCTCATTAAGTCACATGCCAAGCTGTTTCTGCATTTGCAATTCATCAGGGCTCCTGTTCTCTAATTACAAAGTTGAAACTGGCAATATCCGGAGTCTCTCAACTATTTCTGTCTGTTTATCGTTGAAACATGCTCAAAGGGAAAAGTTAAAGCCCTACATGAACTATGACATTTTTAGCATTTTAATTTGCTAGTTGTACCTGCCTGTGTTTTTCTGGATTGTATTTTCTTCTTCTGGTTTAGCTCCGATAAGGTGGGCAGGCACGGAAATAGCAGAAGAAAGTAAGAAAGAACATCCTCATTATTTCTTATTTCATTAAGTGTCTTTTTAATGCAATAAGCCTTGCTCTGGAATTCCTCTTGCATTTTTCTAGGGGTACTGTTTTTGTGAGTTCTCTCTGGTACCAATGTAGTTTGGAATATGTTTTTTTTATTGTAATATATTAGTTCTAGTTCTCTAGTTCATAGAAGACAAGCTTAATATAGTTAACAGCCTGATTATCTTTGCTTTGGTTATGAACTCTTGGAAGCAGGATTAGGTCATGCATTCAACAAATATTTACCATGTATATACTGTGTACGAGGTCTCACACTGGGTATTGTAGGGAGAAGAAAATAAGGCTTAGTACTTTCCCTCAAGCAGCTTATAGCCAAATGAAGACAAGAACTTTAGTTTGCCTCTCTTCTTCACATCCTGTAGAATTTATTTTGCATTATAGTTCATTGTTAATGGGTCTCAAATGTGGAGTGTGGGATTCATGAAAGCAGAAACCTTTGTTTTGTTTGTCTTATCTCATATCTGCTTTATCTGAGGCCCTTGAAAGATTGTAGTGTTAGATAAATATTTTGCTGTGAGAAATGAATGTTTCTCTCATATTTAATAACAAATTATTGTATTGGGACCAAGTTTTCCCCTTTTCTACTTCCTCATCCAGAAACCAACCAGTGTGGGAAATCTCTCTTAGACATTTCCCCAGGCCAACATCTAATGAGACAATAAAAGAAATTCTAATTGAGCTAATGGGTTTATTCCAGCTCTTTGTGTTTGCTCTGACAGGTCTGAGGAAAGGTAATTTCTCCCTATTATGGAGACAGGTGATACGGAAATTGATGTCTCTTTGACCAAGATTTGAGTGACCTAAGTTAGTATCCCAAGACCTTCATTTTATTATAGCCCACACCTCCCATTGTGTTAGCCAATCCATGTTGATTGTCATCCCCCAGGAACACTTGCTTTTCTTCAAAAGACATATAAAATGTGACCCTACTGCCATTAGGGGTCTTTGGTCTAAGAGAAACAGCCAAATTATCATCCTTTTATTAATAACCTGCTAGCCTTATTAATAAAATGATTAAATTACCCAGAAACGATGTCTCTCATGCCTTTTTAATCATCACAGTTAGCTGGATCGAAATGGTCTGCAAGGAACTGGACACAGTCTTCTGTATTAAGTTACATGTCCTAAAGAGGTACAGAACAAACAATTCCCCTTTCTTCCTTCCTCCTGTACCCCATCAATAACAACAACAAAAAACCTCACATCACTTCAGAGAAAGTAGAGATTACCTCAGTTCAGAAGGAAGAGAGAATTTGCAGAATGGGTGGAATTTAAGTTAAGCCTTGAAAGAAGAAGAGGAGAATTTCATTAAATGAGAGACGGACTAGCAGAGGTTTCTAGGTGTGAGATCCAGAAGCAAGTAATTAGGAATTAGAAGGGACCGCAGTGACTAAGCAGCCCAGTCCACCACATTCAAGAGGAATCCCTACTGCACCACACATGACAAGCAACATGGTGGGGAAAGCATGGACTGTATTTGAGAACTGGGAAATAGTTTCGTTTGCCAGAAGCATAGGAGAAATGTTAGGGAATATTGGGGAAGAAGACTCGGGAGTTAAATTAGGCAGAAATGTATAATAAGTTTCAGGAGATATCTTATAAAATCTAAGGAAGTGAGACCTGAGACACCATTGAGTTCAACTCACACCTAAATAAGAAGTCATTTTTTAGTATGACCAGCAAGTTGGCCATCCAGTCTTTTCTTGAAGACCCATAGTGAGGCAGCTGGGTGACACAGTGGATAGTGAGGTGGATTTGTAATCAGGAAGACTTGACTTCAAATTCTGCCTCAAACTCTACCAGCTCTGTGACCCATAACCTCTCAGACTCAGTTTCCTCATCTGTAAAATGGGGGTAATAATAGCACCTACTTCCCAGGGTTGCTGTGAGGATAAAAATGAGATCATGTTTGTAAAGTGCTTAGCGAATCTTAAAGCATTATGTAAATGCAATACGCTACCATCATCATCATCATCATGACCTCCTAAAGCAGCGCTTCTCAACCTGTGGGTTGCTACCCCTTTGAGGGTTGAACGACCCTTTCACAGGGGTCACAGGGGCGCCTAAGACCATTGGAAGACACATATTTCTGCGCTAGACACCATGCTCCTCTCTCGGTCTCCAGGTGGGTCCGCCCACATGCAGACACGCCTACATATGAGTATTAAAGGGTTATGGCATTAGGAAGGTTGAGAACCACTGTCCTAAAGCAACACAGTCCACTAATAAACAACTCTAAGTTTTAGGAAATGTTTCCTTCTACCACTCCTCTTTCAGTGCCATTCATTGATCCTAATTCTGCCACAAGACACCATTGAATCACATCAAACTTGATCTTTTTTCAGATAATTGCTTATATAGCCACACCTTCCTCATCTTGTAATGTGAAATTGATTGTTGCAACTGAAGTGTAAGATTTTTCATTAAACCCAACACCTCAAAGATCTTTGATTTCATTAGTGTGAGAATTGCCAATGATGATGATGATGATGATGATGATGATGATGATGATGATAAAATTGATATTGTTATGAGGATTTAAAGTTTGCAAAGTGTTTTTCACATATTTCTCTCCTTGGAAACCTGTGAAGTAAATATCACAGGCATTGTTTTCTCCATTTTACATATGCTGCTGCTGCTGCTGAAGCTCATAGAATTTAATTCACTTGCACAGAAGCACAGAATAACTAGGTGTCAGAAGTAGACTTTAAACCTAGGTCTCCTGTCTTCAGATTTAGCAGCCTATTCTCAAAGCTGTGCTGCCTTTCACACTGATGTACCTATGGTGACACAGCCAGTATACCCAGAACTTCTTGATTACAACTCCAATGTTTTATCCACCAAGCCATGACTCTTACTGATAAGTGGACTGGCCTGTAGTTAAAATTCAGTAGTAGAGAGTGCCTCAGCAATCATATCTGCCAGTTCTTTGGGTATCCTGAGATGTAGTTCACTTGAACTGGATATCTTGAACTCATTAAGGGCAGCTATGTGTCCTCTTACTATCTCCTCATTTATCCTGGTTTCTCTGTATCTTCCTGTACACTTTCCAGATGCATGACATCTCCAACAGCTGTTATTTTTGGTCTGTTGTTTCCACTCCAGAGATTAGACTCTTTGGTAGTGAAAGCAACTGAGTTCTCTCTGGCATCCTTTAATTATCACTTCATCCACATTAAGCTATCTCCCTCCCCCAAATGAGGGACATTTGTGTACTACCATAGATAATCAAAGAAATATTTTTGAAAGTGTCATGTGAGCAGGGAAGGGCAGCTAGATGACCCAGTGGATAGAGTGCTGGGTCTGGAGTCAGGAAAGTGGACAGCATTTTTCATCATGGGCCTTTCACTGTTCATTGTCTTGATCAGAGTAACTAAGTCTTTCACAATTCATCATTGCTACAATATTGCTATTATTGTGAAAAATGTTCTCCTGCTTCTGCTCACTTCACTTTTCTACAGTTCATATAAATCATCCCAGGTAGAAACTGCTTCTAATGCATCCTAATATCATATTATGGGCAGGTAGATGGTACAGTGGATAGAGTGTTGAATATGAAGTCAGGAAGACTCATCTTCTTGAGTTCAAATCTGACTTCAGACACTCAACTAACTGTGTGACTCTGGGAAAATCATTTAACCCTATTTGCCTCAGCTTCCTTATCTGTACAATGAGCTGGAGAAGGAAATGTCAAACTACTCCAGTACTGAAAACTTCAAATGGGATCACAAAGAGTCAGATAACACTGACAAATGATTGACTGTGAGCTGGGAATGGGGTGTGAGGGTTTTCAATGAGTAGAGAGAGAGGGGTAGAGGGACCAAGTATTCCAGGTACGGGAGTAAATAGCATGAGCAAAGGTACGTGGGAACATTCAGAGTGCATGTTTTGGGACCAATGTGCAATCTAGTCTGGTTGGAGTATAGAGTATATGAGGGAGTTGAGTAGTGGGAGGAATAGCTGGAAACTCACATTGGAGACTCATTGCTGAGAAGTTGTTTTAGAGCTTATTCAGCAGGCACTTAGGGAGCCATTGAAGTTTTCTGATGGGTGCAGTGATAGGAGCAGATCTGTGCATTACAAAGATTAATTTGATGGTAGTATGGAGGATGATCTGTATTGTGCCCATTTTTCCTATAGTCACGAGGAAATCTTCCCACAGACATCAAGACAGAAAGCTGTTGCAATACTTCCATTTTAAAAGGAAGCTTTTGGAGCATTGATAGCAGAATCAGAGACTAGGGCAGAGAAGGAAAAAAAAGGGCTTTCATTTGGTCTTGGAATAGGAGATGTTAGAATGCTTTCTAAATGACATTTCTTGCCTCCTCCCTCCTTTCCTCCTGAGGTTAAGCCAAGAAAGAACCTGTTTCCCTGAATTGGGCCATTCTTTAGCAAACTAGGTCAGGTGGTCACCTTGCCTCTTACCTGAACTGATGATAAATGAAGTTTAATTTATATGGCACATTTGCAAGTCATGTATAAATATTAGTTTATGCAATTGGCTAATCACTTAATGCCAGATAAATGTGCACAGGCAAGATGTTTAATATGTTTACATAAACTCTGCAAACCACTGGGTCATTAATTGTACTTACCAGGCTCAGTAAGCAGTGCAAGGGTGTGGAAACTGTCAGCCAGGTATGGAAACAGGTTTCCCCCACACTTTTCATCCTGATGGAGCTATGATTTATGTAGTGGGCTCCCTCCCACGCATCTTGGAACTAGAGTTTGAAAATGTTTATGCATGTGGTGCCTTCCTGGAGTTGGGAGACTCAGGAAGCGTTATCTCTGTCCTCCAAGGCACCGAGCATCACAGTGACACTCCATTTTTCATCGAGTCAGAGCAGAAGACAGAAACCTTGGGTAGTTTACACCTGGATGTCAAATCTTCTTTTTTCATTTGCTTAAGTTTTACCTCAGGAGGTCTAGTACAACTTTGTGGTAGTTATAAGAAATTACTCAGGCGTGAAAAAAAAATTCTCTGGGTTTTTGTTCAATTGGTTTTTATGGGACTGTGGACAGTTATAAAATAAAAGCATGGCCCAGCTCAGCAGTCTTCCCAATGATCCAAACCTCGTAGAGGCAGTCAGGAAAGGAGAAACTGTCAGAATGAATGAGCAAATGAGGGAAGATGGGGGTGTGAGGTGGGCTGCTTATTTAAAAGTATGTTTGTGGGGGTGTGTTAAGAGACAGAGAGAGACAGAAAGATAGAAATAGAAAGGAGAAAGAAATAAAAAGACATCAGATATGGAGAGAGGGAGAAAGGTTGACACAGAGAGTAGCAGAAACAGAAATATATTTGCTTGTAAGAGTGAATGAAGAATGAAAAGTGAAAGAAGAAAATGGGAAGAGCCATAGAAAAGTGAGATTTGACTTTAAAAAAATCTTTTTTTCCCTTCCCAATCATTTAACTTCTTCATGTCAAATACAAGGTATCCCAAAAGTCTTGGTGCACTTTTAAACCTTTTGAAATACCTAGTACTAGATGCATATGTCTAGAATTTATACACTAAAGGAAAGAGAGTGATGGAAAGGTAATTCTATAGGTTTGAAGGGAGACTTTTTCAGGGGAAGCATTGAATTGGGGAGACCTGAGCCTATTTACAATCAGATGGTAGGAACTAGTAGAAAGAGATTGAAAATATATGAGAAAGAGGGGCTGTTGGTTGATGAAGTGAAGTACTATGTAGGATGAAAAGAGGGATAGGATTGGGGCCAACAATGATGGAGAGCCTCAAGGTGACCTTGTAGGTCTTTGGGTATGGCGTTTTGACTGAGTCCAAGTTTTACAGAATAAGTCCTTTTATTAAGGGTATTTATTTTGTGAATTTTGAATTCAGTCAAAGGACCCCACTTGAGTACCTAGAGAGCCACACATGGCCTCATGGTCACAGACTCCCCACCTCTGACTAAGCAATGAATAGGGATATTGAGATGGGGGGGGGAAGAAGAGGAAGAAACCAAACATTTTGAGGATAGAGTAGGAAGATGAAGCATTCTGTTGAATATCAGTGAAGAAGGCAAAATCATGTTCCAGTATGAGAAATGGGAATGGGGAAAATGGAGGAGAATTGAGATGTTTAAGGATTGAGAAAAGGGTTTAGAACATTCTGTAAGTGGAATGAGGTAGAGAATCTAATGCAAAGATACTAAGGAGATATAAGAAGAAAAGTACAAAGAAGGAGAATGTCTTCATTTATTAGAGGTTCTGAAAAACACAGGAGAAGAGGGAAAGAGAAGCATGAACAGGATTGACATAACTAGGGGTGAAAAAGAGATCGGGGTAGAAACATCAGGGGAAATCCCCATCTCTTTCTCCTCTATTGTTCATAGTCTACCTTTTAATGGACTGATTTTTCCATTTTTTCCATTTTTTCCATTTTTCCATTTTTTTTTTGCATTTTTCCAGAAGCTAGGGAGTGGTGAAATGGAAAAAGCACAGAATTCTATGATTCTAACTCTAGCAGTTACAGAAGTAACCCTGTGATGCTGAGTCAATCAGCAAGTTTCTTAAGTGTTTACTATATACCAGACACTGTGATAAATGCTGGGGATACAAAGAGTGCTAAAAAATAGGTCCTACTCTGCAGGAGCTCACATGGTAATTGAGGAGACAAACAAGGGGGAAAAAACCTAGGTAGATATAGGATGTGTATGGAAAGGATGGAAGATTATAGGAGATTATGAAAAATCAGAAAGTGATAGCAGCTGTTGGGATCAGGAAGAGACACCACCAGAGAGGGGATTTGAACCAAGTCCCACCCATCTGCCTGTTTGAGGAGATTTTCTCATCTGTGAAATAAGGGAAAGGAATAAGCATTTGTAAAGCACCTACTGTGTGCCAGGCATGGTACAAAGTGCTTTTTACAAACATCGTCTCATTTGCTCCTAACAAAACTTTACAAAAAAGATTCATTGTACTTTCCTGAGACTTTTTCTTTAACTGTGTTTGCTTCAACTTGTGAGGGCAAGAAGGTAGAGCACTACATGGGAATACAAAAGATGAGATTTTAGAATTTGAAGGGCCCTTAAAAGTAAACTAATCCAACCCCTTTGTTTTTTTTT
>CM053598.1:86979766-87013906 GCA_028646575.1 Pseudocheirus occidentalis
TTTACTTTTTCCTTGGCTGAGAAGACTTGAGTGGAATTCTTTCCGCAGGACTGGCATGTTGGTATTTTGGGGTCTCAGGCAGCCCTAACCCTCTTTGGGCTCCTCTTCACTCACCATCCTGGTCATTCATCTCTGAATTTTAGACTAAATTGGGAGTCAGAAAATTCAGCTGGATTTTAAATGAGGGCATCATTAAGTATTGTAGAGACAAGAGGGTATGGACTTGAGGACTGGACAGTTACTGTGAAGATATTTGATTGATCTAAGTCTCTTAAAGTTTTTCCCATTAGTACTTTATATATCACATAAGGAAAGATAAGTTTGTGTTGGAGGTTTCCCAGATTCACTTATCATCCAATGATTGTCATCTCACAAAACAGGGGCAAAAGACCTCGGAGTAGAAGGGACTGGGTTGACATACAAGATAGCTAAATTTCTGGGTGTTTATGGAGGGGAAGTGAAAAGAGAGTTTGACAGCAATGAACAATGACTTGATGGGGAGGTTCTAAAAGTGGTAGACCATGGGGCAAGTGTCCTCACCTATGGGAAAAATAACAAAGCCTTCATCTCCAAACTCTTAACTCCTTCCCCATCTGACAAATATGTTAGACAAAACCTAGAGAAACTGACTCCTCATCTGCAAATGAAGATGACATATGTCATTCATTTGGTCAGTGAGACAACAAGCACTATTTGCATTGTGGTAAGCCCTGGGGATATAAAAAAATGATGTAGATGTGACCCAATTTTTGAAGGAGAACCAAGCTGACTCCTGTCCTTATTATGTTCCTACTGTACGTGTAGATCCCACCCTGTATCCTAAATCATAGACTCACCACAAATTCAGTCCTGAGCTCCATGCTCTACACATTGACCAGAGGAAAAATCCTTTTTTTTTTCTGATCCATAGGCAAGAGCCTTGTTCTCTTTCAAGTTCACCAATGAAGAATTATTCCCCTAGATCGGTTCTAATTAACCTTCTTTGTTCCCTCTCACCACTCCTTCTGCCATCACTATTCTTCTGAGGGAGACCAACTGGTTTCTAGAAGCTTACCTTTAGTCTGTCATTTTGGAAAAGAAGACAACTGTTGGGTGACACTTTATCTCCTCAACCTTAGATCAAACAGTCAAACAAACAAAAAATCTGGACAAACAGTTGTTCTAAGACTTCCCTTCCCTCTCTTCTACACCTATTTCTTGTTCTCGCCTTGTGGAGGGATCTTCTCTAAGTGTTCATTTCTGGTCTCCCTGGAACAATACATGTCCAGGCTCTTTTAAATTAGGAGTCAGTATTCCATAATTTAATCTTCCCTTCTCATATTAAACCTGCCAGCCTTCACATAATCAGAGTGATAAATGCAGAGTCAGATATAGTCTTTCTGACATTAATACTCATCAGTACTTCAAATGCAAACAATTGTGACATTTGACTTTATAAAAATTACCAAGTGCAGAGACTCCTGCTTAATTAAACCGTTTAAAAAGTTGCTTTTGTTACATTTAATGAGTGATATATTACACTGCAATGAAGCATCCAGCAGGACAAATACTTCACAATGCTGCCAATTAAGACTCACTTCACTTCTGCCTATTGAAGACAGGAGTGCTCCACACTCCATTCAGTTTGTGCATTTGAAATGAACTGGTTAGTGAGAAGGGTGCTTCTTTGCTAATGAGTTTTGTAATCAAGGCATCTATTTTAATTTCAAATTGGCTAGATTGGGGGAAATTGCTAGACTAAATGACTGGTACTAATTAGGATTATAAAAATATTCATCATGCTGGGGAATTAACATGGGGGTCTGATTTGCCTGCATTTGCATAGTGCTAGAGTTTTAAAAAAAAACCTTGACAAATTGTCTTCTCTTTAACAAATTGAGCAAACACTAGATCTGTTTTAGTCTTTCTTTTCATTTGAAGCAGGAATACATATTCACGATTTGTAAATGAAGTTAAACTTCTCTTCATTACCATATGCAAGATGTTGGTCTCCCCAAGCTTCCCAAAGCACTCTTAGCTATTATGATGACAAACACTTGGCTTCCTCAGTTGCCTAGACCCTCTAAGCAGAACCAATGAAAGTAAGAGGTGGAAAAAGCCTGGAGACAAAAACAGAACCTCAGAAACATCTGGCTTTGCTGCTGCTCTTAATTCTTTCCTCCTTGCACAGAGCTGAATATGTATTCTACATCCCCTTCCTCATGGTATGGTACCTGTTTAAAGATCAGCTCTCTTGAAAGTCCCAACAGGGAAATTTCCCCTGGAATGTCTGCAAGAACATAATTTGGTCATTTGTGATTCTTTATAAATATGCCTGTATTTACTTACTAAAATTTGTATAGTGTGAACTTCAATACACGGTGTATTCCAGTCAAAGGTGTTGGTATATCCCATTCTAACCATCTATAGCAGAATTTGTTAACCTTTTTGTATTGGAGACCCCTTGAGGAATCCAATGAAACCTATAGACTACTCAGAATATTTTAAAATGCTTCAAATAAAATACATAGGATTGCAAAGGAAACCAATTACATCAAAATTCCATTCTATTTGTGTGTTTGCTTGTTTGTTATTTATTTCTATATGTATTTTGAGATATATGGATCCCAAGTTAGAAATTTGTGACCTATAAGATGTAATGGCAGTTTACAGAGAAACTGAAGAACATCTGGGTCCTGTCTATGGCTGACAAAGGTGAATTACTGGAAAGAATAAAAGATAACATATTCTCAAACCGGAGTGAAATGGGAAATGGTGGACCATTGATAAAAATAGGGAAGAAAGAAGAGGTAGTAAATTTGGAGTTTGCATTAGAAAATATTGAGTCTACTGTGCCTGTGGAATATCCAAGGAGTGATGACCACTAGACACTTAGAAAGAGATACAGGTCTAGAGCAGGAGAAGGTGACTCAGAACTGGAGGTTTATGTTTAGGAGCTATTTAAATGAAGATGGTTTAGCTAGAAGTCACAGAAGTATGAGATTATTATAACCATGAGATGAGCAAGGGGAAAACAGAAACTTAGAAGATAAACAAGTATAGAACCTTGGTAGACACACTTTAAAGGGTCACAAAGAATAAGATATCAAAGGAGACAGAGAAGGATCACGCAAAGGAGTAGGAGGAGAACTAATGAGATGCTGTATGTGTCACAAGTGAGAAGGAATATGCGAAATTATTTAACAAATTACAAGCTCAATACAAATGCGTTTGCTATTAACACTATTTTTTATTTTACTATAAACACACTAAAATATTAATGGAACCTGGCTGACTGAAAACATTCTTTCCAACTCCATTTTATCTCTTTCTTTGAGATGGTATGAAAAAGTCCCCTAAAATAAGATACCTCTATTCCCAGCTGCCATGTCTCATTATGAAAGTAATTGAGGGAAAAAAGCAGTTAGCTACATTAATGGGAACTCAAGCCACTGAATGTTTAGTAAACACTGAAATGCATTCAGAAGCCCAGAGGTAACTAGTGCAAACTGGATCTCCTAAGGAGACTTGGATGTTTCTGCCCTGAATGCTGTATTTCTGCTCCCTCCCAGTGGGGTCTCTGCAAATTTAAAGTAAACCAATGCTTTCCCACTGTCAGTCTGCTGCTACTTCTTCCCTTTTATGGCAGATACGAATCAGCCCACATGGCCCACAAAGGTCATAGTCATGCCTCTGTCACTTTCTCAATTGGTTTGAAATCTGATCATGATCTCTCATCTTTTCCAGGGAGCTGCCCTGTCCACTCTATGTCCAGGATTCCTGCCAGCTACTTTTTCAAAGTGAAAAATAGGAGCCATGATGAGCTTGTCTGACAAATGGGGCCATAGGGCAGGAAGGAGATATTAATTAATGATAAATGCATACAAAGACTCCAAAAAAGGGCTCTCAGAATGTGATTTCCTATTAGTAGATCAGAATTTAAAGAGTTCTGGACTAGGAGTCAAGAGACCTCTGCCCTGAATTCTTTCTCTACACACCAGGACCACTGTGCCGACAATTCCCTCAATTAGAGATGAAAACATTGGGTTATAGAATCACAGAGACTACCTCATATAACCTTATCCATTTACAAATGAGGAGACTGAGGAGTGTAGTATTGAAATGACTGACTTGCCCAAGGCCTCATAGTAACTCCAGAGTAGAACTGTGATCTAACAAATTTCTCCTGACTCCCAAAGCTCTTTCTATTATTTAATAGCTGTCATCCACAAAGTTATTTTTTTTAATGTAAATACTCTTGGAAGAAGTGATATGTTTACTCATTAGCACAGGGGAATAAATTCATCTGATATTTTTCTCCTTGATATGAGACACCTGGACTTGAAAGAACAGGGAAAGGGAGAGGAAGAAAGGAAGGACCTTAGTCCTTTTTTCTGTACCATGTTTTCTTTTGGGGGGAACTAGATGACCTAAAAGAGCGGTTCTCAACCTGTGGGTTATGTTCAATTTAAATACATCCTGCACATCAGATATTTACATTACAGTTCATAACAGTAGCAAAATTATAGTTATGAAGTAGCAACAAAAATAATTTTATGGTGATGGTGGGGTCACCACAACATGAGGAACTGTATTAAAGGGCCATGGCATTATGGCATTAGGAAGATCGAGAACCACTGACCTAAAATTTTTATTTCCAACTTTCCATGATTCCATTTGTCCATGATTCTTTATATATATATATATGTATGTATATATGTAGGTATGTAGGTATATACACATATATATGTATTTATGTATGTATGCACCTAGAAGGTTTAGCGAATACACAACTGAACCTGGAATCAAGAAGTTTGCATTGTCCTTCACTTAGGAGCTGTACTATCCTGGGAGAGTCATTTTAATCTCTGTCTGCCTCAGTTTTTTCCTCTGTAATGTAGAGATAACAAATCCACCTATCTCCCAAGGTGGTTGTAAGTTAAAATAAGAAAATATTTGCTCTCTCATAATTTTTATATAGATAATATTTCACAAACCTTGAAGTATTATAAAAATACTTATTATCATCACCACCACCACCACCACCACCATCATCATCATTATTCATATAAGAGCAAGTTTTATCATTTGGAGATTAAATATGTTTAGCAGGATAAGAATTTATCTCTGATGAGTCTTAGCATCTTTGTGCTAATTGAGCATCTGCAGATTTGGCCTTACTGAATAAAATTAATCTGCATTCCCAAGCAAAATGATTTTAGATGTGTCTCTTACCAGATGATCCAACTCCAATGTCATTGGTAATGTCAGGTTTCACATGTGACAGCCATCAATTGATCAGGCACACATAAGATCATGCCTCCTCCCAACTCCAATAGCCCTAGTCAGTATGGATATGTTCCCTAAATGGGTCCTAGAACTGAGAGTATGACTTTGTTATTTCAGACGTTCAGACTTGGTCTAAAATCCCTTAATTCAGTTAAAGATGATGTCCTAGAAGGATATTATGAAGTGGATTAAGGGAAGTGACTTTCTATCCTTTTATTCTCATGAGACTTTTTCACTGAAAGAATTTCTGATAAGCCACCTTTAGAGGTAGAATGGAGGTATAATGTTGGTTTCTAGTAGGAAGGCATGAAACTGTAGACAAATATCTTAATCGGACCAGAAATGGTAAACAGGTTCCTCTGGAGGGTTCCTCTTGACCTTCTTGTTCTGTTGTTTTCCAGATAGTCACATGGCAGCAGGTGTGTGAACTGTCCCCTGTGCTGTTTCCTTCATGGACAAAAGATTGAATAGTAGGGAAGACTAGGAGATCCTAAGCTTCTCTGTTAGTAGAAGTAGACAAAATGTTACTCATTTACTGAGCAATCAAATACCTAACTAGGGCCATCTCCAGTCATCCTGATCTATACCTTAGCACTGTACCCAGCTGGCTCTGGAGGACAGAGTAAGGCTGGTGACTTCACAGCCCTCCCTCACTTAAATCCAATTCACTTACAAGTCATGGCATCAACTTCCTGATGTCATGGTTCTCTTCAAGAATGAAAGACAAACAACAATAACAACAACGAACACCTATCAGACTGTCTGTCTCTCTCTCCTAGAAGTTGGGAAGTCCACATGAACTCTTGTTAAAGTTGGTGATGACTCTTTGTGACCCCATTTAGGCTTTTCTTGGCAAAGGTACTAGGGTTGTTTGTCATTTCCTTCTCCAGCTCATTTTACAGATGAAGAAACTGAGGCAAATAGGATTAAGAGATTTGCCAAGGGTCACATAGCTAGTAAGTGTCTGAGGTTGAATTTGAACCCAGGAAGATGTGTCTTCCTGACTTCAGGTCTAGAACTCTATCCACTGTACCATCTAAATCAGAATAATCTCTTTATGGGAATGATTATGTGCCTTATTTAGTATAAGTATTAGTTATATTATTGTCATCACACAAGGAACTGAGAGGCAGATATAGTATAGTAGGTGGAGTGATAACCTCACTGTCAGGAAACTCTGGGTTTAGAGCTTGCCTCTGACCCATACTGACTGTATGACTTGAGGGATCACTTAAGAACCCCACTTATGGAATTCAGCTTTGCAAAAATGCTATGATCAAGATGGGGAGATTGGAGAAGTTTAGACTCTTTTCCCCAGAGAGATGTATGTGCAGGGCTCCAGACAATAGGTGGCGGAAGTTATGTACTTCTAGTACATTAGTTAAGATTTCTCAAACTAGCCTTAACCTGGTATGGAGGTTATACTTGCCAACTACACTGGTCTGTAGCTGAATCATATGTACCTGACTATCTAGGTGTCTGGATGTGCCCCTGTATACATCCTATCACCTTTCTTGCCCCCAATTCCTTTCCCCTAACATGGTGGTAAGAGCAAAAGGCTCAACCTAGATAATCCTTTGGTACCTTCCAGGATAACAATTCTTTGAACACAAGACTTCATAAACCAATAGGGTTATGTGTGGTTGTGATTGTCCTCTCTGAATTAAATGTAGATGGTGTTGGGAGGGAGCAGGGAGGAAGATGTTAATAAAAATGTCGTGGGCATGGATTCATAGATTAGAAAAAGAGGAAAGCTTTTGCCCTCCTCTTCTTCCTAGCTCAAATGAAATTCAATGCTGCAAATCATAGCTAGTTAATCTATAATGGCTTTATCCCCACAGTGTAGCAAGTCACTAATCCTAGAACCGCTGAAGGCTTCCAGGGAAAAATATCATCACCTGCTAATCCTGGAGCCTAAGAGTACAATTACACCTTCTAATCTTAGGACTTAAAAAGACAATCCAAATGGAAGTGAAGGCTTCATCTGCATTTAACTGGGCAGAAGAACACGTTTACAATACTAGCTTGCTTTTACTGACTGGGGCTCTAACCGTATCACAATGATAATCTCAGAGAATTTGAAAATTCCTTAAAGATCATCTACTCCAACTTCCCTTCCACAGTGGGAATATTTTTAACAGCATCCTGACAGGTATCCGTATCCTGCCTGAACACCTCATGTGATGGGGAGCTTACTACCTTATGAAACAGACCATTTCATTGTTAGAAAATTCTTCCTATACTGAACTCAAATCTATTTCCCTGAAACTTGAAACTGTTGGTGATAGTTTCAGCACCATAAAAAGGACCAATATCTCTTCCCTATAAAAGTTCTTCAGATACGTGTAGAAAGTGATTACTTTTTCACTAATTCTATGCTTGTCTAGGCTGAACAGACTGGTCACTTGACCAACTAACCCAACCCTTTTACAACATAGCTTTGAATCTTTCACCAGCCTAATGACCCTTGTCTGTCACACTCTACCTTCTCAATGTGATTCCAATAACTGAACACAGTGATCCAGATGTAGTCTGACAAGGTCATAGTACAAATAAAACATCGCTTAAATACCCCAAATTCACATTTCAGATTGGGGGAGGAGGCAGGGGGTACCACATCTTCCTGTTGATTCACATTAAGCTTGTGTTCAGCTACCACTCCCAAGTCTTTTTCACATGAATAACTATTCAGCCAAGTCTCTCCTGTCCTGTATTATCTTGTTTTAGAATGTATACACACAATACACATATATGCACATATGTATATACACATACATACAGATATATTTCTGATACTACATGCTTGAGTAGACATGTAGCCTGTAATCCTATAAGTTTTCTCTAGCTTCAGCTACATTTGTTAGAGTTTGATTTTGCCAAGAAGATGGATGATAATGGAGAGATTTCCAAATCTGGTCATTCATGCAAAAATAGGTGTTTTTTAAATTTTTCCTCTTTTTTGAAATGCACATGTAGAGTAAGGACTAGGGGAATGGGGGAGGATAAAGGGGAAAAGGTCATATGCTAAAGCCTACATTCATTTTTGCTTTTGTTTTTGTGGGGTTTTTTGGTCACAACAGGCTTCTTGTTAAAAAGATGATTTCTGCAATATCTAATATTGTGCAGGCATGAGATGAGAGCAACACTTATCTGTCCAAAGGTTCACCTTCAATCTTCAAAACTAATCTTGAAATCTTGTAAGAAATCTTCCTAATGAGAAAACTGGGTCTTCAGTTTAGTCACACATTCCCCCTGCCTCCCAACTAAGTGCAGGGATGTCCTTGGCCATAATGGGAAACAAACTACTGGGAATAGAAATCCAATTCCATAATAATACAATAAGTATATACTTGTATGTAGAAGTTACAGAGGAAGAGGAAGAGTTTGGACCATTTTACATAGAAAGAAAATGAGACCCAGAGAGGTGAACTGATTTGTTGAAGATTATACACGTATTAAGCAAAAGATATGGGATATGAAATCCCTAACTCCAGTGTAGTATGGCAGGTCATGCACTAAACCTGAAGGTGAGAAGACCTGAACTAAAATAGGGCCCCCAACACTTACTAATTGTGTGATCCTGGGCAAGTCACAGGTCCCTCTTTACCTCCTATTCTTCAACTGTGATGTGAGGAAAATAATAGCACCTAAGTCCTAGGGTTATTGTAAAGATCAAGTGGGAAATTAGAGATTTTTCCCCCCATTTAATTGTATTTTATTTTTTCCAATTATATGCAAAGATAGTTTTCAACATTCATTTTAATATGATTTTTTAGCTCCAAAATTTTCTCCCTCCTTTCCTTACCTCCCTTCTCCCCAAGACAGTAAGCAATCTGATATAGCTTATATATGTACAGTCATGATGAACATATTTCCCAAGTAGAATACTTGTGAAGCACTTAGCACAGGTCCTGGCACATAGCAGGGGCTCCCTTCCTTCTCTCTCTCTTTCTTTCTTTCTTTCTTTCTTTCTTTCTTTCTTTCTTTCTTTCTTTCTTTCTTTCTTTCTTTCTTTCTTTCTTTCTTTCTTTCCTTCCTTCCTTCCTTCCTTCCTTCCTTCCTTTTCTTCCTTCCTTCTCTCCTGCCACCAAAGAAATACAATCTACCACACTTCTCTAATTACATTTTATTTTAAAGGGTAGGCATAACTTTCTTGTAATCTTAGTTTCCTGTTTCTCGAACAATGCATTTAAGCATTCCATGGTTCCTGGCAAATTCCCAAAGGTTTAGGGCAGTGGTTCTCAACGTTCCTAATGTCAGGACCCTTTAATACTTATGTGTAGGCATATCTGCATATGGGCAGACCTGCCTGGAGATGGAAAGAGGAGCAGTGTCTTGGTTCCTAAAACCATCAGAAATATGTGTTTTCTGATGGTCTTAGGTGACCCAAAGGTGTTGCAACCCACAGGTTGAGAACCGCTGGTTTAGGGTGTTTAGGGTGTCAACCACTGGTTTGACAGTTGACAGTTATGTGCACAGTGTCCCTTTAAATTATTGTGCAATTGGGCCTGTTTGTGACATACAAAAGTTAAGCAGATGGGCTCTAGGATTCAGGAAATTCTCAAAGTGCATCTTACCAAAGGTACTCTAATGGTGGGATCCATAGACCCCTGCACACAAATGACCTCTCCCAGAGATAGATATCGGAATACCACAACAGAAACATTCAAGTTTTCTTCTAAAGAAAGAAGGCACCTCAGTCTCTCTGGTGTACATTAGCATCTCAAGCTTGAAAGCAGTAAGGCTGCCTCTCAATTCTGGAAGACACCTGCATTTTAATCTACTGCTTAAGGGAACTACTCTCAGCTGTCTTAATCCTTAAACTACAAAACCGGGAAAGGAAAGAGACTCCTTCTTTAATAAAAAGGTTTGTGAGGTTTGCTTTTGTGGGAAGGGGAAGGAGAAAGTGGAAAGAAATGCTTTATGGCAGATTTCTAAGTATAGCCTGGGGCATTCTGTGGCTTCCTGGCCATTTATTTCTGCAAGGAATAGCAGGGCATCAGGTGGGAGTTTTATGGATACAAGGAACACTCAGTCACTTTATGCAAAGTTGTCAACAAGAAGGAGCACGGAAGGACTAGCAGCTTCTCCAAAGATCTGTTGAATGATTAAGAAAATCCATCAATCCTTATGACACATCTTTCCCATATTTCGACTAAGCAAAAAGCAGCAAAGAAGTCTAGAAGCATTTTGAAAGCATCGTATCTCTACATGTGTTATGTCAGCAATGGTACAGATGTGGGTGCTACCAAGGGATGGAGGGAAGGGGCAAAGCACTCTTCTCCATCCTGCCCCCAGATATACGCTATGCATATTCAGCTCAGTTTATCACCTCTGGGACATATAAACCACCAGCTGCTTTCCCCCATCTAGGATTGCTTCCATGCTAACCCAAGCGTAGTTCATTCAGCATTGCTAGCTTGACTTTAAAAAAAATGGCATTGAAACATTTAGCGACATAAAAATAATAAATTATTCTTTCAACCTTACTCTAAAATTTGTAGTTACACCAAAAACCTAAGCCTATAAACTATCTGACATTTGACAAAGTCTTTTTTTTTATAACATCCACTTGACACTGTAAAAGAATTGTATTTACAATAGCTGTGCTTCCATAAATGTCATTTAAGGACTCCTGGGGAGGGGGTAGGAATAAGCATTTGGTATCGTTATCCAGTTTCCTTGTCAAGAGAAAAAAGGGTTATACTGAAGTGATTGTCCAAGGTACAGACATCACACACTGTTATACATTGAAATGTGTCTCTTTCCCCTAACCCTTCCCCAAAAAGCTGCTATTTTATTGATCTAAGTAAGAAGGGGGAGGGATAAGGTTTTTGTTTGTTTTAAATCAAGGTAATTTCAAGGACAGGTCTATGCAAGACAGAAGACAAGAAATATCCAGTGTGTATGGGACCTTGGGAAGCTGGATGCAGATTCAGCAATAACACTGGTAGGAAGGTCATTAAATTATCAGAAGGAAAAAAGAGGAATGAATTCATTTGAGGTCTCTTTTTCACTGTTAAAATGCTCTGATTCATTCTGAAATCACTAATAAAAAAGAATATTCCTCCAAAGGTGGACCAGGAAGGGGGTGCGGGGAGGTATCAGAGTGCAGAGAGCAGATTCTGAGCATGGAAAACCAGCTATTCAAATTGAAATGATGAAATGCAAATTTTGCTTCAGATGTTTCTCTCATTATGATATCTTATCAGAAATCCTAAGAAAACAGACATGCATATAGGACACGCTATGGTTACCCAGATACACCTTAATCTTGCCCCCCCAAAAATCATATTTTGTGTCTTCCTGTTTAAGTTCATATTTTGGGGGGGGCAAATTCAGCTAATTTTTAAAAATCAAGTTATGTCTTAGTTTCTTCATTTTTTTTTTGATGAGGTAGCTCAGCCTAATGAATCAGCATTTGTCTTGGAGTCAGGAAGATTTGGGTTCAAATATTACCCTCAGACACTGAATAGTTGCATGAAACACTTAAGCTTTTGGGGTGTAGAGGGTTTGGGTTTGATGGTCTCTGCTTCCTTCTAGCTCTAAATCTAACATCCAATGATGGGTTACTAAATTCATGTTCGTTTGCTTTTTAAATTTCCTGGATATATATCCTAAGAAATATGTACATTAGAAGCATATTCACTCACCTTTTGGTCCAGGCTATAGGCTAGGATCCAGTCTTCTTGCTGAGGATGGAAGAGTAGACTCTGGATATAAAAGTTCAGCCGGTACTTTTGGTAAGTTGCGCCTTCATCTGAGCTAATCAAAATGCTGCTCTCAATCTCAGGATCGCTAAGAAGCATTATCTGTGAAATACAAAGGGAAAAAAAAATAGAGGAGTTAGTAGGGACGATAGTGGAATAAATTCAAGAAATTAAACCATAAATGCTAAGTTATCTATACTTGGGCATCCTAGAATAAAATGGGTTGCTGCTGGAGCTTCCAGATGGACAACTGGTGTTATCTTTTTCACTTTTTTTTTTCTTCCCAATCTCCTCCTTTACTGGTACCTAGAACTGAATTAGTGTTCAGGATTGGCTCTGAATGAAAAGGAGACTAAGTCCTCAACCTCAATTAGTAAGCATGTACTGAAAGGCTTCTCTTTTTGCTCTTTGCTTTCTGGTTTGTAGAAATCATGTTCTCTACACCACTATTTTAAAATTTTCTTCTTTTACAACACTTGAAGACTAGCCCTATTATTCCTTCTTAATATTATCTTCCAAAGGAAATTCTTCTTGTTAAAAAAAAGTCCCTAATTACGTAGAAATGTGGCATGTGCCACCATTTTGCAACTTTCGAGTTCACCTTGAGACTACGTATATGTGTATATACATACACATACATCCACACATGGATACATTCTCTTCTTGGTAACCCTTCCCTCATAAACAAGACATCATCATTAACTGGCAGTGGCACTTCAGGCATAAGGTATGACTCCAAGGCAAATTCTATCCAAGGTCCATATTAAAACCAAGAAAGTAAATAATCATTCAAGAGCAAGCTATTTAAAGAAACAAGCACATAAGTTCAATTTGGCACCAATCCCATTAGTAATTTAACACTTATGATTTATAGTCCTTTGCCCTTTTAATCCCTTTATGGTTTCAGAAAAATCTCTGGCATCTTTTGCCTTCTACCTTCTTTGGCTTCTGGCAAAAACCCTAGACTTGTATGTGATTCCTTAAAAATCTATGGGTGAGGCTGAGTTACTCTCAGTTGTTTTCTTTATGCTTTGGGATTTCTGATTCTCTGATTCTACATTTCAAGCTGAGAAACCTTTGGTGGAGTTACAGTGGCCTGGGACAATCCATGCTTCCCTCCTAATAGAATAAGCAGAGTAGCTGCTTTTTCCCAGCCTTTCATAAGATTTATTCACTGTTGCCAAGCCAGTGTAGGGGACTGAAGACAAGGGATGGACATCTTAAAGCAAGATCCAACCAATAGTATAATAGGACCCTTGGGCTGGATGGAAACTATATTTTAAAATACATGAACTCAGCACAGTTAGTACTTCCTTATGGGTTATACTGTGGGCAATTAAACAGTCTTTTTCCCCTTGTGCACTGAAATTAAGCTGTTTATTGTATACAGGTATAAAGATAGCTTCATGCTTCTGGTTTTAATTAGAAGATAAGACTAACATCATAAACTGATTTTATTTGATATGACAGTTACAATGCATTTAATAAACTAACACCTCTCCACTCACTAAATATAAATACACATAAAATATAAAGGAAAAATATAAAATCTATCCATTATATGGTTTAGTAGAGTACTTTTTTTTCATTTCAAGTTCTTTCTGACGTTGTCAACAGAATTCAACCACAAAGTTATTATGTTTCTACTATGTAAGAAACACTGTGTTAGTGCAGTCTTTTTACTCCTAGGAAGTACAGTAGATAGAGCACTGGGCCTGGAGTCAGGAAGGTCTGAGTTCAAATCCAGCCTCAGATCCTTACTAGCTATGTAACCCTGGGCAAATCACTTAACCTCTATTTGCCTCAGTTCTACATTTGTAAAATGGGGATACACTGGAAAAGAAAAGTAGCAAACCAGTATAATTGCCAAGAAAACTCTATGTACAAACGCCCATTGGGTCACATAGAGTAAGACATGACTTTACAGAGACTCTTCCTAAATACTCTTTACTAAACACTGCCTCCCCCAGCCCAATTCACACACACACACACACACACACACACACACACACACACACACATTCATTTTCAGAAAAAAAAAACCTTACCTCTTTTTCTATCGAGAAAATTGAAGGCATTCAGTGTGAGTTCTCTTCTTCCCATTTCAAAATTCCTTGACAACATTCTACATTTTCTCTTCATCTACATTAGTCTCTGATAATGAGGTAGTTCTTTTCACCAAAACCATCCCTTCTATACATGTTCCCTTGAATTTGCTCCCTACCTTCTCCAATAGAATCCCTCCTCAATTACCTCTTCTCTTTCTCTAATCTTCAGTTTTTTTCTACCTCTTGCTTTCTTCCCTGTTGCCTTGATAGTTGTCCAACTCTTCTCCATTCTTGTAAAACTTTCAGTAGACCCTTCCATTTTCTTGAGCTTTCATTCAATATATCCTCTCTCCCTTTCATTGTGAAACTCCCATTAAAAAAAACAAAACAAAACATCTACACTCAAGTGCTTCTACTTTCTCTCCTTTCACTTGCTTCTTAACCCTCTAGAACTCATTCAATATATCCTCTCTCTGTTTCATAGTGAAACTCCCATAAAAAAAAAATAAATAACTGTCTACTCTCAAGTGCTTCTACTTTCTCTCTGTTCACTCGCTTCTTAACCCCTTGGAACTTGGTTTCTAACCTTAGCAGTTAACAAAAACCCAATTCCCATGAGTTTAATGATTCCATTATATGGTGTCATTTAGTTTTTTCTTTGAATCATCAACACCTAGCACTGCACCTAACACACAAGATATCACATACACAGATAAATATATTAAGAATAAGATATGGGAGCAAGCTAGGTGGCACAGTGAATAGAGCACCTGCGCTGGAGTCAGGAGAACCTGCATTCAAATCTGGCCTCAGACACAACGTGCACACACACAAAAGAAAAACAGCTGTGTGACCTTGGGCAAGTCACTTAAGCCACATTACACTACCTTCCCCCCTCCAAAAAAAAAAAATAAGATATGAAATGATGAGTGTAAAGGACAGAACAGACAAAATAGCCTTTGGGATATTTCAATATATCCCAAGGAAGAGAATGCTATTGGCTATGTGGATCAGGGCCAGCTACATAGAGGAAGCAGCACCTCATCTGAACCTGGAAAAGAGATAAGAAAATGGAAAGATGGAGGTGAGAGGAGGGCATGCATTCCAGGCATAAGAATGAACTATTTAAATGTAGGCTCAGCAAAATCGTTTTCTTGCTTATGATAAAGAGCTAGGAATCCAGTTTGATCCTGATATCAAGTACCTAAGACTGGCAAGATAAATGGGAACCAGCTTGTATTGAACTTTAAATGGTAGGCTAAGGACTATGCATTTTATCCTAGAGGTAACCAGAAGTAACTGAATATTTTTTGAGCTCAGCAGTGGCATGTTTAGACCTGTGCCTTATTTATATGCTTCTATGGGTCTTTGATCTTATCAAAGTAAGACACAAGGTGACACAGTGGATAGAGTGCTCCACCTAGAGTCAAGAAGAACTTGAGTTCTAATCCAGCTTCAGACACTTACTAGCTGTGCAATAATGAGCAAATCACTTCAACTTTTTGCCTCAGCTTGTACCTCTGTAAAAACAGGGATAAAAATAGCACCTATTTCCCAAGATTGTTGTAAGATCAAATGAAAAAAATATTTTCAAGCACTTGGCAAACCTTTAAGTGCCATAGAAATGCTAGCAATATTGCTAGTATCACCATCATCATTATTATTCCTCTAATAGTGTAGGTCATAAACTATTTTGTTCCTTCACATTCTGTACTCCAAGGGTCTGTTCTGGGTTCTCATTTCTTCTTCCTCTGTGTTCTCTCACCTGGTGATAAACTCAATTCCAATGAGTTTAATGATTCAATTATCATACCTATGAAGATGATTTGAAAAGGGAATTGATTAGTAGTAATTACTTTCATTTATTTTTAGTTTGGTTGCAGGATTAAACTTCTTTCTTTAGGAAAAGCTAGCTCTAACAACTAGAACAGATTAACATAGATAATCTCTTAAATGCGATCTACCTGTAGATTTAGTGAATAGATAGATTGATTAGACTTTATCATTTAGCAGCAGATAATTTAGAGGAATAAAGTAATCCTAAAATCATAAAGTTCTTTAAAAACTTAGGTTTCCTTTTTTAGCAGAATGGGAGGTTGATCAGAGGCTAAATTCCCCTTTCTGGCAGTTGGAGAAAGGTTAGACAGAGGTTAAGTTTCTCTTTCCAGTCTTAGTGGATACACTCCTTTTTTTCTTGAGTTAGATTCTAAATTTGAGTAATGGAATCTTCTTAGGAAAAAGGGGGAGGGGGGAGCGGTACCTGCTAACTGCTGACCACAAGTTCCCTTTTCCCAATAAGCTTTCTGGTTACAAAAGGCACCATCTATAAGGAAAGGATTTCTGGTGTAAGACTAAAAAAAAACCTGGAAGAAGCTACCCAGTCAGGTGGCCTGCCTTATCTAACTTAATTATATTCAAAACAAGTCTCAGTAGTTTTATTTAATTTTTATTTAATTTTTTGCTTTTTGGAGGGGGGAAGGCAGGGCAATTGGGGTTAAATGACTTGCCTAAGGTCACAAGGCTAGTAAGTGCGTCAAGTGTCTGAGGCTGGATTTGAACTCAGGTCCTCCTGATTCCAGGGCCAGTGCTCTACCACCTAGCCACCCCTCAGTAAATTTTTAAATCCTCTTTTTTGCTATAAAAACCTCTGTAAATCACTCCTTGTCTCCGACCTCTGAGGAGTCAAATGATCTGATTTGATATACAAATGTTAGCTTTGCATATTAAATCATAGATTCTTAGCAATTTTGTCCTCAGTTTCCTTTTATTTCAGATAATCAATTTTAACAAATTTTCAGATGCACAAGTGTGTGTATGTATGTGTTGACAGACAGACAAATAGCCTCTATTCCCTCTCCTGAGCTTCAGTCTCACATCTCCAACTGCTTCTTAGACATCTTAAACTGGACATCCTATAGACATTTCAAACTCAGAATGACCAAAACAACTCAATATTGTTCCCCTAAAACCATCCATTCTTCTGAACTCTGTTGTTATTGTCAGGAGTATCACCATCCTCTCAATCACTCAGACTTACCACCTTAGCATCATCTTCAATTCAATACTCACTTGCCACAATATGAAATCTTTTATCAAGTTATATCATTTCCACCTTTACATCTCCCATATATATCTGCTTATCTCCACATATGTCTGCCATCCTAATTCAGACCCTCCTAATATCATGCCAAAATATGGCAATGGCCTTCTGGTTGATCTCTCTGCCTTAAGTCTCTCCCCAATTGAATCTGTTCTCCACTCAGTGACCAAAATAATTTTTGTAAAGCATAGGTCTGATCATGTGAATAAATGCTAGGCCTAAAACCTCCAGGAACAAATATAAAATCCTTTGTTTGACTAATTTAAAAATAAATTTAATTAATATCTTTTATTTTTACATTGCCTATAATTCCCCCCCCACCCTGACCAGAGAGCCATCCTCTATAACAAAGAAATTTTTGCAAGAAAAAAGAAAAGAAAAAAATAAGCAAAATTGAACAAATACATTTTAAAAATCTGACTTTATATGCAATATTCCAGACTAGACAATGGACATCCTACCATTACAGGGGTGTGGCAGGAGGAGGTATCTTCTCATATTTATTCTTTGGGGCTATGCTTTTTCTTGGTAATTTTGCAATATTCATTTTCCAGTGTTTTGTGGTATTTATTTCCATTTCCACCATTGTAGTTATTATACATATTGTTTTCTTGGCTTTTAGTCCTTTTATATCATTTCAAGTCTTTTTATACTTCTCTGTATTCATCATATTCATCTTTTCTTACAGCACAATACTATTTCATTACATTCATTTATGACAATTTATTTAGTTATTCCCTAGCTGATAGTTGTCTAGTTTTTAGTTCTTTTCTGCCACAAAAAGTGTTGCTGCAAGTATATTGATATATTTGGGGGCGTTCCTTTTATAAGTTACCTCCTTGGGGTACATGCCTAGTAGTGGAATTTCTGAGTCAAAAGGTAATTTTCTTTGCTTAATTCCAAATTGCTTTCCAGAATGGTTGTACTAATTCATAGCTCCAACAATGCATTAATATACCTCCTTCCACAACCCCTCCAAACATTGAATATTCTTGTCTTTTTTCTTAACATCTTCACCAATTTTGTGGGTGTCATATAAAACTTTTGGTTATTTTGACTTTCATTTCTGTTATTACTAGTTATGTGTAGAATTATTTCATATGGTTGTTAATAGTCTGCAATTCTGTTTTTGAGAACTGTTCATATCCTTTGATCAGTTATCTACTTCAGTACTAGGGAATGGCATACCTTCTGGTATATACACACATACACATATGTTTTTATGTTAAATATCTCTATGTCTTAGATACCAAACCCTTATCTATAACATTTGTGACAACGATTTTTTAAAAATTCAACTGTTTCCCTTCTAATTTGTGACAAATTAATTTTGTTGGTACAGAAAGTTTTTGGTTTTGAGTAATCAAAATGATCTATTCTGCCATTTGTTATTGCCTTTATCTTGTGTTTGGTTAAAAAAAGATCTCCTACCTAGAGCTATGTAGGGTATGTGATCTGCTTCTGTCCTATTTTTTATGGTATGATCTTAATATTCAGATCATGTAACCATTGTGAATTTATTTGGAACATGATGTGTCATTGGTCGAAGCCTACCATCTTGCTAGCCTCCTTCCTACTTTTCCTATCAGTTTGTATCAAATAGGGGGTTCTCTGTTTGATTTTTAAAGTCCTTCATGACTTGTTACCTCCTTATCCTTCCAGTGTCCTTACTCTTTACATTCTTCTATGATCCTTTTCCATTGGGCTTCTTGTTCATCATGCATCACACTGTCTTCAAACTCTGTGCCTTTGTACTGGTTGTCCTTCATGCCTGGGATGCTCTTCTTCATCACCTCCACCTTCTCCTACAACACCCCTCAAAACCCACCATCCACAGGAGGACTTTCCAGATGCCTCCCACTGATAATGCCTTTCCTCTAAAGTTACCATCCACAATGCTATATAATCTTCCTATTAGAATATGAACTCTTTGAGGGCAGAGACTATATTTTTGCCTCTCTTTGTAACCTAGTATTTAGCTTGGTGCTTAGTACATAGTAGGCACTTAATAAATGTTTGTTGACTGACTGGCTTTGTATCCCCAGTATTAGCAGAGTGCTTAGAACATGTAAGTGTTCATTAAGTGCTTGTTGACTGACCAAATGATTAGGACTCTTGTCCAAGTCCTTCAGTAAATTCTCTAAGGAAGGTAGGGTGATTTTATGTGCATACAAATAGAGTGTGCTGGTTGTCTATTAAATATACCATGGCCAAGGGATCTCCTTATCCAATCAGACATCTCCCTCAGATATTTTGATGTCACTTTTGCATAATACTTAATGTGTTGCAGAAAACTCATACTTTCTCTGCTGCTCTGTGGGTGACCCACCGCTTTAATTCTTTAGAACTTATATTTGTCCAATGACTTATAGTCATACCAAATCACCAGAAGAATACTGATGTTCAAGTGAGTCTTTTGTCAAATCTATGTCTTTGGAAGATTATTTTATCAGTGAAAATAAGAATTGTATGGAGATAGCAGAGGATGAAGGCATGAAAACCAATTCAAAGTCTGTTTCAATAATAAAGGCATCTGAGGACCAGGGCTTGAACAAGGGTGGTGCCAATGGGGAGAGATGTGAGAAATGTCATGAAGACAAAGTGGTGGGATTTGGCAGTCAATTAGAACTGAGAGGCAAAAGAGAAAGAGAGAATAAAAGATGAATTAATCCAAGGATCCATCTACTCTGTGGTAGAAAAGGAAAAATAACTTTGGCAACGGCTGTATGTATTACATTGACTCCCCCAGAGAGAGCAGCAGCCAGAAGGGCCAAACATTCAGAGTTCAGCTTTTTATACATGAGTTCAGAGCTCTGTCTCAGCCTGAGAAGTGATGCCGTACACGCACTAGCATCAAGGGTGCACAGGGATTATTAATAGGAAGTACAAAAGGAAACAATAATTTTGAAAACATCAGATATGTGACAGTAATATGCTAAATGCTTTACAAAATTATCTCATTTGATTTGCATAAGAACCCAGGAAACTAGGTGCTATTATTGCCCCCATTTTAAAGTTGAGGAAATGGAGGCAGATTGAGGTTAAGTAACTTGCTTGGGTTCAGGCAGCAAGTATGAGTTTGAGGTCCAATTTGAACTCAGGTCTTTCTGACTCCGGACCCAGGCCCTTAAACAAATCAAGAAACTGAGGTTCAGAAAAGCTGTGATTTGCCCAAGGTCACAGAGGTAGTAGGTAGTTTTATTAAGTATAGTTATTGTGTATGCAGAAAGAGTATAAGATGCCAGGGTATTCCCTGATTCTGCTCATTTCAATTGAGGAACATTTTGTCAGACCTATGACTTCAAAAGATTTTGACAATCATGTGGAGCTCTTTGTTCCAACTCCTCCTGATATAGATCTTTACAACAGGACATCATTGCTTGGTTTGAATACCTATACCCTCCTATACATCAAGGTAAACATTAGCTCTCTGTCCTCTACAACAGGGAACTAACTATACTGGACAACAGGGAGAACCTTAATATAATTTCTTTGTAATATTTTGAGAAAAAAACACAACTTAATGTCTAAACCACAAAACAGATTCCACATAACTTGTAAATAAGTCAAGATTTATTAAATATAGCAGGTCAGTCATATGATAGCTACTTTAAATGGCAACTCTCAACTTTTCTTTGGGAAATCAATACTGAACTTCACCTTATGTCCACAGTGATATAGTCTTTAATAAAGTTCAATTAAATAAACATACTCTGGATATGTGCCATATGCAAAATAAACATATTCTGGATATCTGCCATATGCAAAACCCTAGGCTAGGCACTATGAGAAATCTGATGGTAATCTGACTCATCATTTCCTTTATTTGTACAAAATAGTGAATAATCATACCCTGGCTGGGAAAAAAAAAGGGTGGTTTTACCTTTAAACAAGTCCTTGTGTCCTGAAGCATCTATTTTGAAGGCTTGGGACTAGCAGCTTTAGCCCCAGCATCTTTGGGTTTGGACTCAGTGGGCTTAGCAGCTTTAGAATCAGACTTGGCTGCCTTGGGATTGGACTTGGCAGCCTTGGGATCAGATCGGGCGACCTTGGGGTGAGACTTCGTAGACTTAGCATCAGATTTGGTGGCCTTGGGGCCAGATTTGGTAGCCTTGGGGCCAGATTTGGTAGCCTTGGGGTCAGACTTGGTGACCTTGGTGGCAGACTTGGTGACCTTGGGGCCAGTAGGCTTGGTAGCCTTGGGATCAGTGGGTTTGGTAGCCTTGGGAGCAGTGGTTCTGGCAACCTTAGAGTCAGGCTTTGTGATCCTAGAGCCTGGACGTTTGATGCCGATCCTAGGACCTGGTGCTTGGTAGCCATCTTGTGGCCAGCACACCGGGCACTGGCCATGGGGATCTTGGGCCTGAGGAGCTTGGCTTTGGAGGCCTTGGTGCTCAGGGCCTTGATGGCTTTGGCGTTGTTGGCTTGCATCTTCTTCAGCCCCTTCTTGTTGTGTTTCTTGGCAAAGCATGTATTTCTCAGAAACTTAGGGTCAACCCCTTTCAGAGACTCGTATCTTTGTGACCTAGGTTTATTGATGCCATTTCTGTGCCATTCTTGTGATTGGTTGTGGGTGATATGGTTCTTAGACTTAGCTATCTTTACACCTGCAGCCTGCACTAACAGGCATTCCACTGACCCAAAGAGGCCAAAGGGAGAGAGAGAAAGAAGGAAGAAGTGCGGGGCAGTGCGGGAAATAAGGCAGAAAAAGAAACTATTCAGATCACCCTCAGCTTTGGGCAATCTAATCAAAGAATTTATCCCAACTCAAACCTTAGTAGAATACAATGGGCTTCCCTATCTAATGTTGGGTGAGGTCTGACCAAGACTGAGGAGAATTAATTCAATTTTATCATCAGTATTTCAAGAGACTGAATTTGAAATGAGCACTACAGAAAAGGGGGGAACTCTGGATCTCCCTAAATCACTGGTTGTTTATTATTATTTCTCTCAGTCATATGACAAAAAAAATCACAGGAAATTTTCAGGAAAATTCAGGAGGAACAGGCATCCAGAATAGAAAGATAGGTTAGGGATGGAAAATGAAAGTTTTGAAAACTGAGTTATGTTGCATCATTTTCCACAGAAATTCCAATCAAACTGGTTCCATATATTTGAATGGCATAGAAAAAAGAGACTCAGAGGATGCATTAAGAAATGTTCATTTTCTGCACTTCACCAAAATACTAAAATTTAATTTAACTGCCTTCTTGCTTACTCCTGGGTGTATATGTGTTGAAGGGGATGAGGGGGTTTGTTTGTTTTTGCTACCAGGGGAAAGTCCCTCAGTTATAAGAAAGATTCTATCATGTCACTTACACCTTAGTGTGAATCATTTTAACAAACACCAGGAATATTGCATTTTTAAAAAGGAGAAAACAACAACAACAATAACAACAACAAAACCTAGCCTCTCAAGGTCAAATCTCTGCCACTGAGTGGAAGAGAGATTTAGAGCAGAGGGGAAAGGAGGCAGGATGATCCCCAGACTCTCAAATCACAGAGTATCTAATTTCTTCATCTTTTTTCCACCATAGACAACTCCATTGTCTCTCAGAATTTCTGATTCCCTAGTAACTATCTTCTACTCTTAAAAAAAATCTAATATGAAAATTTAAAGGCGCTAGAAGACATAGTCTAACAAGAGTATTTCTCTAAGTTTTAAGGAAAACCTAGCATGATAAAATGAAAGAACCAGTAGAGCAGGAGGTAGGAAACCTGGGGTTGCAGAAATCACTTTCTTAACTGCTCAGGCTTCAAATCCATAGGATCACAACATCTGAGAGTTCAAGAGAACACAAGAAGTCATTAGTTGAACCCATACCTGACCATGTTACTCCCCACTCAATAAACTACAATGGCTTATTCTGGGATCAAATATAAAATCCTCTGTTTAGCATCCAAAGCCATGTATAACCCCTTCACCTTTCCTAGTCTTCTTACATCTTACATCCCTCACCCTGGCTTCCTTGTTATTACTTATACAAGATACTTCATCTCTTGACTGGGCAAGTCACTTAACCCCAATTGCCCTTCCTTCCCCCTTCCAAAAAGAAAAGCTTCCTTCTAAGTAAAAATGGACCCACATATGATATTGAACCAGTTTTGAATCTATTTAACTGTACTATCATTTAAGGCATTATCTCTCCATTTTATTCTTAGTCATATCATGAAAGATTTAGAGTTCAGCAAAGCATTGAAAAAGTACAGTACATTTCCAGGATTCTCATGTTCTGTCAACCTGGTTACCTTGTTGGAAGGAAGGAAGGATGGATGGCCAGACAGAAGGATGAGAGAGAGAAAGGAAAGAAAAGAAAATGAGAGGAGAGGAGAGGAGAGGAGAGGAAAAAGGAGAGGGGAGAGGAGAGGAAAAAGGAGAGGAGAGAGAAGAGGAGAAAGGAGAGGAGAGAGGAAAGGAGATAGGAAAGGAAACAGGAAAAGGAAGATGAAAAAGAAAAGGGAAAGAGAAAGGGAAAGAAAAGTAAACCAGAAAAAGAAAGCGAAAGAAAGAAAAAGGAAAAATAAGGGAAAGAATAAGAAGGAAAGAATAAAAGGGAATGAATAAGGAAAGAAGGAAGATAAAGAAAGAAAAACCCAGCATGGTCTGTTTTCAGTGAAGCTAAGCTGACTATTTGCTCTTCCTTGTTCTTAGATGTCTACTAACCATATCTTTCATCACGTGTTCTAGAATATGGCCAGGAATCAAAGTTGAGTCTATAGTTCTCAGACAACACCTGCTTCCCTCTTTTGAAAATTAGACATGTGTCTTTCTCTGGCCCTGTGGTACCTGCCCTATTTTGCTCAGATCTCACAATTAAATGTGTCCTTTCTTTCAGAAACTGATGGTGTAATTCATGCAAGCCTGGTGACTTAAACTATCTGACTTTAAGTCAGATAAATAAAGTCTTCCCTTCTCACTTATCCTGGTTTTCCAGTCCTTGCTTACCATTTCCTCATTTATAAAATGAAAGGGATATACTACATGATCTCTGAGTTTCCACATTCTGGGATTTTAAGTTATCATCCAAATTCCACATCTAAGGGTGTGTTGGAGCTAGCTATAACTAGTTCTCAAGAATCAGTTGTTAAATTTTTAGTGTGAATATTTACACCTTAAAAATCAACAAACGTGGGGTGGCTAGGTGGCGCAGTGAATAGAGCACTGGCCCAGGAGTCAGGAGGACCTGAGTTTGAATTCAGCTTCAGACACTTAACACAAAACTATCTGGGTGACCTTGGACAAGTCACTTAACCCTAATTTCCCTAGCTTCCCCTCTCCAAAAAACAAAAACAAAAAAATCAACAAATGCTAAAAATTACAGTTTGATTTATTGTTTTGTTAACTGTCTAGTCTTAAGGAAGTAAAGAAAATGTTAATAATGAAGATTACACTTAAACATGTGCCAGCATACTTTTTTTATTTTCCTAGGAAACCAGTTATTAAACATTTATAGGCACACTCTTAGTCAGATCCAAGAAGTTGTATAATAGGATTTCCAAGTTATGCCCCTAGAAATAGTGCCCAAAAGATGAATTATCAGCATTTAGCCAATCACAGTGCAGATGGATATATAAAGAGACAAAGGAAGGGAAGAAAAGGAATAAGAAAGTCTCACAATTTAAGGACTGGAACACCTCAAAGCATAGCACACTGGGGCAAAAAACATCCTAGACCAGCGGTTCTCAACCTGTGGGTTATGTTCAATTTAAATACATCCTGCATATCAGATATTTTACATTACGATTCATAACAGTAGCAAAATTACAGTTATGAAGTAGCAACGAAAATAGTTTTATGGTCGGGGGTCACCACAACATGAGGAACTGTATTAAAGGGTCGTGGCATTAGGAAGGTTGAGAACCACTGGCTTAGACTCTCACAGTAGGATGCAAACAAATCTCCCTAGCTCCACTCTCTCCCTCCTCCAATCCATCCTATATAGCACTTGCTGGAGAGTTTCCTAAATTATGGCTCTGATCATGCTACCCTTCTTCCTCAGAATGGTTAGCAGCTTCCTACTTCCAACCTCCTTTAAAGTCTTTCCAGACTTTAAAGACTTTTAAAGACTTAAAGACTCCCAGCTACCTCACTGGGCTGAGCTCCCACTATCTAGCAGCTAGCTTGTGCTTTTACCCTTATTTGAACATGCCTTACTTTTTATGTGCTTCTGTACCTATGTTCTTCCTATCTCCGAGATAGCATTCTCTCTTCCTGTCTACCTCTCTAACCTTTAAATTCTAGTTCAATTTCTTCTTTGTCCAGGAAGCTTTCCTCTGACCACTCCAATTACTGTATGTTCCCAGGCCTTAGAACTACTAAGGTACTTTACACACCATTCATTTGGCTTTCAAATACATGTAGCCTTATGAAACTTATCATACTGTTATATTGTGTGGTTATTTAAATTTGAGAGTGTCCTGCCTACCCATTAGATCACAAATTCTTTGAGGGTAGTGGCCATATCCAAGTTCTTATTTCCCCATAACAACAAGCAAAGAATAGTATACAGAGTGTCAAATTAATATATCAATGTAGTTACAGAATTTCTTCAAAAATATCACTGTTGGAAAAAATACATTGACTAGAGATTTTCAAGCACACTCAGATGTTCAGATAGAGAATGAGACTCCGATCTCTAAGGGCCCTGATAATTCTGACACTATGAACTCTGAATGATGTTCTCGAAATTCAAAGAGATATGAACTCTGGATCTTCCACCTATCCCCCTCCATTGATGCAGGTAGTGAATAGTCATTTGTTCTGTGTCAATTCTGACTTGTTATACAAGGTTTAGGCCTGATCTAGGTCCTATTTAGGTCCTATTTATTTGTCTGCAATCAACAGTTCCATTTCTGACAACTCTCAGGGAAATCAATTCTAGTTATGATGTAGAAGAGAACTGGTCTGGGAAACAGGTGACAAATTCTAGTCTTCACCCTTCTACTTATCATTCTATAAACTTGGGTAAGTTATTTCTTCTCTCTATGCTTCAAGGTCCCTTTCCTTAAAAGGGGAATAAAACTAGATGCTTTCTGAGGTAAGTTCCTCCTGGCTTTAAATATGATTTTTCAATGCTTCTCTGAAGATAATTACAGAGCAAAGGCAGCTTTCTTCTGACATTTCTATCCTGAGTAAAGTAGAAACCCAGGGGAGATGAGGGCACAGTCATTACTAAAGTTTCCTCTCTTGACTTTAAACTGGAAAGGAAAAAAATGTCTCATTCTCCTGGGTGACTGCAGGGATTGTGATTTAACAAGTTCTGTTGGTCTACAGCTTACAGTGAATCTTGACGGGTGTTCAGAGGGCAAAGGAAAGTGAAGCTCCTTGAAGACTTTGTTTGTACATATCTGTATGTATGTTGTATACCCCATTAGAATGAGAGCCTGTGAAAGAAGGAACATTTTTGCATTTGTTCATATCCCGGCAAAATGGAATTTTGTCCATATTTAGCAGAATCCCTGTGATAACACTTTGAATGTGGTACGGGTAAGAGTCCTAGATCTGGAGTAAAGGAGACCTGAGCTCAAACCCTTCCTCACACACTTAGTGGCTGTGTGACCCTAAGCAAATCATGTAGTCTTTCAGCCTTAATTTTCTCATCCATAAAATGGGATAATAATAACAGCCCCTGCCTCCCGGGGTCTTTTGAAAGAATCAAAGAAAATGTTACAAACAAATCAAAAGTATTATATAAATGCTAGCTATTATTATTAACAAATATTTGTTAATGAGACTTGATATTAAAGAGATTGCTTCCATTTAACAGCTGAAACAAAATTGTGTGAACCTTAGAAGTCCCTAGCAAGGGAACAGGACTTCATATGGACATTTGTGGTGAAAGAGAAAGTCAGGACTCAAGACAAAGGAAAGGAAAGCAGACTGCCCCACCCCCAACATAGACGTGATGAAAGGGGGGAAAACAGCATATGGGAACTGAGAGGGAAAACATGCTGAAAACTTATCCTGTAAAATGTTCCTTGTCAGTGGTATTCTTGTCCCTGCCCCCTCCTTTTCTTCTCTTCCATTAACAGATTTGGCAGAAAAGCTTTATTTCTTCCCCCTACCTCTCCTCATTGTAAGGCAATGGGGGAGGGTACAGAGAAGTAGCAATTTTGCCAGGTGGGGTTCTCTGAGTAATGATCCATCATTCTGCGCCAGGATGGGGCCAGACAAGCAGCTTAGAGAAATTTACAATAGCAGTAATAAAGAAAAAAGGGGACTTCTTGGAAAACAACCTATTGAGAACCTTGGAATACCACAGGATGGTAGGACTAGGCAGGAGAGGAAAGGAAGGGACCTGAGGAACAGGAATTCTTATGGGTTTGCAATTCTGTATTTTTCCTACAGTTTCCTTTTCTCTTTCTCCAATGCAGGTAGGAAAGGAAGAAGAAAAGAAAAGAAAGAAGGAAGGAAGGAAGGAAGGAAGGAAGGAAGGAAGGAAGGAAGGAAGGCAGAGAGGGAAGGAGGGAGACAGGGAAGGAGGGAGACAGGGAAGGAGGGAGACAGGGAAGGAGGGAAACAGGGAGAGAGGGAGAAAGGAACAGAGGGAGGAAGGAACAGAGGGAGGGAGAGAGGAAGGAAGGAAAGAAGGAAGGGAGAGAGGAAGGAAGGAAAGGAAGAAGGAAAGAAGAAAGGTAAAAGGAAGGAAAATAAAGAGTGAGAGAAAGAAAAAAAGAAAAAGAGGGGAGAGAGAGAGAAAACAAACACACCTCCCCCCACCCCAAATGTTAGGGAAATAGCAGCACATTTGTCAAAGGGTAAAACTGCCACTTCTGATTATAGGACTCCAGCAATGGATCCACCCCTATAGTGATTTAGATTAATCACTTTTCATTAAGAGCCAATAAACAAACTCCAGTCAGGAGGCGCCTCTCTGCCCTGGCCCACTGTTGCCATTTATAATTGCCATAAGGACCAGCAAAGGCACACCAGAGAGTTGTCAAATATAATTTATAGGTTTTTAAGATCTAATCATTTTCTATAATATTAGATTAAATGACAGCCTTTAATAAAGAGGAAATTACATTTCACCTTGCTTTCATGATTTTTTTTTTCTTTTTAGCCAGAGAGTTTAAAGAAAGCATTCCCTTTAATTCCCCATTAAATGACCAGAGAAAGTCCTTGAAAATGTACTTGAGACAATTTACCAAAAAGACTACGGTCCAACCCAGCTTGCAGCCTGAAGATTGTACAGAGTAGTTGGGCAGGAGATGAATGGGAATAACCCCATGTCAGCAGCATGGGACTCATGTGGTGGAAAGCAGCTCAATCAACAAACACTTTCTCCCTGTAGTAGCAGGAGGACAGGTCACACTGACCACAGAACCACTGCCAAAGACCAGAAGGCAAAAAAAAAAAAAATGTGCAAGGTCAGAGAGAGGCCTCATTCACTCACTCATTAAACAGATATTTACAGAGCCCCTACTTTTCTTCTAGTGGGTATTTGGTTTGGAAAGATACATGTATTCCAAAATTAAATAAGAGGTAACAGGCTAAGTTCCAATCTTTTGGGATGAAGAATGTCAAAAAGGCTACCAAATTCACACAGCTGCCTTCCCACAATGACTCATCCTAGCACGGGAATGCAGTGGAGCATGAGGGAATGAGCACTTACTGGATTTAAAGTCAGAGGTCCTGGATATGAATGCCAGCTTCTACTTACTACCTGTGTGACACGGGCAAGTCACTTCAGCTGTTCAAAAGATAAGGTTGGATCAGTTAATCTCTAAGGTCCTTTTCAGTTCTATGTCTTCTTGACTCTTCTCTTTCACCAAGAATGTCCCTATGAAGCCCTAGCCCTTGCTACAGACGTCTATGTTCACAGAATTTCATTTTAGTTGTTAAATGGAAGAATAAGATTGGAAGCACATGCCCCATTAGCATCATTGTATTGCATTATCCCTACTCTTCTAAAACGTGTCTTTTATTTTCACCATTCTTTCCATTTCAGGTTTCTTATCAGGAATCTTACTATTTACCCTTCTAGGGTGACCATGGCTTCCATTGCATTCCTATAGTCCCATTATATTTTGTTCCTATGGCAATTATCTGTTTCATTTATTCTTTGATCAATCTGTCAACAAGCATTTATTAAATACTGACTATGTGGAAGGTAGTTGCCTCTTGAAGCAAGTATGATTTGTACTACCTCTCTACAATTTATCTGTCACCTGTCTACATATTCATAAATTAAGGAATTTCCTCCCTCACAATCTTGGTGTTTTCTATGCATATTTTAAAATCATACTTATGCTAACATCAAACAAGATCCCCTAAAAGATGTAATGTTGACAATAACATCTGTTCAATGATGCTCTGATTATTAACGTAAGTATAAAGAATAAGACATGGAAACGAATGCTTGCCAAAGGCATTTACCACTGTCATGCAGTATGTCCAGGAAAGGATCTAATTGGGAATTCCTATAGAGAGGTATTCCAGAAACTCTTATTTTCAGAAGACATTATATTGATTTTATTAAGTCCTGGGATACTGCAAAGTCTTCTAAATGATATCCATTATCATTCAAAAAGTTTTAACTATCCATATGTGGAAACCAAATGGATGAAGAATGGCTCTTGTCCAAGTGGATATAAAATTGAATGGACAACTCTTCATGCTGACTCATTAGTACATACATTTTAGATAGTTTAGGTAGTAACTATCACATATGGACAATAAACTGGGCCAACAATTGAACAAGAGGAGGAGAATAGGTTGGATTGTATTTAGTAAACTGCATAGTGCTTCTAAAGAGTTCGAGCTTCTCCCTAAAACAAAGGTCTACCATGTTAATGTCAGTTTTCTTCTAATGTGCAATATGGCTTCAAGTCATGGAACTGAAGTTTAAGCTAACTCATTGAAGAGATTATGATGGGTATGGTTAGACTGTAGTATGTTACAGTGAAGAATTTTGTAGTCATGGCACAAAGGACAACTTCAAATAGATGTATAACCTGTAAAGGTAGTGGCTAGTCATGTAGCAAAAGTGAGATACTGTCTATTGGCTCATTCTCTAATGCCCACAAACATACCCATGTCTCCTTTACTTCTTTTTTTTTTTGGAGGGAAGTTGGGGTTAAGTGACCTGCCCAAAGTCACACGGCTAGTTTTTTTTGTGTGTGTGTGTGTGTGTTAAGTGTCTGAGGTCGGATTTGAACTCAGGTACTCCTGACTCCAGGGCCGGTGCTCCATTCACTGCGCCACCTAGCCGCCCCTCTCCTTTACTTCTTAAAAAAAAACCCACACTTTATCTTTCCGTTTTTACTATCATTCAGTATCTCTGTTTCCATTTTCAGCTAAACCCCTTAAAAAGCCCATCTACAACAGGAGTCCCCACTTTCTCTCAGTTCATTGTCTTCTTAACCCTTTACAATTCAGGTTCTGATCTTATCATTCCACCAAAACAGCTCTCTCCAAAGTTACTAGAGATCTCTTAGTAGCCAAATCCAAAGGCCCTTTCTCAATACTCCTCTTCTTTGATCCTTTCTTCTCTCCTTCTGTCCCCTTTCTTGAATCTTAATCTAAATCACACCTTGGTAGGCATCCTTTAGGTTCTATCTTACGCCCTCTTCTCTTCTCCCTCTATAATACTGCATTTGGTGATTTTATTAGAGGTCCTGAATTTAATTACCATCTCTCTTTTGAAGATTCTCAAATTGACTTATCCTGCCCTAAATTCTCTGCTAACCTCTAACATTACATCTCCAGTTATCTTTCAGATATCTCAAAATGGATGTCTAAAAGACATCTTAAACACAATATGTCCTTCCCCTAAATATTGCCCCCTCCACCTTCCTTATTTTTATAGAAGGAAACACCATCCTCCTAGTCCAGCCAACTCACAACCTAGGAGTCTTCCTGCATTCCTCATTATCTCTCACCTGCTCATATCCAATCTATTGCCAAGGTCTGTTTGTAAGATCTGTTTTGATTATACCCCCTTCTCTTCTCTGACACCACCCCCATTCTAGGGTAGGTCCTGATTACCTCAGGCCTGAATTTTTACAATAATCTGCTGATGGGTTTGCCTTCCTCAAATTTCTCCTCATACCAATCCATCTACCATTGAGACACTAACGTGATTTTTCTAAAGCCCAAGTTTGATCATGTCACCCCCTTATTCAATAGACTCCTGTGGCTCCTTATTACCTCCAGGATCAAATATAAAATGCTCTCTTGACATTCAAAGAAAGCCTTTCACAACTTAGTCCCTCTGATTTTTCCAGTTTTATACCTTACTCCAATGTGAATTCTGCAATCCTGATCTCCTGGCTTTTCCACAAACAAGACACTCCATCTCTCAGCTGCAGGTATTTTTTCTGTAGCCCAGGCCTGAGACGCTCTCTCCCCTCTACTCTAACTCCTGATTTCCCTGGCGGCCTCAATATCCCATCTAAACCCCAATTTTTCTTTTGTTAATTATTTCCTGTTTATCCTATACATAGCTCACTTTGTATATATTTATCTGCATGTTGTTTCCCCATTAGAATTTAAGCTTCTTATGGGATTGTCTTTTGCCTCTCTTTGTATCAGTAGCCCTTGTCACAGCAACTATGCTCACAGGTGCTTAAAAACTTTTTATTGATTAATTTCATAACCAATGGACAACTTATGTCTTCTGGCTTCTTTGCAATATTGAGTAAATGAGAGGAAGGCCCTCTAGAACAGTGTACCTCCAGAGGCAGACTAAAGAAGGAAATGAATGAGTCACATAGGATCAGAAGGCATAGATGGGTTGCAAATTGTACTTAGGGAGGCAGTTCTCCTATAACTGAGATCATAGATCCAACAAAGTGGTGAAATACTTTCCACCTTGCCACCCTATGATCACTGACAGTTGCACTTCCCATCATTCAAATTCAGCAAGTATTTGCCAAGTTCCTAAAATCTTTTTTTTTTTTTTTTTGCTTTTTGGAGGGCAGTTGGGGTTAAGTGACTTGCCCAAGGTCACACGGCTAGTTTTTTGTGTTAAGTGTCTGAGGCCAGATTTGAACTCAGGTACTCCTGACTCCAGGGCCAGTGCTCTATTCACTGTGCCACCTAGCCGCCCCTTCCTAAAATCTTTAAAGTATTTTGATAGGGGTTGCAGGAGATACAAGGACAAAACATGGTTCCTGAAGCCAGGAAATTTATCATCTACTAGAGAGATAAGATTGCAACATAGATAACTATAATCCAAAAAGATTATCTTAAATAAAGTAAGCATTCAGATGTTCCAAATGAATTCAATAAATATTTATGAAATCACAGCTAGCATTTATATTGCACTTCAAGGTTTACAAAACACTTAACATATGTTAACTTATTAGATCCTCACAACAACCCTCTGAGATGGTACAAACCCTATTTTACAAATGAAGAAACTGGGGCTGAGCAATGTTACATGACTTTTCCAAGGTCACACAAACAGCAAATGTCTCAGGCAAGATTTGAACTAAGACTTTCCTGACTCCAATTCACAGAACCACCTTTCTGACTTCTGCCATGCGGAGGACGATCCCTCTTTTCATTCTTCATCATCTTGACCTTTTTATAATCCTTAATACCAATGACCACTTTCTCTTTCTAAATATTCTTTTTTCTTTTGCCTTCCAAGTCATCAAGCACTCATGGTTCTTCTACTTCTCTAGCCACTAAATCTTTCTGTCTCTTCTGCTGACTCTTCTCTTTCTTCAAGATTCCTTAGGATGGATGTTCCCACAGATTTCTGTCCTTTATTCTCTTTACATTCTCTTCCTTGAAAAATCTTGTCCATTCCTTTTACTTCAACTATTATCTCTTATTTGGCTAGGCACACTTCCATGGAGGAATGAATGAACATTTTATATCTGTCTCCAATGTCTGACAATCTCCTGCCCTCTTCAAAGTTTCAAGCCCATGTATTTGACCTCTATAGCTGAATATTCAAAAAGTACTTCAAATGCATTATGTTCAAACCTGAACTTATTATATGTTCCCTTTAAGTATTCCTCTTCCTTCTTTTCTCACTGTATCTATCTACCAAGTCCTGTTGATCCTATCTCTGCAATATCTTTACCCCTACTCCTTCACTACTCCTACTCCTACTCCTACTACTTCACTCCTCCTCTTCCTCTTCCTACTCCTCCTCATCCTCTTAATCTTATTACTATCTACTCAGAAAATTCCTATCAATATTCCCAACTCTACTGTTACTCTTCCTCTAATCCATCCTTCATAGTACTTCCAAACTCATCTTTATGCTCAAATTTTATAATTTTATTCTGTCTTAAAGCTCTTCAATGATTCCCTTACATATCAAACTCACATTTTTCAGCCTTGCATTTAAGGCCCTCCATAATGTAGTGCCATTGTACATGTTGTGCTGCTTCCTTCAAGACATACTATTCTACACTAGAGCCACACTGTGCTCCTTAGCATCCTTGTTTATGTCCCATTCTTTCTTGGCCATGTACTTTTCAGCATCTTGTTCCAGGATTCTGGATCCCCTCTCAATCTTTCTGTTAAAATCCTATGCATGTTTTAAAGTCCAGTGCAATTCTTATCTCCCTGGTGAAGCTTTCTCTGATCCACTAGTTAGTACCAAATCCCCACCCCCTTCCTTACATAGTAATTTGTTTGCAGTTTTCTTTTTTTTAATGTAATAGATGTTATTTGTTTTCTTGTTTACATCATTCATTTTCATGAGATTTTTGAGTTACAAATTTTCTCCCCATCTTTCCCCTACCCCACCCCCAAAACAGCAATCAGCCTGTGGAGCCCCTCCCCTGGTCTGCTCTCTAACTTTCTGGTAGGGCAGGGAGGGTCTCCCTATCCCAGCCCCTGTATATCTTGATTCCTTGTTGCAGGTATTGCAGAGCTTTATATTCTAGATTGCTTCGGTTCCTCCCTTGTCACTCACCCCTGCTGGAAGGACAACCAATTCAATACAGGCTGTGTAGGTGTGATTATACAGGACATCTTCATAGTGGACATATTGTGACAGTGATCATATGTCTCTCCTTCCTATCCCTCCCCCCTTGTTCTGCTCTC
>CM053598.1:87014406-87040654 GCA_028646575.1 Pseudocheirus occidentalis
AAATGTGGTAACTGTGCCTCCAGTGCAGCCGATCTGCTCTCCTGTAGCCGCGGTTCCCCACCCGATGCCCCAGGGCCTGAGCCGGCCAAGGTTTCTGTGGGGGGGGGTTGGTCGCAGACTGCTGTGAAGAGCCCCGCCTGCTGCGCTGCCTGTGGCAATAGATGTGCTTTCAGTCTTGTGGAGAGTTTTGGAGCTTGAAATTTTGTTTAGCGTCCCATTTTATGAGTTTTTTAGCATGTTTGTGTGGGAGCTGTGGTCCTTTGCTGCTTCTATGCTGCCATCTTGGCTCCGTCCCTCCACTGTGGGTATTCTAAATGTGGGATCCTTGTACAATGACTAAGTAGACATAGGAAGAACCAAAACATGTAAATCTTGACATCCTCACTGAAAGTAAGTTAATAAAAAAAGAAGGGACTTTCAGTTAAATGAAAGCATGGAACAGGGATTCTCTTTGAAGAAACAAAAAAGGCAGTTGAAATTGTTGGTTTTCATCATTCACCCAAAGGTGAACAACGGTCATCTTATATTACAATGTTCATGATAAGTATTTGCAAAAAGACCTCTCAGAAAATTATTGTAGTTTACGGAACTTCATTAGTTACAGAGTATAAAGAGGTAGAGAAATTCCTCAAATAACTAAGTAAAATGTAAATATATTATTCCTCATTATGGTACCAGAAAACTACAAATATTAAGTAGCTAAAGAAATTCGGAATGATTTTATATTCAGTATAAAATCAGAAGGAATAGGAATGTATATACTGTGGATATATTATTTGTATACTAACTACAACAGAATAAAAACAAAAAGGAAAGAAAGACAGAAAGAAATACAAAAAGAAAGAAAGAAATACAAAAAGAAAGAAAGGAAGGAAGGAAGGAAGGAAGGAAGGAAGGAAGGAAGGAAGGAAGAAAGAAAGAAAGAAAGAAAGAAAGAAAGAAAGAAAGAAAGAAAGAAAGAAAGAAAGAAAGAAAGAAAGAAAGAAAGAAAGAAAGAAAGAAAGAAAGAAAGACAAAGCTAATAGATGACCAGTCTGGCCTAGAAGGAAACAAATAATCAAAGTATCTCTTTTGCCTTTTCAATGAAAGTTACCTTTTTGTTTTTTTCTTTTTTAAAAGGCTGGACACATAAGGTAAAATTCTGTCCCTTATTTTGAAAATTTATCTGATTCTTGATCTTTCTGATGTCTATCATGTTTATAAAAATAATTTTTAACTCATAGCATCCCTTTATCTTCCACTTACAAAGTGACTTTAGTGCCTTATTCATTGTTCTAATTGGAATTTATGGAAGTATATACCAAATGACACAGATCTAAGCACATTTTTCATCATATTTCATTTAGTATTTTATTTTTCTCTGGTTACATGTAAAAACAATTTTTAACATTTGTTTTTTAAAACTTCCAGATTTTCTCCCTTCTTCCTTCCTGACCCTCCATCCCATTGAGAAGACAAGCAATTTGATATACTTTATACACGGGTAGTGGTACAAAACTTTTCCATAACAGTCATATTGTGAACTTCATTAGTTACAGGGTATAATAAAACTCTGTTGTTGTGAAAGAACATATTGTGAAAGAAAACAAACAAAAAAAATCTCAAGAAAAATAAAGCAAAAAGTATGCTTCAATCTGTATTCAGACACTACCAGTTCTTTCTCTGGGGACAGATAGATATCTCATAAAAGTCTTGGATCATTGTATTGCTGAGAACAACTAAGTCATTCATAGCTGATCAAATTATGACATTGCTGTGACTTCGTACACAATACATTTTGCTTTGCTTCAGCTCATGCAACCCTCTCCAGGCTTCTCCAAGAGCATCCCACTTATCGTTTCCCATAGTACAATATCCCATCACAATCACATACCACAACTTGTTCAGCTATTCCCCAGTTGATAGGTATCCCCTTCATTTCTAATTCTTTGCCCCCCGGAGAAGAGCTGTTTTTACATATGGGTTATTTTTCTTTTTTGTTTTTATCTCTTTTGGGATACAGACCTAGCAGTGGTATTGTTAGATCAAAGGGTATCATTTTTTTTTTGTCCTTTGGGCATAGTTCCAAATTGCTCCACAGAATGGTTGAATCAGTTCACAACTCCACCAGGAATGGATTAATGTCCCATTTTTCTTATATCCTCCCTCATTTGTCATTTTCCTTTTTTGTATTGTTAGCCAATGTAATGGGTATGAGGTAGGACCTCAGAATTGTTTTAATTTGCATTTCTCCAATCAATAGTGAGTTAAGAGAATTTTTTCATGTGATGATAGCTTTGATTGATGAATCTGAAAACTGATCATATCTTTTTATCACTTATTAATTGGGTAATGGCTCTTATTTTTATAAATTTGACTCAATTCTCCCTATGTCTGGAAAAAAAAGAAGCCTTTATCAGATAAACTTGCTTCAATTTTTTTTCACAGTTACTATTGCTAACCGTATTTCCTTCTATCAAATCCCCCACCCTGTTTATTCTATTTTCTCTCTCCTTTCATCCTGTCCCTCCTCAAAAGTATCTTTCTGATTGCCCCTTCCCCCAACTTGCCCTTTCTTCTATTATACACAAACCCCTTCTCTTATCCCCTTTCCCTATTTTCCTGTAGGGTAAGATAAATTTCTGTACCCAAATGAGTGTGTATGTTATCCCCTCGGAGACAATTCTGATAAGAGTAAGGTTCAATCATTTCCCCTCACCTCCCACCCTCCCACTCCACTGCAAAAGCTTTTATTGCCCCTTATTTGTGAGACAATTTATCCCATCATACCTCTTTCTTTCTCCTTCTCCCAGCACTTTACTCTCTCAACTTGTACTTTTATTTTTTCATATCATTTCTTCATATTCAACTTATACCTGTGCCCACTGTCTATATATACTCCTTCTATCTGCCCCAAAATTGAGAAAGTTCTTATGACTTAGAGCATCATCTTCCCATGTAAGAATGTTAACAATTTAACCATAAGTACCTTATGATCTCCCTTTTCTGTTTATCTTTTTATGCTTCTCTTGAGTCTATATTCAAAAGTCAAATTTTCTATTCAGCTCCTGTAATGGCAAAGAGAATGTGAAGATCTTCCCTGCCCCTTAATAGACCAAGGGGGGGGCGGGATTTGAAGACCTTCCCTGCTTTTAAAATAAACTTTGATCCCTAATAGAAGCATGAATGTAATCACATGGTGCCTGTGGTGAGAGGGGAGTTTGCTAAAGGGTAAAGCAGAGCCACAGGAAGCTGGGAGTCAGGACTAGACTAGACAACTGGGGGAGAGGGTGCTCAGGCAAAGAGTCAGATAGGCTTGTGAGTAAATAGTGATCCTATTTTGGTTTATGGAAAGGCTAAAGGATGCTGTTGCTCTTTGTGTTATTATGGCTTATTAATTTCTTTGTTACTATGATGGAATCAGCTTACTGGTTTTTGGATACGGTTTTCTGGTGTCTAAATAAATGCTTGCTTCTATCTTTTACATGGATTATTTGTTATATTTTATGATCAAGCACCATGCAGGAATATTTATAGCCACTGTCTTTATCATGATTGTAGACACTGCAAATATTGCATTGGCACTACAGCTCCCAAGCCCTCCAGTCCTTTAATGTAAAAGCTGCTAAATCTTGTGTTATCCTGACTGTGTCTCTGCCATATTTGAATTGTTCTTTCTGGCAGTCTGCAGTATTTTCTCATTGACCTGGGAACTCTAGAATTTCACTATATTATTCCTGGGAGTTTTCATTTTGGGATCTCTTTCAAGAGATGATTGGTGAATTCTTTCAATTTCTATTTTATCCTCTGGTTCTAGACTATCTGAGCAGTTTTCTGTGATAATTTCTTGAAAGGTGATGTCTAGGCTCTCTTTTTTTTTCAGGTAGTCCAATAATTTTAAAAATATCTCTCCTGGATCTATTTTCCAGGTTTGTTGTTTTTCTAATGAGATATTTCACTTTGTCTTCTATTTTTTTTCATTATTTTGGTTTTGCTTTATTGTTTCCTGATTTTTCATAAAGCCATTAGCTTCCATTTGGTCAATTATAATTTTTAAGGAATTACTTTTTTAACCATTTATTTATTTTTAGTTTTCAACATTCATTTCCACAAGATTTTGAGTTTCAAATTTTCTCCCCATCTCTCCCCTACCCACCACCTCAAGATGGCATATACTCTGATTGCTCCTTCTCCCAGTCTGCCCTTCCTTGTATCACCCCACCTCCCCTTTTCACCTTCCCCCTCACTTTCTTGTAGGGAAGGCTAGATTTCTATACCCCATTATCTACATATATTATTATTTTTTTTGAGAGGCAATGGCTGGCAAGTTTATTGGATGGGTTATCTACATATATTATTGCCAAGTTGAATGTAAAAACAATTTTTACATTTGTTTTTAAAACTGAGCTCCAAATTCTCTCCCTTCTTCCCTCTCCACCCACCTTCATTGAGAAGGCAAGCAATTCAATATAGGTTAGACGTGTAGTTATGCAAAACATTTCCATAATAGTTATACTGTGAAAGACTAGCTATATTTCTCTCCATCCTATCTCCCATTTATTCTATTTTCTCTTTTGATCTTGTCCCTTCTGACTACCCCCTCCCCAAATCTGCCCTCCCTTCTATCATTCCCCCCTCTAAGGAATTACCTTCTTTAGTAAGATTTGGGACCCCTTTTTTGCACTTGACCAAATCTAATTTTTAAGGAGTTTTTTCTTCAGTAAATTTTTGTGCCCCATTTACCATTTGGCCTAGTCCGTTTCTTAAGGTATTATTTTCTTTAGTATTTTTTGGTGTCTCCTTTACCAAACTGTTGGCTAGTTTTTCATGATTTTCTTGCACTTCTCTCATTTCTCTTCCCAATTTTTCCTCTATCTCTTTTCCAATTTTCACAATTCTGCTTGAGCTCTTTCATGACTTGGGATCAATTCATATGTTTATTGGAGACTTTGGATGTAAGAGCTTTTACTTTGTTATCCTTTAAGTGTGTGTTTTTATCATCTTTATCACCAGAGTCACTTTCTATGTTCAGAATATTTTTTTCTGTTGTTCGCCCATATTCCCAGCCTATTACTTGACTTTTAAGTCTTTGTTAGAGTAGAACTCTGCTTCCAGGGTGGAGAGTGCACTGTTCCAAGCTTCAGGGGTTTTGTGCAATTATTTTCAGAGATACTTTTTGGGACCTGTAAGTTTTCAGTTCTTTCTAAGTGGTATGATCTGACAAAAGGTGTTTACTACTCTCCTTTACTGTGCACTGGTCTGTGAGCGACCATGAGAACTCTTCTGTCCTAGAATTGTGAGGAGGGTCTTCCATTCTACTGTCACCCCACACTCTGATATTCTAGTGCTCCTCCATGCCCTGGAACTACCCCCCAGGATTGTGACCCAGATATAAGTATGTGCAAAGCAACAGAGTCCTGCCTCAGTGCTAGAAAAGAGACCCCTGTAACCTTCTAATTTGACCCCCTTACCATCTGTGGGCTAAGGAATTCGGAAGCAGCAGCTGCCACTGCTGTTGTAGTCACTCCCAAGGTCTTTTCCTGGTTTGCTGGGGCCAGGGCTGTGCTGGAGTGACCTGCACTGAACTGTGCTCTATTCTCACCCATACGCAGCAGGCCTTTCCTACTGACCTTCTGTGATGTCTTTGGCATCTGTGGGTTGAGAAGTTTGAAAATCACCACTGCTGCCACCAATTCAGTCCTCCTGAGGCCACTCCTGCTTTGCTGGGGCCCAATCTATGCTAGCATGGCCAGCACCACACAGTACTCCTCTCTCACCCTCCCTGGTGCAATACACCTATCCCACCAATCCCTCAAGTTGTTTGGGGCTGGGAATTTGTTTCATTCTATTGCTCTAGAATTTTTTAGAGTCATTATTTAAAGATATGTGGAAGGTCTGGGGGAAAGCTCAGGCATGTCACTGCCTTTACCATCTTGGCTCCACCTCTTTTCATTATATTTCTAATTCTCTCAGCATTTTTAAATAAGTCATGAGTCCTTTCCCCATTGCCTTATTACATTGATTTTGAGTATATTTTGGTTTAATTTAGGATTCTCTATTCTGTTCTGCTGATCCAGTTTTTTACATTAAAAAAATTTAGTAGCATATTTTAAAATTTGGTTGAACAAGTACCCCTTTATAAGTTTCTCCCAAAGGTTCTCTTGAGAATAATGGCATGTGTGTTTGTGTATGTGTATGTGTGTGTGTGTGTGTGTGTTTAATGTAAATCTTACTATTTTATATTTAATCCTAAAGAGTAGTTCATTAATACTTTGTTTTTATCACGTTAAATATATAGACACTTTTTTTGTAAACACTGATAATTTTGTTATATTGCTTCAGCCAAGCCATGTGCATAGGCTGTCTCTCTATTTTCTGGTTCTTTCTACCTTAAGATGGTGCCATAGAATAAACATTCCAGTGAAAGTGGGAAGACCTGGAAACTATCTATCATCTTCTAAATTCCAAGGAAGCATGGTCCAATGCAATGGTGCCTCATCTGTGGACTCTGGGCCCCTGAGAGCCTACACAGTTACTGCATGCTGTCTCAGAACTCATATATGAGCAAGTATTGCCATTCTGTAGACTGAGTAATATTTTGTACATGTACATTACTATATTTCAAATGTGGATAGATTCTGGCATTAGTAATAGAACATAAATTTAATTAGAAGCACTATGATATAGTACTTTCTTCCTTATGTATTTTCTCAATGACTAGATAATAATAGTGCAATTGTACTATGATAAGGATAATAATATGGACTGGCCTGTGATTTCATTGGCATAGGGAACCCATCAAGGTAAGGACACTCCTTTTACTAAAGTACCTTCTTTGCAACATATAGTCTTAGAAAATTGCTTAAAATATTGATAGGTTAAGTGAATTGTCCAGAGCCTCAAAACCAGTATATCTAAGAGATAAGACTTGAACCCATGTCTTCCTGGCTTAAAGAAAAGCCTCTCTATCCACTGTTCCCTGCTGCCTCTCCTTGTATTATGATCCTAAGTGACTATACAATTGTTTGGTGTTGCAAAGGAGCCGGCACACTCAAAAAGATTCAAAACTATAGGAACAGTAGAAAAATCACTTTATTTAAAGTGATTAGATTTGTGTTCAAACTTTGCTTCTGTATATTGTCTATGTGACACTAAGAAAGTCACTTCATCCTTCTATGCCTGCATTGTATTATTTGTAAAATAAAGGAGTTAGATTAGATGTTTTCATAAGATAGATGTTTTCATGTTTCCACTTCCAACTCTAAATTCTGTAAGCCTAATGTGTTGGGCTAATGAGAAATTTCCAATTGACAAGGTTGTAAAAGAGCCAAGGAGACCACACGTACCACAGCAGTTAATGGCAGGGACAGTACAAGGCATTCCCAACATCCAGGTGTTCCTTTGATTTAGGAAACCAAGGGCAGCCAGCATATAGCAAAGTTTAAAATGTGTTTGTATGTGCCTGTGCAATCTTTGAACATAACAAATTACATTCATGTGCCTTGTCAAACTTGACCTATCAAGTATCTTTTGGCACTAGATTCTTACCACTTGAAATGCCATGCCTTGCTACTCATCAGCCTCCCTCTCCAATCCTGTTGTAAATCTCTGGTTGAATGTGCTTCAAACTCTAACACAGTCTCTTGGCCCTGTCTAACTAATCAACTTGTCCACTTGCTCCCCTGGTAACTGCCCTGAGGTAATTACTCATCCATGCTAGAATTTCCTGTTTGCCTTCTAATCCTGGGATAATCAGTCAACAAGCATTTATTAAGCCTTTACTATATACCAGACACTATTTGTTTGTTTGTTTTTCTTCGAGAAGCTTTAAATACTAAGGAAAAGAACTATACTCGTATAGAGCATCTTATCTATACACAGTCCTAGCCTGACCAAATGTCAAGACTGGTTCAAATGTCAAGACTACATCAAATAGCACAGGTTTGTGTTCTGGCTATATTTATGAATGTGAGTCAATCTCTTGACTCTCTTGACTTCCCTGGGTCTCCTTTTCCTCATTTTTAAATAGAAAATAAATAAGCTTATTCTATCTACTTTTCATATTTATTATGAGGAAAGCAATTGGTAAATCATAAATAACTGCATAAATATTAACTATTATCAATTTTTGTGAAAATCACTTCAATGATCTTGATATAGGCCTCATAATATGTGCCTTGTTAGAATAATACTTAAATATCTGATTTTTTTGTTATTATAAATGGTATTTCTCTATTCTTTTTTCATTTCATTTCATAATTTTTAATAATGATCAAGAACAAAATATTTTTGTTTTATCTTTTATTCTGCTACATTTGGAACAAGAAAACCTGGGTTCAAATCTTGGCTTGGCTATTTTCTACTGATACAAGTGTAGACAAGTCACTTAAGGACTCTGGGCCTCTCTTCCCTCATCTCTAAAATGAGGTAGTTAGATTAGATGGGAGCCAAGGCCCCGTCTAGCTCTACATTCTATGCTCCCATAACCAATTAATTTCTTGACTCTTTGGAACTATCGATATATATAATTATGTCATAGAGATAGTTTAACCCTTTCAGACACAATGATTAGCCTTTTAATTCCTTTTCCATGTCTTATTGCTACAGTTGCCATTGCTATGTCAGAGAGGACTTATAACAATGGACAGCCCCCTACTTTATACCCGTTTTTAGTGGGAATGCATCTAATATACCTGCATTTCATAAACTGTTAGCCTTTATTTTAAATACATATGCCATTATATTAAGGAAAATCCTCATATCCCTAAGCTTGTTTTCAGTGTTTTTGATGTGAGCAAATGCTGTTTTCCCAAAGACCTTTTCTATACCTGTTGAAATAAACCTATCCTTCTCAAAAATTAGCCTTGCCCACAGACTTTGCTAATGAGCAGGTTCCTGCACACTGTCAGTCAGCACTTAAACACGATCGTTGTAAAGGATGGCGGCTGCACGGTGCTCACTTTATCAGGGTTTATGAAGCGTGCGTTATAAAAATACCTCAGCCATAAGGCTTTTATACCTTGGCAGTCAGTTCCATATAATCCCATAAAATCCCAGCAATCTTTAAGTGTTAAAGGTGACTTTCACTCAGATATTTATTATTGGATAATGAAAAATGAGACAGAAATCCTTAGAAACCCTGGGCAATGAAGCAGACTAAAAGCACTTCCTAAGCTTTTAATAATAGGACCTTCCCAGTTTGCTGGAGGCAGTACACACCCCTTGGGACCTTTCATATAACCTTCCTTGTGCACAGAGGATTGAATGTTTTTACATCCAGGTGGTGATATCACTTCAATTCAATCCAACAGGCATGTAAAAGTACCCACTATGTGCCAAACACTGTGGCAGGTCCTGGGAATACAGAAACAGTGTGAAAACAGCCTGAGTACCTGGGAAGCTTGTTCTACTTGGGATAGGGGAGTAGAGGTGTAATATGTGAACTGAAGAGTATGTCCATGATTGTTTGAAGAGGGAGAGAGAACCGAAAACTAGGGAGGACAGAAAAAAAACTTATCCTAAGAAGTGACAGAAGACTCATTTTAGTTAAGTGCTAAAGAAATTCTAAAAGATAGAATTGAGGATAGAGTGTACTATGGGTGTCTATGCGAATGTGTGAAGGGGATGCAGGGTTTGAGGAACAGGAAGCAGACCTGTTTGGCTGGATGGTAGAGTGTAAAGAAGTATCATGTGAAAAAAAAACCCTAGAAAGGTATGCAAGAGCCAAAAACAACATCACTCTGAAGGCAGCCCTTTCCTATATCACACTGGAAATGCCTAGAGGGCAGGAACACTTGAAATTTCCCCACAGCAGCCAGTACTGCATACATTGGGACTTAGTCCACGCTGGAATTCTCATTGTAGAATATCATAGAGTGATATCAGAGAAATTATAAATTCATAGCTTCTAAAAAGAAAAAAACTTGGAAATTAACTTATCCCTCACACTGAAAAGGAAATTGAGGCTCAGAGTTTGGTGGGACTTAATTATGCTAAAGTCCCCACTAACAAACACTTCTCTTGCTCTAATTCTTGGCAGCACAATGGTAGCCCAGAAGGGCCATATATTCCCCCATTGGGAATGTGACCAGCAAGAGATTCAGAGGCAAACATTGAGGGAAATGGTGTGTTTAATGGAGACAAAACCAATCAGAAGCCAAGCACTTGAGGAGTAAAAGGTTTAGCCCTTGGGACTAAATTACCTACCAGGAACCAGGGCACCAGTAAGTTAACTGTCCCTCTAAGACACAACATGATTCCCTCATACCCTTGAAGAAGTGAGTTGTCCCCTTGTTCCTACATTAACTTAATTCTCCACGCAACAGATTCCCCCATGAAATTCATGTACCTTTTCCTTTAACCTTCTAGATTATAAAGTTGCTATATGTTGCCTATTTACTGGCAGTACTGTATTGCCACAATTAACATAAACTATAGAACAATTAGTGCCTTCTGCAGTGTTCTTCTACCTTTTGCTTCTAAAACGGAAATGAGACAGAATTAGCAGTTAGTTCTCTTTGCTCATCAATAGAGACATTTGTGGTTTCTAAACTTGTTGCAATCTGTTTGCTTAGCTTCAGTTACTGCTTGCTGCTGCTGTCTACATTAAGGTAACAATTTGGGGAGATAATGTAAAGATTTGGTGTAAATGAGTGTATATGTAAATCCTATGGATATAAACAGAGTAGGAAACTAACATCTAATCTAAAAGGAGTCAATCCATCAGCTCCACTGAAAATAGGAAATCTTTTCAAACACTAGTTAGATTTGCTTCTGTGTTAAAGGAGATTTGAAAAGGCCAAAGAGAGGATGGACAGCTACTTCTAAACCAGGTAGAATCAAGTATATGTAGGCTTGATGAAAGACATTTTGAGACATTTTTCAGTACCATGAGGTTCGGGGGTCATCGACCATCAGGATTAGCCAGGTGCAGTGACATACTGCAACCTCTAAGTCATCATGCCCTGGCTTGGTCTCATCCTGGAAACAATCATTATTTCCTTTTCAAGATCTTCAGGTCCCTAGAGCATTTGATGACTGTTCGTGTTGCTAGGTTCTGATAATCTTCTTTTTATCCTTGACCACCAGCTTGTATGTACTTTTTGGGTTTTGACTGTTTACCCACTTCTGAATACCAGGAAGGCACACCATCCCATCATCATTTCTGACAGTCTTCTCACTTTGACCAAACGCAGCATTCTCAGCCTATACCTTATATAACATAGTCCTGGTTTCCTGCCCTATTTCCTTGATTGATAGGAACTCATACTTCAGTATGAACCTCCAACATATTACCATTACATCATACAATAAGTAGGTATGCTCCTGAAAAAATAAGTTAAATTTCCATAAATTTTATCCTTTTTACCAACTGACTTGCGTTTGAATTTTAGCAAAGCTTTGGTCCATTTTGCACCTTCAAATAACTATTTTTGTTTTAAATTCCTCTGCTCCTTTCACATAATTCAAAGATATAGAGTTAAAAGGAATGATAGAGATCATTATTTTACAGATAAGGAAACTGAAGAACAGGAAGATTGGTGACTTGCCTGTGGTCACAAAGGTAGGGCACATCAGAGACAGAATTTGAGCCCTGGGTATCTGATCCCAGGAACAGTCCTGGTTCCACTTTGCCATACCTACTGCTTACAGTTACTTATCTACAAACATAAACACCAAGGGCAAATTTTAAAAAATGCTCAGGTTAATACTATGGTAATAAAATAAATCATAGGATATTGGACAGGATAAACCAAAAATATTTGCTAAGTGAATTAAGGAATCAGTCCTTCATATTCATTAGTTTATGTTTTGCAAGTTTATGGTTTTTTGTGCTGAGTTTTCTTACCCAAAGGCCACATTTGTGGTAAGAATCCATTTGCAAACAACAAGGAACAAAGAGCCTTGATCTCTTGCCCAAGTTGGACTGCTGTCTCAAGGTTCTATTTATTAAGTGGCATGGGTTGAGAAAATAGAATGAAATGCTTCAAGGCGTTCTAAGAGAAAGCCTAAAACTTTCCAATAAGTATAAGATGGTAGTCACATTTAACTGCTCTTCTTAATGCAACATACTTTTAAGCCCTGAGAGAATCCCTTCTTCTCTGTAAAAGTGTTTCACTCTCTTACTGAGAAAAATAATTCAGTTCATCTATCATTCCCCTGAAATGCCAATTCAAACTAAAGGGCTGACTTCCCTGCTCAAGCTACTTCCAAAACGATTTCTCTTTCCCTATGGTATATAAGCAGGAGCCCCCCACCACTCCCCATGCCTCCCTGCAGACCCACAAACACACATATCAGGATCTGAAGAAAACATAGCAATTTAAAATCAAAGGCAAACATAGCAATTTTAAACACAGCCAACTCTCAATTTTCTGTGTCTTTTGGGGAGTGGGTGCACTGAAGAGACCTATTGATTTTTAAACGTGGAAGAAAAACAAATCCGGCTTTGTCTACTTTCAGTTATCAATGCCAGTGGAGGAGAACTGAAGAATTCATCATCCAAAACAGTGGATGATCAAAGAATGGCCTTAATTTGGCAATAGGTGACATTTATATAATTCATTTCAATTCAATTTAACAAACATTTCTTAAATATCTAATTTGTGCAGGGACTAATTTATGCTGGGCCTTTGAGGAGAGAAACAAAACATGTTATCTGACCAGACCGAGCTGATAATCTAGGACTAGGCTATGAGCAACCAATACACAAATAACAATGATACAAAATGGTACATGACAAACACTAAACTGTGAGAACTCTAGGGAGGCTTAACTTGTCATAACAAAAAAATCCACTTTATTGTAATTTCCTTTATGAAACAGCAAAAGGATTTCTTCTGTACGGGGTTATAAACTAAGTCAGCATGAAGTAAGAGCTGGCAACATGAGATCCAACCTCTAGGGTCTAGGGATGGAATAGGTTGGAATCATGCACATAGAATAACTAAAATGTCTATATTCTTTGACCCATAGATTCTGTTGATAGGTGGAATACTCTATTGATAGGGTATGTTGACAAATAGTGATAAAAAAATAAAGTGTATCTACACTATGAAAGTAATACCAGTATTTTTGTGGTACCAAAGAAATGGGGGGAAAGTATATGCTTGCTAATCAGTGAATGGCTAAACAAACTGTAGTACATAAAAGTAATGGAATATTACTGAGTTTTAAGAAAAAATGTACATGATAAATAGGGAAACATGGAAAGGCTTATATAAATCAAAGCAAAAGTAACGTAAGCATAGCCAAGAAAAGAGTATCACAAAATGACTAAATATAATAGTAGCTAGCATTTATATAGTACTTTAGTTTGCAATGTGTTTTACAAACATCTGTTTTATCCTTATAACAACCCTTGGTGGTAGGGTTTTACAGCTTAAAGTTTACAGTTGAGGGCACTAAGATAGAGGTTAATTGACTTTTCCAGCATCACACATCTTGTAAATGTCTGTGGTCCCATTTGAACTCAAGATTTCTGACTACAGGTCCACAGCTTTATCCATTATGCCACCTAGCTGCCTCACCAAACTGCCTCAATGTAGTTACAGCAATGTAAATAGAAAAAAGATCTGCTAGGTGGCATAGTATTTAGAGAGCCAGGCTCGAGTCAAGAAGACCTGAATTCAAATATGATCTTAGACACTCACTAGCTGTGTGACCCTAAGCAAGCCATTTAACCCTGTTTGCCTCAGTTCCCTCATGTGTAAAATGAGCTAGAGCAGGAAATGATACATTAGTATCTTTGCCAAAAAAAACCCAAATTGAGTCACAAAGAGTTGAACATGACTGAAACAACTGACCAACTACAACAAAAACTGAAAGAACAACCACAACACATTAGGAACTGGGTGTTTTTAAATTATAATGAGCAAACAGTCCCAGTGAAAAGTGAAAGAAACCCCCTCTTTGAAGAGGTAAGGGTGTGTGGACATAGAACACTACATATAACATCAGATGTCTTTGATGTGTTGATTGTTTTTGTAGATTACTTTTATAGATTTTATTGTTTGTTTTTGTTTCTCTTCTTCCTATTTTTAAGCTGAGATGGGGGGAAGACAGAAATGTAGGTGCTGCAAAAACAAAATAGATTTTTTAAAAAATATATCAATAAAAATGTTTATTGAGAACAGTATGGATAGAAACTTAGTATTATCATCTAAGTGGTCAGGATTAATGCAGTAGTCACAGAGACTGAGCAGACAGAGATTAGTGCCATGAGTTGGAGGATAAAAGAGACCTTGGAAAAATTTAAAGTCAGTGTAAGTAGTCTGAGTAAGTTCTAGGTTTGGATTCCAAGAAGTGTATGGGTCAGTCTGAATATAGAGTGTTGGTACTGTCATTAAGAGAAACTTTCATTTATGAGAGCAAGAAAAGTAAGTAGTGCTCCAAGTCCTGAGGTTTTGGGAAGCTATGGTGCCCCCTGAGTCTCAGTACCCTCCCGGAAAGGAATATTAGCATCTGAGAAGTGATAATGTAAGAGCCTTATTTCTGCATGTCTGGAATGGAGAATATAAATGGACAATCAGTTGGATGCAAGTTGAACAGGAGAATGGACTAGACTGTCTTGGGGAAATTGCCATGTTTCCTTAATGACCCCAATCTTCTCATGCTGCTATACTGAATAAGAAGCAACAAAGTTACAGGAGCACTTTGATGATGCCTAAATATGATGATGTCTAAAGAAATAAATGTCCATCCTCTTTACACCAAAGTTCTACCTGTGCTGTTGTATGGCAATAGAAAGGGAAGGGAAAGGAAAAGCAACTAGTTGTAAGTGATCTATTATGGGCAGCTAGGTGGCACTGTAGTGCACAGAGCACTGGACCTGGAGACAGGAAAACACATCTTTGTGAGTACAAATCTGGCCTCAGACAGTTACAAGCTGTGTAACCCTGGGAGAGTCACTTAACACTGTTTGCCCCCATTTCCTTATCTGTAAAATGAGCAGAAGAAAGAAATAGCAAACCATTCTAGTATCTTTGTCAAGAAAATCTCAAACGGGGTTACAAAGAGTCAGACATGACTTAAAGCAACAACACAAAGTATTTATTATTGGGGCAGCAAGGTGCTACAGTGGATGGAACATTGGGCCTGGATTAAGGAAGACTTGAGTTCAAATTTGGCCTCAGACCTTTACTAGCTATGTGATGCTGGACAAATCACTTAACCCTTATTTGCCTCTGCTCCTCATCTGTAAAATGAGCTAGAAAAGGACATGGCAGTATCATTGCCAAGAAAACCTCACAGACAAGTCCAAAGAGTCAGACTTGACTGAACAACAACAACAGATACCTAACATGTACTGGATACAATGCTAAGAACTTTACTAATATTATCTCCTTTAATCCTTATAACAACTGTAGGGGGTAGATGATATTGTTCCCATTTTACAGGTGAAGATACTGATGCAGATACAGGTTGGGACTTGCCCAGGAACACACAGCTAAAAAGAAACTAAGGCCAGATTGATATTCAAGTCTTCTTGACTCTAAGAACATTGGTTTATGCACTGTGCCACCTAGCTGCCTCCACTAGGCAGAGAACAAAATTGTCTTTGAAAAATTAAAAATCAATATAGCGCTAAGGTCAGTGGCTAGGCACACGGTTAAACGTGAGCAAGCTGCAACTTATAACTTATGAGGAAATTTTTAAAGAACAAGAGTACATGATATCATCAGGAAAATGTACATTAGGAAGGGAAGATGATGGGCTATTCCTATTCATGATGAGGCTGTATTATCCCAGAGTTTCAGTTATATCTTTATGATGTAAGGAAAAATTGAAGAAAACCTCCAGCCCAATGAGGATAACTTATAGGAGGACATAGACAAGAGCTGAACAGTATGGACAGTCATGGATGGGTTGCAATCTGCATCTTCAGACAGACTAACCAAGCTTATGAGATCACAAATGCATTTGAGTATTAAAAAGGGAACCATAACAAACACTATACTTGAAGAGCATAGCTCTGAGTCTCAGTAATCTATGCATGGGTAAAGAGACTAGCTTGGGAATAGGGGAGCAGGGGAGTGGAGAGGAAATGGAAGTACCAGCAAATCTGGAAAATAGAGAATGAATGAAAACGATGACCATAAACACATGGATCAACACAAACAGTTGTAGCACAAAGGACATGCTGTAATTTTACTTTCCTAAGCAGAATATTAACATAAGATTGCCTCTCCTGAAAAAAAAGCCACATCAGATAAAAAATAGGGACAGTGTGGTATAGTGGATAAAGTGCTAGACTTAGTCAGGAAGACCTGAATTCAAATCCTTCTTTTCGCAAATAGTAGGTGGATGACCAGGGATAAGTCACTGAAGCTCTCTAAGTTTGGTCCCCTAATTATAAAAAAGTGATGATAATATCTATAATACCTACCTCACAAGGCTATTATGATGACCAGATGACCTAAATAATACATGTACATTTTCAGATGTGGCTAATGTGCTTCTTTGTTATGAGGCAGAATTCTAGAGAGTTGGGAGGCACTGAGAAGTGACAGTGATGTTTTTAAAAAGGAAAAGTAGAAATAATGTAAGTAGAGTGCTTTGCTTCCCCCTCACATGCCACTATCTTTCCTTCACAAACTACCTTTCAGTGTGTGTACATATACGTAAGCACGCACACATATGTGTATGTGTGCACATACTATACATACATATATATTCATACATATACATACATACACACTTGTTACCTTGCTCATTAAAATGTAATCCTCCTGTAGGCAAGGATTATTTCACTCTTTTTATTTATATCTCTGGAACTGATCTCAGTGCCTCCCAAATAATAGGCACGTCATAAATGCTTGCTGATAAATTGATTTGCTAACTTTAAAATATCACTTAAACATTGTCCTTACAGCTAGAATTATCAGCTTTACCATTATTAGGGCCAAACTGAGGCTGAATTTAAAAGAAACATTTTACAGAGATAAAACAAAAATAGAGCACAAAGTCTACATACGGTTAACAAAATTAAATGTGTCTTTTTCTATGGATCTGGTTGATGGAAGAAGGAAGAACAGCACCTCCTATAAGCAGAGGACATGAGGTAGAAGTGAGCAGATTTTTTAAAAAGATATTCAATATTATTTTTATTTTTATTTAATTTTATTAATACTTTATTAAAAAGACTGTTCATTTCTCAACATGTTTAAAGATTTAAAGAGAAAGAAGGAGTTCTCAGAAAAAGCAGTTCAGCAAAGCTAACCAATAGATTAACAAATGGCAGTGTATCCAATGTGCCATAACCATAAGACTCCCACCTTTACAGTTCAGGAAAGGAAGCACTTTTTCCAGTTGTTCTCCCGAGTGCAGTTTCATGATTAATAAGCACACGTTATTTGGTTTCATTTTATAGGGGATTTTGAACATTTATATTTGCACATATTTTCCTAGTTGGCTTATTAATACATTCTGTTTTAGGTCACACAACTCTAACTACACTTCTCTGGACGCTTCATATTTGTTGCTTCTTACAAGGCAATAATATTCCATTGTAGTCACTTAAAATTTTGTTTAGTCATTGTCCAGTCAATGGTCATCTACTTCATTTCCCATTCTTTGCTGCCACAGAAAGTCCTGTTGTTAATGACCTAGTATGAATGGGCTGTTTCTGTCAATCATCGACTTTGTAGAAGTGCCACATTTCCTCAATCAGGTTGGGAGTGGAAATAGGAAGGATGTGCTGGTAACACATCTAATTCAAGCATCTAGAGGTTTCAGGGAGAGAAGAGACAGCTAAAATAGAGGGAAGAGTAAAAGGTTCCCTACTCCTCCAGTCCAAGCCAGTCACCATATCAGCTTAAAAATCACACTGTTCATACCACCTATAACAAGTGATAAAGTGATAAAGTATTTGGCTTCTGCACAGATAAATTGGATGAAAATTGTCTCATTCATGGTTGAATTTACATTCCCTCCCTATTGCCATTTGTATGGCGCTCCTACCATGAGCAACAGCAATAGGTTGGTTTCTCAAAGAGGTTGCAACAATTCTTTTTGCCATAAGGCATTTAACTTTCCTAGGGGATATTTAAAATTATTCTAACCCAAGACAAAGAGAAAAATCCTCTACTAAAGGCAAATACGGATTTATTGCAGAGAGATGGGTTCTAGGAAGTTTTGTCAATCTAAAGCTTTTAGCAGGTCCTACCAACTTGGAAAGGCTTTGTGAATAAATTGAATAAGCCCGCTGTCCATCATCACCAACTGTTTGTTTTTGTTTGATTTCACAGGAATTCTTCTGAAAAATAGTATGGTGACATAAATAGGACTTTATTTGTAATCACAAGACCTGAATTTCAAACCCCAGGTCTGCTACTTCCTGACTGCTTGACCTTGGGGATGTTTCTTAACCTCATTGAGCTTCAGTTTCCTTGTCTGTAAAATGAGGTATGTATAGTTCAGTATCATGACTCATAATTGTAAGCCCTGTTATATAGGAAGCTGAGGCTGATGGATCATGGATCATGAGCTCAAGAGTTCTGAACTAAAGTTGATTGGGTATCTGATCCCAATATGGTGAGTACACAGGTGTATGGGGGTCACCAGGCTGCCAAATCAGAAACATATAAAGTCAAAGTCTCTGTGCCAATCAGTAGTTGAAATGGGACTTTGGATGACCACTGTGTTTTCAGTCTAGGCTAGACAGGGAGTCACTAATTCTCTAAGACTTAGAGTCTTACAGATCTTAAAAAAATAGACAAATGAAAGGCAGGAAGGAAGGAAGGAAAGAAGGAAAGAAAGAAAGAAAAAAGAAAGAAAGAATGAAAGAATGAAAGAAAGAAAGATTAGGTGTATGGACTAGATAGTCTCTTTGAAATCCATTTTTGATCCACGTCTCTAATCCAAAGAAGATAATCTATTAATGTATAAAGGAGTTGACCTGTATATCATTGGACAGTGCACCCACTTTGACAAAATTACAAATCAGTGAAGTATAAAGAAAATAATGTGCATATTGTTTTCAGTTACATCTGCTTGATTCTTATATTGGGGAGAGGACAAAAGATAATGTTTATTCTTATTTTTGTATCCAAAGGGAAGGGGACAGAAAGGGGAGGTGATAAGAAGTAATACTTTTCCTGTAATGAGTCAGCACCATGGCTAGTGGACTGCAGGCATCTATTTCCAAGTTAATCTACAGAATCAGCCATGCTGCCAGCCCCTGGGCAGTTTCCTATCACAAAGTGAGATCTGGACTGGAGTTCACTGGTCCTTTTAAGAACTCACTTTCCATGTCAAAGCTCCTAGTGATGGCTCAAATGTGACAAAAAGCTTATCTAACCACTTTTGGGCTACTGCTGATAACATGAAAATAGCCTGGATCCAATGTAAACTCAGAAACAAAGCCCATTTTTCTGAGAGTTGGAGCAGCACTATACCACTTGATCTGATTGGTGCCAGGAAGTAGGAAGCAATGATAGGAGATGAATACGATTATCAGGAGGCTCAAAGACAGGGTCAGAGAGTCTGGTAGATTAGCATATGTAAGCACAAATAAATTTATTTCATATAAAGGCATCCTCAAAAGCTACAATCTCTCCTTCCTTCTTTAAGTCCCTCTTTATCTCTCCTACAGAACTAGTTTCAAACACCACACTTTTAGAAAGAAATACACTCCTATTTTAATACTGGAGGTTTTCAACCTGAAGAATATTAGATCAATGTCCAAATCACATGTCCATGGGCAGTGGTGAGAAGTGAGTCTCAGGTCAGTAGAGAGAACTGTGTCATACAATCAGAATACCCAAGTGTGATTTTGTTTCTCACTAGCTATGTGACTTTGGGCACATTATTTTGATCTATTTGGGACTTTACTTTATCTATAAAACTGGATTAAAATAACATCCACCGTGACCATCTCAAAGAGTTGATATGATAATTGAATGAGGTAATGTCCATGTAGATCCTTTGTAAACTAGTATGCAAACATAACTGTAACACTGTAAACTAATGTACAGATATAAGGTATTGTTATGTATTGTGATGATGGCAATGACTAGAAACAGCACAGAATAGTAGATTAAAAAAACTGACTTTGGAATAAGGAAGATCTGAGTTCAAGAGGTACCTTTGGATTAATGCCTATGGTTAAGTCACAACTCAAAGTCTCAGGCAACTTTCTAAGACTAGGATCTATAGATGAGTTTCCAGTCTTCAAGGGTGGAGGGTGTATAAAAATCTGAAGTTTTCTATACAGAAGAAATTACAAGTCTAAACCAAAAAAGAAAAAGAAATTATGACAATGATTGATCATTAGAAATATGTTTAATTGGCCACATATTCTAAATATTTCATATCTGTATTTGGGGCACAAAAAGTGTCCCAGGAAACCACAATTTGCAACTCAACAAAAAAGTTTTCTAATTACCAAAACTATTCCAGTATGTCTACGGGGGTTGAAAGTGTCAAGTATAAACACTGCAAGGATTTCCAATGCTGAAGATGACATAGATGTGTGCATGCTCATATACATACAAGAATACACAAGTATGGCCCAAGCAGCGGTCCCGAATTAGAGTGGTATTGTCCCAAGCCCTGACAGAGAAAGATGTAAATAGGAGATGAAATCTAGGGAGTTAATGAGAGAATCCCTGCTAGACTACCTCAGGTGCACCTAGTTGAGAGCTCCTCAAGGATCAAGTTGTATTGGGTTTGTTTCAATCTGATCCAATCTTTTTCAATCTTAGATTCTATAAAAGATACCACAGGAAGTAGAACTTCCTCTTGTAATCCTCAGTAATTACTGATCCATTACATGTCTTTTGTTTTTGTTTTTGTTTTTGGAGGGCAGTTGGGGTTAAGTGACTTGCCCAAGGTCACATGGCTAGTGTGTGTGTGTGTGTGTGTGTGTGTTTTAAGTGTCTGAGGTTGGATCTGAACTCAGGTACTCCTGACTCCAGGGCTGGTGCTCTATTCACTGCGCCACCTAGCTGCCCCTCAATTACATGTCTAAACCAAAAAAGAAAAAGGAATTATGACAATGATTGTGACTGGAAAAGCCACAAGAGTCATTGAATAAACCATCCTTCTGCTCAGTTCAGGTAGGCCTGAGTCCAAATCCTACTTGAGACACTAACTACCTATGTGACCTTGGGAAAGTCACTTAACCTTTCTGTGTCTGTTTTCTTATCTCTAAAATAAAAGGTTGAATTCAACAGTGTCTAAAGACCCTTCCAGTACTAATCAATGATTCCAGGATCCTATGTAAACTACTCAGAGTGGTTTCACGCTCTCACACACACATATACACACACACACACACACACACACACACACTCACTCTCACTTTACTATCCTCACTCAGAGTATGTCCCTATTCACTTCTACTTCCAAGCCAAAGGAGTCATAATTTATATTAATAATAGCAGCATTTACTGAATCTCCACTGTATGTCCACGCCTGAATTAGATGCTGCTTAAGGTCAAGCTGAGAAGACAATACTTTATTCTATAGCGAATAGGGAATGAAGAAGGGTTCTTAAGCTGAACAGAAGATGGGGAGGAAGAATTCTATGATGAAAGCAGAGTTTTAGGGGGAAAAATTTTAAGCCAATTACACTATTGTTGTTCAAGAACTCTCATCAAAGCTTTCATCTGCTTGATTATCCAGGCCTTGGTTAGCAGTCCTGCTTCCTGGAAGACAGGGACCCAAAGGGATCTGATAAGAACATGCAGAAAGCCTTGAAGCTACCAAGAAAAAAATAAAAAAGATCTTGCTCATTACTAAAGTGAAGACAGTGCCATGTAGCACTGCTGACCATTTACAGTGGGTTTTGAGTCCAGCAGACAGGTTCTTCAGACAGCTGAGATAAGAAGTCATTAATGCAGAGAGAATCTTCTAAGTAAAATAACTTTTTATAACCTTTGTGTCTGCTAGCCTGGTCTCCTTTAAGCCATCAAATGCTAATACTATATGATGCAGGATCAAGAAGGGGCAGCTAAGACCAGGAAGCTAGCAGCAGTTCATTATTCCAAGCACAGCTTTTTCTTAGTAGTTCCTGCTACTCCATCCACTTTGACACTGACAACTTCTCTCAGAAGGGCCAGGAGTAGAGTCAATGATTCCTCCAGAAAAAGGAATGGGGTGAGGAAGTAGAAAGAATATCATCTCCTCCTATCAGGCTCAGCTTCTGACTCTCCAAACCACTTTTGTACTTCTGATCCAGCAGCCTTCTTATAGTAAGGATGCCTCTGCTCCTGCTTCCCTTTCCTCCAATTGGTAAGTTTCTCTTCATAATATCCATTCAAGGAAGCATTCATGTCAGCCACACTCACTTCTAACCTGGATCAGTTCCTGATTCTCTGGACTGCTTCTCCCTACTGCCCCTACTTGGGTACCATCTTTCCTTCCCACCCTACCCCTGTGGCTACCTTTTTAAATGTTTGTTTTCCACCATAAGTTCCTTGAAGATTCAAGTTTTGTTTTATGTTTTTTATTTTTGCCTGTATTTGCATATATAGCACTTAGTAAGGTGCTTGGTATTTAGTAATTACTTAATAAATACTTTATCTATGGAATGACTATGGAATTCACAGTGGAAAATTCCAACCAAAGTCCCAACTAGAGAACCGCATCTTGTTTTCCTTGGTACACTTAATATTTCTTTATAATTCTCTTCCACATCTAGCACCATGCCCCTAAATAGAGTTTAAGCTCAAAAGTTTGTTGACTGTGATCTTGTCAGTTTTCAAAGTACCAATCCATAATTTTTTACTTAACTACTCAGAACTGACTCTATGTAGATCCCAAAAAGAGAGCTATATTTCAGAGATATATCTTAGTTCACAAGCATGTGTCACCAGCTTTCTATGGGCTTTGGGGCAAGTCATTTTCCCCACTCAGCTTTCATTTTTTTCACTTGTTCAATGAAAAGGTTCAAACTAGATAACCTCCAGTTCTAAAACTCTGGGTCTGAGATATGAAGACTCAAGCAACAACTTGCTTGCTCTTCACAGAATGCACACTCAAACATCATCCTGTCTCTTTCAGAGTTGTTTCTCATCTCTCCTGCTATTAGACATTCACCATCTAACTACATACAACTTTATAAGCTTCATACCTTTACAATATCCTATATTGTATTATACTTATTTGACACATGATCTAGCCCTCATAGACATTGTCCAAGGAAGTAAACTCTTTGGACAAGGGACCCATGTACCCTTATAACCACTACCACCAACTACTAACCAGCTGCCAATAAGAGAGAAAGCAAGTGAGCCTAGAGGAAGTAGAAAGGCATCCTAGGAGAGAGAGTGAGAATAAAGCATGTGCCAGGTAAGTAGAAAAAAAATGTTGCCTCTTGGTCATCATCTTCCCTCTGGTAGAGGGACTTAAAACCCAAGAGCCTCAGGAATTTCAATATTCCCTGGACCACCGATCTTGCTTCCAAACCAACACCCATAGCCACTATCTAATGGGACAACAACCCTTGTGGAGAAGGAATTCATCGTTCCCAACACCACAAATGCCAACTGCCAACCAACTCCACCAATAGGCAAAAAAGCCCCAAAGTCCCTGGAGCAACCATGTTTCAAAGACTACCAACCTTGCTATTGGTGTGGTTCCCACATATATCATTCAGGGGAACAACCTTTGTTGAGATGCAAGCTATCAGTTGCCTCTGTGGGTGCTACAGCCTTTGACTACTCAGTTAGCCACAGCTACAAAACAACTAGGAAAAAATGTTCTTGCAACCATCAAATGTTTTAATATCACAAATATATATGGTTTTACCAAAAGAAAAAACATAAAAAAGATGGGCTACCTATGTAGTGCCACTGTGCCAAAGACCATAGCCACTCAAACCTCCTTTCTGTTTTGTCTTCTCTTATTAGAATGAGAGCTCCTTGAGCCATGTATGCCTTGCTTTTCTGTTTGTATCCTTAGTGATTAGCACAATAGCAAGCATTATTTCACATAGTAAGCACTTGATAAATGTTTTTGCACTTGTCCATTCAATACTATTATAACAGATTATTAATCTCAGATCACTACTAGCCTGACAAATTTTCAAGAGGGAACCAACTCCCCTAGTTCTAAGTCTGGTGCTATCTTCTCAAGTTGGCCTCAGCAAGGAGAGTTGACCTGTGGCATCTCTATCTCTCCCTTCATGGTGAGGCTCAAATTGCTTTGTTCTGAGGAATTGGGGCTTCCTGTGATGCTAGCTTTCTCTGCCTCTCCCTAACCAGGAGGAGTTTCCCCAACTCTCCCCACCTGGTTTTTAATCTTCTTCTCTCATCTCTTAAAATAAAAGTTGCTAACTTCTTGTTATTGATTGATTATTGTGCTGATGGAGAGAAAAGATTTGCCCCTCATTAATTCCCAACTACCTAATTTTTCATACCTCGTAAATTAACAGCTTTCTATCAGGACCATAGAAGCACTGCAATCACTCTCTTTAGAGTTGAGAAATGAAAGAAAGAACAAACAGATAGAAGGAAGAGATAAAAGGACTGAGACTGAACTCTCTTCCAGTTGTTCTCCAAGTTCATTCTTTCTCTTCTTAGATTCTTAGGGACAAAGTCAGAGAGCTAACCTTTGAGAATCCCCTGACCTCATCAGGGGACAAAATGACCCAAGGGAAAATGGAAGAAAAGAAAGAGGGGAAGCTGATCTCAAATGTTCACTCTGCTTTTCATGTGTTTCAAAAAGGAACAGGTCTGAGACCATGTTCAATCCAGCATGATTCTTAGAAATTCACCCTTTACTAGCAAAGGGCTTTCCTAGGAGGTACACACACACACATACATATAAATATATAATGTTAGACACACTCACACATACACACACACACGCACATGGTTTTTTTTTCTGCCCATATTTTGCACTGAAGACCAAAACAGCTAGGAACTTATTTAGGGGCTCATTAAAATGATTATCAGGTTTTTTATTTTGCATTTTATTTGAAAATTCAGAGCATATAAACCTATAACCTGGCTTCTCTCTACAGAACCTTTTGTAGTTTGCATATAGGATTTATTTTTAAAAATAAATGTATGACTTGCAATAAGACTATCCAGGCATTTTAAAGGAATAATAAAAAAAAATTAGCCATTTGCAGCACTTCTTGGGGACTGTCTGACTATGCTGAGCCAAGTTCTTAAATTGGATTTTTAGTGTGGTGTTTTTGTAAAGAAACCTAACACAGAATATTACACCCCCCCAAATCACAGATTTATACCCAAAAAGAAAAATTTGTCCCTCTTTGACACAAAGTATCTGGTTAAGACTAGGCTATATACTTCTTAAAATACATTTTTTTTTCTGGATGACCAAGAGACATTCTGTCAGTACTTCAACAACTATTCCATTCTCAACGATTAGCATCGCTCTAAAAAAGGCTGGGAGAATACCAGTGGTAGAGCTCAGCCACCAGTACAGCCCTCTGTGCTGAATAGGAGGCCTTAACAAGGATAGAACCAAAAATTGAACAAGGCTGCCCACAAGTCTCCATTTCTGCCATAAGGCCTAACAAGAAATCAACTGTTCTCATTTCAAAAATAAATAAGCAAATACTTTTTGAGCTCCAACTATGGGTTCTTCACTTGAAAAGACAGAGGGTGGGGGGGCAAAGAAGATAACAAGAGAAGAATACATGATCCCTCCCCTTTTAAGGACTTTATAATCCAGTTGGTTTGATAAGGTAATAATATAATAGATGACATTTATGTAACACCTTGTGCCTCATGATAACCTTGTGAGATATTATCTTCATTTTGCACACAGCTGTAAGCACTCTTTCTCCACTGAAACTGCTTCATATTTTGTGTAAACTTTGTATTTATTTACTTTTGCATCTCCCCAGTGAATGAAGACAAGGACCATTTCATTTTTGTATTTATAACCGTATTGATTAGCACAGGGGGTTTGTATAGAAAAGATATTTCACAAGTATTTGCTGAACTGAACTGACTTAAGGAGAGAAGACTTAAGGCAGAAGACAAAGACTGAATAGGCTCTGGAGAGACAGGATACCTGTGATTGTCACATCTCCCTTTAGGGTTGGAAGCAGTGGATATGTTAGTAAATATTTAACAACTAGCTCTCTGGGGGGGAGGGGAAATATACCCATAACACACTCCTACATTTAATCTGTGTTTTTAACATTTTATTCATCACTTTTTTTTAAGTCCAGACACTTAACAACACAATAAATCAAGCCCTTACTTGCAGCATTTGCTGATTTCTGAGAGGCAAATGTTCTCCCTGAAAATTTCACAATCGGCTTTGCAGACGCTGCCACCGGGAG
>CM053598.1:87041154-87114426 GCA_028646575.1 Pseudocheirus occidentalis
CCCAACACAAATGGCTCCCAGTTTTTCATCTGTACTGCTAAAACTGATTGGTTGGATGGCAAGCATGTTGTCTTTGGCCCAAGTGAAAGAAGGCATGAACATTGTGGAAGCCATGGAGCATTTCGGGTCTCGGGATGGGAAGACCAGCAAGAAGATCACTATTGCTGACTGTGGACTGCTCTCATAAGTTTGTTTTCTTTTTTGTCTTAACCATCAAACCATTCCTCAGTAGCTGGAGAGAGCACCCCCAAACTCCATCTGCTCTTACACCATGTAATCCTTGTGCTCTCACTTGCTGCAATTCTCTTTGGATTTCATTTCCTTTTTCCTTCCACAAGTCTGGCTAGACAACAGAGTTAAGTTTATGATTATGAAATAAAAACTAAACTACAAAAAAAAGAGAAAATTTCACAATCTATTCTTGAGTGCTAGTTCAACTCGCTTCAGCATACCCTGAGTTGTGAGCATCTGGAAGGCATGGATCCAATTCTTATTTAACTGCATGTTGGTTGCTGCTTAATTTATTGTGTAATTAAGTCAAAGCAAAGGAGAAAGGATCAAGGGTAGCTAGGTGGCACAGTGGATAGAGTGCTGGACATAAGAGTCAGGAAGAACTGAGTTCAAATCTAGTCCAATGTTATTTACTAGCTGAGTGATTTTGGGCAAGTCACTTATCCCAGTGGAGTCAAATTCAAATAGAAATGGGGGTCTCTAACCATAAATAAGGATCTCTGAGGGTCACATGCTGACTTCGAAAACCACATGTCAATATTGTCTACATTTTGTTTTTATTTTATTTTACTTATTTTGCCAAATATTTGCAAATTATATTTTGATGTGGTTTTGGCTACATTCGGACAAGCTACATGGTTTATACCTCTGATTTAGTTTCTATTTGCCTCAGATTTCCCCATCCATAAAATAGTGATTAATAATAGCATCTACTTCTCAAGGTTGTAAATAGGGATAAAATTAGATATTTATAAAATGACTTGAAAACTTGAAATCACTATATAAATGATAGATGTTATATCATTATTTTTATTCTAAACATAGAAATGGTGATGGACCTAGTGATTAGAAAGTGAACTAGAAAGGTGATTATAGGTCAGGGTCTATGTTACAAAGAGTCCTGAAAGATGTGATTGGACAAGTAGAATGGGGTCAGAATGTGTGTAGGGACTTGAAAAAATCAGGGAAGGTTGGGATCCATTAGATAGAAAATAAGGAATTATGGAAGGTATTTGAGGAGGAGAAGTTAACAGGATGAAAGAAGCATGTAAGGAAAATATGTTGAAGGAGGTAGAAAGGGCTGATGTTAAACCTCTTATCCTAATGAGGCTGTACAGCTTCTTGCCTCCCAGTGAGCGATCACCACTCTCACTCCCCCATGCCAGACTATTTCAGGGTGAGCTTTCTGAACACCCTGGGCAAGCACTTATAAACAAAGGTATGCTAAGGCAATGTATTCTCACTCTTGCCTCCATGCACAGATACAAAGTAAATGGATTTCATTGCCCTAGAGGAAGAATTTTCTTTAACAACAGCCAACAACAGCCCAAAAAGCCCCAATAGAAGAACAGGCTGCATTTTTTCTTCCTCAGTGAGATTAGCCAAACAGAGAGATTGCTACCGGCAGGGAGTTTGTCTCCCTCACCCTGTCCCCTCATTACCATTCCAAGGTTGGAGTGACAGTAGTCAGCTCACAGCAGACACTGATACTGAGACCATCCATATAATGAGGGGAGAGTTCCCTAGGATCTTCAAGACTGCTAAATGGCTGGATGGCTGACTGCCTACATGCTGACCTGATAGCCAAAGGCAAGTAGATGGGATCAGGAACAAATGGAGAGCTGGCTCAGGGAGGGTGGCTCCATCTTGGGGTGCTCTGGGACCAACAGCAGCAAATCCATTTTGGATTCTGGCTGCAACTGAGAGATTTGCAAAGGATTCACAGTGCTGATCAAACAGGAAGGGAAAACAGAAATTAGAGAAGAGGGCAAAGCAAAATGCATCCTGCTGCCATCCTCATCGCAGGGGTCATAGAGCAAAGAGGCTGGCTGCCTGCGGTGACTCTGTCGGACAACCCAAGTTCAAATTCTCTGCCATGCTACCTAGGTGATTTCAAGTATAGCGTTTCACCTCCGGGGCCCTGTGTTAGCCTATCTATAAAATGGACGTGTTACTGAGGCTCGGGGTATTCCATGTACTTGCAAAGAGATGGGGAGAAAATCTGTAACTCAAAATCTTGCCCAAATGAATGCTGAACACTAAAAAATAAATATTTAAAATATTTAAAAAATAAAATAGAATCACTGAATTAGGACATAGGATTGGGATGGAAGAAACCTTAAAGACTATCTTGTCCCCAAATTTAATATTTCAGTTGAAGAAACTGCAACTATAGGTTATTGAAACATAAGTGAAATGACTTGTCCAAGTTGACAGAGGTAGAAAATAGCAGAGCCAGAACTTGAACCAATGTCCTCTTACTCTTTCAACATTGCCATAAGGACTCTTGTAGCTCCGAATCAATGGTTCTATGGCCCATCACACCCAATCCTACAATTCATCTCTTAGCAAAATGACTGGTACATTATCATTGTTCGGTCATTTCAGTCATGTCTGACTTTGTGACCCAATCTGAGCTTTTCTTGGCAAAGATACTGAAGGATTTTGCCATTTCTTTCTTCAGCTCATTTTAGAAACAAGGGAACTGAGGCAAACAGGGTTAAAGTGACTTGCCCAGGGTCACACAGCTACTAAGTGTCTGAGAATGGATTTCAACTCAGGTCTTCCCCACTCCAGGGCCAGCACTCTATCTACTGTGCCACCTAACTACTTCAGCTGGAATATAGTAGGTACTTAATAAATGCTTGTTGACTTTACTTGATTTGACCTATGAAAACATCCATTTTTCTGCATTTATTTTTATTTAGTGGTAGAATGTGAAGCTCCACAACTTGGAGGCATTACACTGGCCCTCTTCTCCAGTAGGTTGTAGGCTCTTTGATGACAGGCGCCATGCCTTGTTTATTTCGACATTCTCTTAAAATGTTCAATAATAATATTTTTAAACTGCACCTTAATTCATTCAAAAAAGTGAACATTCAGTGAGTATGCCCCATTCCCAAATTTTGAAAACATGCCCCTTTCAACCACTATCAAACTAGCTGATCTGTCCCTATTTCTTTAGATCATTGATTCCTTATACACATTCCCCATCAAACCATGCAAACCATCACAGTTTCCATCACTGACTGTTCCCTGATTCCTTCTACATAACAAGAGGCTTCACATCCACACTCAGCCCTAGCTCTCAATCCTCCCAGAAGTTAGTGTAAGGGGTCCACAACCAGTTTCACATCTTCTCCATTAGCAGATACTAATAGTATTACTATTATCTTATAGTGGTTCATAAATGTTTTGTTTCAAAGGCAGCAGGGACAGCAAGATGGTGCCATGGATAGAGTGCTGCGGCCTGAAAGTCAGGAAGATTTGTCTTCCTGGGTTCAGATCTGGCCTCAGATACTAGCTAGTTGCATTACCCTGGACAACTGAGAACCTTGTTTGCCTCAGTTTCCTTATCTGTAAAATGACCTGGAGAATGAAATGGCAAACTGCTCCATTATCTTTGCTATGAAAACCCCAAATGGGGTCATGAAGAGTCAGACATGATTGAAATGACTAAACAACAGCAAGGCATTTTGAACTCCAAGGCCCACCTTCTATCCAGTAGACAAGACTGCTCTTCTCACTTTGCATTTAATGATGTGTAATTAATGTTTGTTGAATTGGATTGAAAATGCAGTGTTGCCAACTAGTCTCTGCTAAATTCCAAATGAGGTACATGCATGCCCAAGTCCACATAACATCAGCAGATGTTCTATAACCACTCCCAGCTGCTGCTTATCATTTCTACTCTCCATACTTACAGAATAACTTGCTATCAAATATTACTTTCATCATGTTGAATCCATTTTCAAGAACCTATCATCCACCCAATAGCCACCTATTGTCTACTATATGGAATTTAAACTCCTCTCCCTGGATCTCAAGGCTCTCCATAAATTGGCAGCAACCTCCCTATTCAACCTTATGTCCCACTGGTTGACATGTTTTATTCATCCCTACATCCCCCTTCAGCACCTAGCAAAGATCCAGTCTTGTATGAAATAGGTGTCAATATTTGTTGAATGAATAAATTGTTTCCTTATTGTTTCATATGTGTAAGTCTTGCTTTGCAACTAGTATTAAGGGAAGCTCTCCAGCATCCAGAAACAATATGGGTGAGTCATATATATATAAACAAAGTCTCCAGAGACAAACTCACCTGAGATCACTCTAAATAGAAGTACTTCAGGAGTATTTAAAATTTGCAAAAATGAGAATATAGGAAGAAGCCCCAGGATACACATGAGTTAAGAAGAGGTCACCAAATAACAGGCTTAGAGCAATGAACGTTATTCTCTCTTCTTGGAAATCTTGAGGTAAGGGCTGGACAACCACATGTAGAAATGATATAGAGAGGATTACTGTTCATAATCCTGCTCAGTCATGAAGTGCAAACTAGCACAATCCAAAGAAATCAAGACCATCTGATGGAATTGCTATCCTGCCTAAATCTTAAAGGAAAATATCAGTGCAAACAAGTTCAATTTGCCTACTTCCTAAACCTCCTTGGAAAGCTGCCAATATTTCCAAGGGTATTGCTTTGTGTGGAACTAGATGCTGTAATGAGGAATCCTGCCTCCTTCCTCCCCATAGCTCCCTTGTGCTTAGTCCTCGAGCACCCACTCTTTGGACACAAGACTTTGTCTTTTATTATCACTATTTTTGATATCATCTCTTCTCCAGTAGGTTGTAGGCTCTTTGATGACAGGTGCCATGCCTTGTTTATTTGGACATTCTCTTAAAATGTTCAATAATAATATTTTTAAACTGCACCTTAATAAACTGTCTGAAGGTTAACAAAGCACTTTCCTTATAACTCTGAGGCAGTAGGTGTGTTTTTATTCTCATTTCCAATTTAAAAAAACTGAAGCTCAGAGAGGTAAACAGACATGCCCATGCTTATATATGCTCCCCCTTAAATGAACTGGCTGGTTTGGAACTAATTGGTTTCCTCCTAGGGCATGACTGTCCCCAAAATAAATCATTTGGCTCAGATTCTCAGGCCAGGAAAATCTCTCAGATCTCTTGTTTTTTTGTTTTTGTTTTTGTTTTTGTACCTGAGCCGAGATCAGAAAAAGGGAAAATGAATGGCAATCAAGAACTTTCCTTTTCATCTTCATGGCTGAACACACTCCATCCCCTGCAATGAGGCAGCCATTAAGGGGAGATATACAATGGAGGAAGATATCCTCACCTCCACCTGCTATGCTTTCTCTATGAGGAAGGCATAAAGAAAAAGGCAAAACGAGGACAGTCCTAAGAAGAATCAGTCAATTGACTTGGAGTTGCTCCAAGCACTAAGTCTTCATTATGAGTTGTTTTTTGTTTTGTTTTGTATTGTTTGTCCTTAAAGGGTATGATCAGGCACATCCACATTCTTTATGGGGTGGTACTTTAGAAAGTCTCAAACAATGGCTGACCGTGCTCTAAGATTTTTTCAGCTCAATGTTGATGCTCCCTGACCCGTTTCTTAAACTCCTCTAGAACAGAGGTCGACAAACTTTCAGCAATCTATGGCTTTCCTACAGCCTGTGATCTAACAATGGTTTTTACCTTTTTTATATACAATAAAACTTTATTTACAGATACAAAAAATCATTGTTAGTTCAGACAAAAACAAGTGGACTAAACCCATAGTTTGCTGACCCTGCTCTAGACTATATACCCAATTTCTAAGCCATAGAACGTTGGGCTTAAATGGGACCATAAAGATAATAGATAATAGAGCTGGAAGAAAATGTGTAGATCATCTAGTCTAATGCTCTCGTTTTTTCTTCGAGATTTTTGGTCCTAATTATCAATACTCAATTTCAAATTTTATTCTTTATTGTTTCAGCTTAGTAGTCATTTTGCATACTCTGTTCCTGGACCTCTTTACTTCACTTTACATCAATGCATATATGTTATCTTCTGTTTTCTGTATTCTTCATATTCATTTGTTTATGCTTGTGCTAAGACCACTCTGCAACTGATAAGCAACTATTCTGTTACTAGCTGTCTGGTCATATAAGAATCAGGCCTATTGTGTTTTTTCCTATATTAAGCCATGTTGTGAAAGAAAACACAGATCAAACACACACACAATAAAACCTGTACAAATTTCAATGCTGTATCATTTGGTGCACATATGTTTAATATTGATATTACTTCATTTTAGCATATGTGGTGTCCTTCCTTGTCTTTTTAAATTAGATTTATTTTTGCTTTTGCTTTGTCCAAGGTAATGATTGCTATCCCTCCTTTTTTATTTCATTTGAAACATAACAGATTCTGTTCTAGCCCCTTACCTTTACTCTGTGTGTCTCCTCTGCTTCAAGTATGTTTCTTGTAAAATACATATTATAGGATTCTGTTTTATTATCTACTCTGATATCTACTTCCATTTTACTGCTGAGTTAATCCCATTCACATCCACAGTTATGATTACTATACATTTCCTTCTATCCAATTTTCCCATTTATCCTTTTCTCTTTTTTCAGCCTGCCTCTCCTCACAAGTGTATAACATTTGACTACCACCTCCCCCAATCTGCCTACCTTCCATCAAGTCTCTTCTCTTATTTCACTCTCCTCCTACATCCCTATAGAGTATGATAGGTTTATATTCCCAATTGAATGTGTATATTATTCCCTCCTTGAGCTAATTCCAACAAGAATAAGATTCAACAATTGCATCCCACCATTACCTCTCCATTTTCAGTGTAATTGCTCTTTTATGATGCTTTTATGTGAGATAATTTATCCCATTCTACATCTCCCTTCCCTCTTCTCACAATGCATCCTTCTTTCTTAGCCCTTAATTTTGTTTTTTCAGATATCATCCCATCATATTCCTTCTAACTGCCTTAATAATAAGCAAATTCTCAAGAGTTAAAAGTATCATCTTCCCAGGTAGGAATGTGAACAGCTTAACCTTAGTGAATCTCTTATGTTTTCTCTTCTCTGTTTACCTTTTATGTTTATTTTGAGTCTTGTATTTGAAAATCAAACTTTCTGTTCAGTTCTGGCCTTTTTATCAGAAATGCTTAAAGGTTTTCTATTTCATCAAATATCCATTTTTTTCCCTGCTGAAGGATTATATTCAGCTTCACTGGTTAGGTGATTCTTGTTTGTAATTTCAGCTCCCTTGCCTTCTAAAATATCATATTCCAAGTCTTCTAATCCTTTAATGTAGAAGCTACTAAATCCTGTGTAAGCCTGAGTGTGACTCCACAGTATTTAAAGTGTTTTTTTCTGGCTGCTTGAAGAACTTTATTTTTGGCCACTGGAAGATACAGAATTTTGCTATAGTATTTCTTGGAGTTTTCATTCTGGGATCTCTTTCAAGAAGTGATAGCTGGATTGTTTCAAATTTTATTTTATCCTCTGGGCCTTGGATATCAAAGGAGTTTCCTTTGATAATTTCTTGAAATATGATGTCTGTTCTCTCTTTTTTATCATAGCTTTCAGGTAATCCAATAAATCTTAAATTATCGCTCTATGATCTATTTTCTCAGCAATTGAGATAGTTCACATTTTCTTCTATTTTTTTCATTCTTTTATTTCGTTATTGTTTCTTGATGTTTTACATACTCATTAGCTTCCACTTGCCCAATTCTAATTTTTAAGGAACTGTTTTCTTCAGTGAGCTTTTTACTTCTTTTTTCCATTTGGTAAATTCAACTCTTTAAGAAGCTGTTTCCTTCTGTGAATTGTGTGCTTCCTTTTCCATTTGGCCAATTCTACAATATAAAAGACTGCAGCAGCTAGTGCCAGCAAAGCATCTCCTGTATCCTTTTAATCAATTGTCTGGTGCCCTTACCATTTGTGGGCTGAGAGTTAGTTGTTGATAATGATTCAGTTGCCCCAAAGGCCTGCACTGGAATGCGTGCACTGGACTGCACTCCACTCTACTCTCACCTCAGTGAGAGAGACCCTTTCTGTCAACTTCCTAATTTGTCTTGGGCTACAAAATTATTTCACCTTATTCTTTTGTTGATTCTGCCATTTCAGAAATCATTTTGAGGCATTATCTTAAAGTTGTTTGGAGGAGAATTTTGGAGAGCTCAGTGACTTCCTACCTTACTCTACCATCTTGGCTCACTCCTCCTATTGCTACGATATGATATCTGAATATATTAAGAAATTGAGGTTTTATCATTGTGGTTGAAGGTAGTCCCAAAACCTACAAAGCTAACAATACGACTACATCTAAGCAGATAATCTTCATAAGTTGGAACTCTGGACAAAAAGACTCCATCATTCAGTGGACAATCAAATCTCTTTCTGAACATATCTAAGTTAGTTCTCATATATAAGACATATACATATACTACTGAAAATGGTTTATGTCTCACTTAAGCTTCCAGTTCAACCCCTCCCTTCACTTTACAAATGAAGAACAATGAGGAATAGCTTATTCAGGACCACAAAGCTAGTAAATGGTAGAGTTAGAACTTGATCCTTGGTCATTTGACTTCCAGCCAAAGATCTCTCTATTTAAATTATTAGTTTATTGATGACAGAGACTGTATATTGCATATGTCTACCATGACTCCTACAGTGACAGCACAAGGTCAAGCACATAATAATTACAGTATCACTTTGGGCTACTTCCCTAACTCAAAGGTTATGTCTCTGGGATGATGTCTATTCCAGATTGAAGGTATTTTATGAGTCTGAATTCCTAAAACTGAAGAGTATCCATAAATGTATCTGCATTTACTCTAGTCAACCAGAGAACAAAACTAACTTGTAGCAAAGCCATTTATGAAAATGGCACAGTAAGAATAATAGCAACACTACCTCTTTCCTCTAAAATGTGGGGTTAGTAATTTAAAGTAGTTTAGTACTTTCCTACAAATCACAAAGTGTCAAAAGAAAGGATGAACATAATTTCCAAGTCAAGAGGCACACATACGGAACATGTAAGGTAAAGGCAGGTACAACAAGGGGGCAATTCATACCTTCAATGCCACAAGGCTTCTGGTATCCTTGAACCACTCCTCTTGGTTTTGTTCTCATAATTTCCACTACACATTGTTTTACTGGACAAACACAAACTGCTCCACTGGATGCTGCCATGTCTTTCTGATACAAGATATCAGTGGGAGAAGAGAGAGGAACCCTACCTACATATCCTCCCCACCCAGCTGTACTGTTGCAAAGGTAAAAGGGAGTCCTCAAAAACTGGGTTCTTTGTGTACAGCTAACTCTCTTCTCCACTTGACTCAGTTGGGCCAGCCTCTCTTACACAGGCTACTATAAATGGAACTGACCCTCAAACATGTACCTCCATTCAATGACCAGGCCTTATGATGTTATCAGACTACTTTTTACTGTTACCAATGTATTTAGCTAATTGCTTTCTCCTCTTTATGGTGTGTGGTGTTAGAGTGTTCAGGAAAGACTAACACCTCTGTTGGGAGAGCTCATTGAACTGTTTTTAGGGCTCTTCACCCACCTTTGGTGTCTGCCTTCACCCAACTCTTGCCTGTGGCTACAAGAAGCTATAGTATGGACAGTAGCTGCATACTGGTAAGCTCTCTCAGCAGACAGGCTAAACCAACTTGAAGGTAACCAACAGACCTCAAACCTGTCAGTGAGTCAGGGGCATATCTACTGCAAGCACATGAAGACTTTCCCTGACAAAATGTGCAAATGAAACAATTTGCTCCAATGGCTATGAAAGTGGCCAAAGCAGGGACTGTAGAGGGCTTAGAGCTTGGTCAGGTATCAAAGACACCATGGTCATCCACTGCATCTTGGGCCATCTCCTGTCTTCTTGACTTTTGTCCTCCCACTGTACTATGGCTGAGAGTGAGGCCAATGACTTTGCACAACTCTGCCTCACTTACACCTAATTCATGTGCAAATCAAGACATCACATGAGATGTCATTGGACCTCTTCAAAAGGAAGAACAAAGATACAACTTATGATATTATTTAGAAGAAGAAAAAAGATTTCACCATCTCACATAAGTAAGTACCATTAATCTGATGAGATAAGACAATGTGAAACATAGGAGAAAGAAGCCTGGATTTAGAATCAGAAAATGTGGATTCAAAACCTGTGTCTGTCACTTAGCACTACCAACGTGTCCTTGGACCAGAAACACCTACTTATCTTTAAAACAAGAAGGTTGGGGTAGATCATTGGTGTGAAACTCAAGTAGAAACAGGGGCCTCCAAACTGTATATAAAGATTCCTTCAACCACCTATTGACTTAGAAAACCATATATTAATAATCTCTATGCTCTATTTTATTTTCATTTGATGTTTTAAATATTTGCAAATTATATTTTAATCTAGTTTGACTGCACAAGAGCATTGCAGCACCAATGCAGTCCGTGTGTTTGACAGCTCTGCTCCAAGACCCCTTTCAGTAACTATGAAATAGACTTCCCACATTAGCTCTTCTTCTGAAAGACAAAGCATTGGAACTTTTCTATGTAACTTGCCATCTTACCACCAAAAAGCACCCCCTTCTCCCTCCCATCCCAGTGTTAACCACTGGAGCAAAAAAATATTTTTAAAAAGATTGTTAAGTGCAGTTGGGGGGGCTGTTATTGTAACAGATCTAAACTGTGCCCAATGGTTATGCTGCTGAATCACAAAAATGTTGTTGGTATAAATAGCATTCAACAAAATAAATAATGTGTATTTAACAACCAAACAGAACCCTTTTGTGCTTCAAAGAACTCTGACAGATAATTCCTATTGTACTTCTGCAGGGTAGCCTAGAAGTAATTATCCTTCTCACTAGTAAATCAATTAGGAATGGATAGATCTAACTTATTTCTCTTCCTCCTAGAAACAGCTAATCCTTTAAATACTAATGAGCAAGAAGCCTTAGGTAACTGTGTTATGGCTAATATAATCATGACAGAATCTCAACTGGTCCATACACCAGTCTTGCTGGGGAGGACTGCATGAGCATGCCCACACACACACACACACACACACACACACACACACACACACACACCATGTAATACCCATGAAGACCTTGGCTATCTTTCCTACACTCAGAGACAGCTTGTTCATAAGGCTGCCTCCAAACCTGCAGATGGCTGTTATTTGTGAGCCCAGGCAATTAGGCCAGAACATTTTTGAATTGTCCTAAAGGATCAAAGGGAGGTTAACAAACAGCCCTATCAGCTAGACCAAAAACTCTCCATGCTAATTCACACACTTTTCAGACTCTTTGTCTAATTTGGCATTGAACAAAGGAAAGAATGTAGACTAGTAGAGAGATGGTAAATACTGGCAAGAGCTAAGGACAGGCCATTATGTGCCACTCTGAGCAGAGGGATCAATCAACAGTAATGAGCTCCTAAATCCATAGGAACATTGAGCTCTTCAGTGGGGAGGAGGTGAGCCACCACCACAACGTTAACCGAGCAGCTAATCTGGAAGTCGTGTGTCATCTTGCTTTTCATCTTCAAAGCCTTAAAGTCAGCTAACATCTAGAAAAAGACACTTAAGTACAAGGTGGCTCACAAAAGAAAAAAAAAAGTAGGAATTCAAGATTCTTCAAATATAGCCAGGGAAAAATGGAGTCATTAAAGCTGGGGTCCAGCTACCTACTAATCAGAATTTTCTTTGGAGGAGCTAAAATTGTTTTCCCAGACATTATTTCATTTGGAGAACTGAGAGTAAAAACTCAGCCCTGGAGTTTAAAAACCCCGTTGGACAAATTTCATGAACTAAAGTACCAAATGGAATGTGGGTTAAAATGGAAATATACTGACATTTCTCTTCTCAAATTGAATGTTTACTAAAAATACACATTAGGAGTTCCTTGAACCTTGAAAAGGCACCAGACTAACAATGATTTCTGGTTTGAGACTAAGTATATATACATGTGCACACATGTGTGTGCACACATACGTGTGTGTGTGCTTAATTTATGTTTTGCTTGGATCAAAAAATTCACATTTGTTATTCTTACAACCCTTATGAAGATAGTAGCTTTCTGTTAAACACACAAATCATTAGACTGAAAACAAATGTCAGCACAACCCTAAATCTAATCATTTGCTAATATTAAAATTATATCAGTTAGGTAACAGAAAGGGAAGGCTACAGATACTCCAGAGATAAAAAAGAACAAAAAAGAATCTTCAATCATTACTCTGAAAATAATTTGAAATTCTATAACATATTCAAGGAAAAATTTTCCCATCATTGTCTTCATAACACCCACCAAGTTTTTAGTTTTAGAGAATAGGAGATAGATGAAATTCCATTTAAGGTAAAATCCCAATTATCCAGAATAATTGAGGACAGGGTCGTTCTGTCGAACAGAATAATTGGAAAGTTCTAACAATCAGTACAAAGAATTGAATGGCAGACCTCATAGAGCTCCCTGTCAAAAAAAGACATTCCAGTGTAGGCTGAATGACCATCGGTTAGGAATATTATAGTGGAAATTTGTGCCCTGGGTAGGTAGTTGAACAGAAAGAAGTTGAAAGCCCCTTCTGATTCTGCAATTGATAATTGTGTGAATATCCTGATTAAGTGCAAGTTGTCACATATGACATATTTGGATTACCAATTTCCAAAGTATTACAATATAATAAAACACTCTTTAGCACTAACACCTCACAGAATACATTTCTGTATAGGTTTGGAGATTGAAAAGGTACTTTGGGTTCTTACAGGCCCATTATGAACATCAATACCCACTGCTTTTTAAAATAAATCCCTAACATCAGCTTGTCACAATTCTGTGCATGTGAGCTTCCTGCTGCCCACATTCTACATCAATTGGAGTTCACTTCTTGGGTGATTGTCTTGGAGAATGATAGAGACAAGACCTAGTCTTTGCTTGTTGGCTCATGATGCCTGAAAAAAATGGCCATCAAAAAAACCAGATGCTGGATGTTCTTTTTGAGAAGTGAGAAACAGAGATGCTGATATCCCCTAGGCTAGGTGAGTGTCCTTCAAGTTATACAGCATTAATGTATGTGTGGCATTTTTTTCATTCATCAGTATCTCCCTTTTCCTAAATCTTGCCATGCCTCATTTCTCCTCACAAGATTCTGGGTTAAAGGGTCTAATATCATAAAGAGGACAAGTGTAATAGATCAGTGGGAAGGAACAGAGAGAGATCAAGAAGATATAGCTTAGAGAATAACTGCAATAAACTTGAAAATTGTCCCAGAGTATGTGCTCAAGAAAATGCACACATGTACAAACACACACACACACACACACACAAACCAAAACCCTATATATATGCAATTTACCTACTAATAAACACAGAATCACCTCATGAATCCATATACCTAATTATGAAAGTAGACATATTTACAGATACTCATAACATAGTGGAAAGAACATTAAGAGCAGAGGATGAGGATCTAGATTCTATCTTTTACTTTTCTCCCCTGGAACTCACAGGATTTTCTTTTTTTACTAAAACTTAAATACATAATAAAAAAAGAAAAAGAAATATTATAAACTTAAATAATAAAACTTAAACATAAAAGAAAAAGAAAAAAACATGTCATGTGCACAGCAGAACTTAAGAGACGATTCAAAATACATAACAAATTTCTATTTCAAGAAAGCCTATATATTAAATACTACATGTTGTGTTGAGAGTTGAGAGCTGTCCATCTTTTCTGTGCTTCCTTCCAGGTTTTCTTTTGTTCTCTGCTGTACATTTTTTACTCTGTTCTGGATTCTTTTTTTTTTTTTTTTACATATCTTTAATGTACTTCAAGGTTTCAAGGATCTATGATTCTGTCAATGTATCTTACACAGACACTGATCACATAGCCCCTTTACAATTTATTGTTGTTATTCAGTTATTTCAGTCATGTCCTATTGTTTGCGACCCCATTTGGGGTTTTCTTGGTAAAGATACTGTAGTGGTTTGCCATTTTTTTCTCCAACTCATCTAAAAGATGAGGAAACTGAAGCAAAAAGGGTTAGGTGACTTGCCCAGGGTCACACACCTAGGCCGGATTTAAATGCAGGTCTTTCTGACTACAGGCCTAGAGTTTTACCCACCTAGCTGCCCTAGTTACAATTTATAAGTGGTCTTTAAAAGATACTGTGATTGAAAAATTCATCCCACTGCAGCCAAACTGGTGATGAAGCTCTCTATGCTAGCAGGCTGATCCAAAGATAGAAGACACACAGTCTATCCTTGGAACCATGCTTATCATGTATAATTTTCATTGTATGCTTATCTGTGTACATAATAAATCCCACAAGGGTGGTGACCATGATTTGTTTAAATTTTTATATTTTCTTCAGTGCCTAACAATGCTCTTCACTCAGTAGAGTTACAAAAATTGTTTCTTGAATTGAATCATGTGACATTAGCTGAATCACGTAATGAGTCAAAATCTAATATTTGGATGACCAACCCCAGAGAATTGTCCTAGGGAAAGCATTCTGCACCATCACCGTGGGGAGTTTGTCCCTTGGATGGCTCCTTCTCTCTTTCATCTTCAATATCAACTTTATCTGTTGGTTCCTTCCTTTCTGCCAACAAATGTGACTACATCTCTCTATTCCAGGGGTGGGGAACATGCATCCTCAAGGCCACCTGTGGCCCTCTAGGTTCTCAAATGCAGCCCTCTGACTGAATCGAAACTTCATAGAACAAATCCCTTTAACGAAAGGCCACATGCATCCCCCCAACCCTGCTTAGTCTTTAATAAATCATTGTTTAATTCTATCATCCCCTTGAGATATTATCCTACGATTGTCTTCTCTTGAACAGTCAAACCTCTAAAAAGAGCTATGTATACTCATTGTTGTAACTTCCTCATGTGCCACCCATTTTTCAGACTTCTGAAATTTGGCTTCAGATTTCATCACTCAAAAGAAAATGGTATCTCAAAGGTTAGCAAAAATTTCTTAATTGTGAATATTACATATTATTCCTCTTTCATGAACTCTAGATTCTAGCCAAAGTGGTCTACTAGACAGTTCCCCATACTAGGCCTTCTATCTCCTATGTCTGTCTGCACATTCATATAGGATGCCCCAAGATTCTGAAATACACCCCCTTCTCACCTCCAACTATTAGATGCCTCTTCCAGTGAAAACCTTTTCCTGATATCTCCATTGTTAGTGTCCTCTTCCTCAATGAACTTCATATTTATTTATCTAAGTTGTATCCTTCCAATGATTCTAAGCAGAGAGATAATGTTTCTAAGCCTGAAGGTAATATTCAAGTTTCTCATCTTTTTCTATCAATTGTTTAGTACATATTAACCTGCTTAAAACAATTAAACAGGGGTGGCCAGGTGGCACAGTGAATAAGGCACTAACCATGGAGTCAGGAGGACCTGAGTTCAAATCTGGCCTCAGACACTTAACACTAGCTGTGTGACCTTGGGCAAGTCACTTAACTCCAATTGCCCTGACTTTCCCCCTCCAAAAAACCCCAAACAATTAAACAATGGCTGATACAAATATATACTTAAAGATTTCTGTCATATTTCCAACCTCCATATCTTTGTACTTCTCAAAGTACACAGTTCTCTCAAAGTATGTGAGACCACTTTCATTGGCAGGATGGAAAGAACACTGAACTGGGAGGCAAGAGACATTGATTGGATTTCCAACTCTACCACTAATGCACAGCAAGGCTGAAGCAAGTCACTTCCCCTCACAAAATCGCAGTTTCCTCTGCAAAAATGACATTTGGATTAGATGATATCTAAGTGACATTCCAGCTAAAAATGCTAGGATTTCATAATTGCCAATTAAAGAATCCTGGGGATAAATGGAAATGATTGAAATTAATGTAGTAAAAGTAAAAGCAAAAAAATAAAAAGTAACCCACTGCAATAGAAAAAAAGGTTTCCAACTTCATTCTGTTTGGTTTTCTACTGTTCTGAACTATGACCCTGGCCATGGAGATACCAGTGTTCAGCTGATACAATGGATACTATCTGGATACAATAATGTTGACAGCCATCAAGGCACCTGAAGATAACTGGGCCTCATTAGCCCAGAAATAGCATTACAGCTGGACCCCAAAATTATGCTAGCTTTGAATACAGAAAGCCAGGCACAGAGACCAGGAGAAAAGAAAAGATGGAGAGTAGAGGTCAAGTTACTAAAAGCTTTAAATGCACATGTCAAGACTGCCTTATGAGATTTGCCATACTATTGACCATAAGTGGCTTATACAAACACATACTTTTACTTGAGCAATGGAGGAACAACATAAACTATTCTTATGAGAGTTGTCCTTCCTAATTTCAACCAATCCTGTCTGCTGGTTTGTCACTTCTGCCTTTGGAAGATGATAAACACTCTGGCTGCTTCTGACTGTGTGGAGGCTCCACAGTGAAAGATGCAGGCACTTTGAAACAATGAAGTGATCCCTAAGTAATTTCCAATGTACCCAAGTGCCAAGCCAATACAGCTGTACTGTATGGTTGGGATCAGGAAAAGCAACTCAAACGTGCTAAATGGGATGGTCCATGTTACACTATGATTAATATTCACCCACCATATAGCAGGAAGAGGATCACACTTTAAGAGATAAAAGGCCTGAGTACAAATCCTATTTCTGCATTTGCTAGCTATGTTACTGTGGGCAAATAGCAATCTCTCTGAGCTTCAGTTTTCACATCTTTAGAATGAGAATAATATTGCCACAGAAATCTCTGCTTTACAGGGTTGTTGTAAGATATTTCTCTTGTAGATCATAAAATACTACATTAAAGTTGAATTATTATTTATTATTATCATTATTATTATTATTATTATTATTCTGCTTGAGAATTAATGTCAATTTAGATAGGGCCTAGATTATATGTAAATGCATCTTTAAAGAAAGGGTTTGCTGCCCCTTGTGAAAAACTATATCATAAGGGACATATTCAGGTGGTGCAGTAGATAGGCTGCCAAACTTAGAGTCAAGAAGACCCGAGTTCAAATCCAGTCTCAGATATTTATTGTGTGACCCTGGACAAGTCACTTAACCCTGTATGCATCAGTTTCCTCATCTGTAAAATGAGCTGGAGATGGAAATGGCAAACCACTCTAGTAGCTTAGCTAAGAAAACCCCAAATGGGGTGACAAAGAGTTGGACACAACTGAAACAACTAAACAAAAGGGGAATAGTTAACATACTTCCACAGAAGGAAAAGCATATGTGGAGGCTGTCACTGAGGATCAGTCACTGAGAATGTAAATCAATATTTTTTCCATGCATTAATGTAGATTCATCAAAAATCCCTATTTAGCAATGTTTTTATTAGCTCTTGAGTCTAGATTATGAGCTCCATGAGTGCAAAGACTCTCTTTTGCCTCTTTTTATATCAACAGAGTTGCACATGCTACCCAGCACATCAAAGGCACTTAACAGACTTGACTGTATACATGGAAATAATTAAAACCACATTTTTTAACAAAAAAAAACTTCATCATTTAGTTTTGTTACTAGTCCAAGTTGGCCTCCTCCCAGTTGTCTCAAATCAGTGAGACCTGGCTGTATGCAAATATATCCAACTACTTGATTGTTGCATTGGGAGTGAAGAAAAAGAAATCAAGAGGGATAGCTATGATTCTGTTGACCCTTCTATGACTCAGAAGAAAAACTGCAACACAAGAAAACAGGAATTATGTTTATTTTCTCCCTGCTGGTAAATGTAGTTACAGTCTGCTAACCCAAACAGATGATCCTTTTCTCTCTGCAAAGAGACAAAATGAAACCTGAGCTTGAGAGGATACCAGATAGCTAGCTCTCTGGTTTCCAGTGTCCGCAGGCCTATCACTGGGAGGCCTTGACTTACCTTCCGTTTGTTGGTAGGATTGACGTAAAGGTAACTCAGAACAGTCTTGAGACCTACTTTGTCATTCAGTTTCTCATAGGTAGTGCCATAGTCTGTTGACCTATGGGGAAGAAAAAGAGAAAAACAGGGATAAAAGGAGATTGTTTTACAAAATGGGGTTTGTGCCTAAGTGGGAGACAGGTTCCTATGCCTCTACTTTTGTTTCCAAATCACATGAGTGCTTAAAAGTGTTCTTCAGAGATTAAAAGCCCCATTAATTTTAGAAGTGCAATTATACTAATGCATCTGCTCACTACCTGAGCTCACCACCCTTTGCACCCTACCTTTTCTCAGAGACCTACTTTTCTGCCCTTTCTGAATCTGTGTTGGTAAAAGGAACGTCAGAGGCTTCACCACCTACACATTTAAAGTTCTTTGCTTCTACAGCCCCATGGGGGAGATATAAACTTCCCCAGCAGGTCTTCAATTCTGCATCAGAGGATACCACCTTGAAGATGGAGGTAGGGTCTTAAAACTGCTGGTCTACCTATTTCTGGCTCCTCCACCAAGGTTGCTAGTAAGGAGACCCTGATCATGGGGAAGGGATTGCCCTCCCCACCCTATGCAAAACAAAATTTTAAAGACCCCCAAGACATATCTCTTCCTTTGCCTTAGAAATCCAGAAACCTTCCATTGCCTCCTTATCTCAAAAAAGAATCTGAAACTCATTCAAACTGGTTTTTATTTCTGGCTTTATTACACATTACTATATGCACTCTACATTCTAACCAAATAATTTATTTCTCATTCCCCATACTCAACTTTCCTTCTCCCATTTCTATGTCTTTCCATAGGCTGTCCCCTGTACCTGGAATGCACTCACCCCTCACAACACTCTCTAAGAAGCCCTCACTTCCTTAAGGGCTCAGTTCAAGCACCATGTACTACAAGAAGCCAGTCTGGATTCCCTCATGTATTAGTGCCCCCTCCTCCTGGAAATTTTTTTGGTATATTTTGTATTTCTATATCTTCTCACTCCCAAGATCTGAACTCCTTCACAGTGGCAATGAGTTGTTTTCTTTCTTTTTTTTTTATTCACTTTCATTACCCCAATGAAAATGAGGTTGGCAAAATGTCTTGGCACACAGTAGGTGTTTAATAAATTTATGTTAGTAAATGAAACAAATGACTGATAATAAATATCTTAAATCTTGCGTTCTTAACTTTGCTAGGTAGGTTTATATTTAAATAGGCATCATAGTCTTCAATTAAAGGGATGAGAGTGACATTTCAGGTAACTGAAGAAAAAGACATTTTCGAGGGTGGTAGTGCCTTCCACAAGGCTCCCTGAAATTATACTCAAAGTAAGGTCTCATTCTCCTAAGGTTAATGCTTTTCCTATATGAAAAAAGTAACCTTGGCAAGTCAGGAAACCCCAGGGGTGTGCTGATAAATGTTTAGCAACCAGCTCTCCAGAATTTTACACATATTGACACACTTTTAAATTTAACGTGTAGAATTATTAACACTTTCTTAAGTCTAGGCAGCCAACAACAAAATAAATCAAGCCATGATTTGTAGCATTTGCTGAATCTCAAGGTGTGACTGCTCATACTGAGAATTAATAATCAGCTCTTTGGTTTAGGCTGACTCTGGTACACCCCTGGACAACTTAAAATGAACCTGACCCCAAAGCCCCTAGTGATCAGATCTTCCAGAGCAAAATATTTGCCAACCAAGATTCTTAAGATGATTCCATAGTATGACATTGACAAGCTTCTCATCATCCCCAATGTCTAGTGAACTGAGCAGTTGAATCACTTGCTTAGCCAACTGGTTTCTCAAAGGATACTTAAGTTATCTAATTTCTTCTATACAAAGTACAAACAATAGGAGAAATTAAACAATGGACACAGTATTATTTACATACAATGGCTGAATGTGAATGTACGTGTGTGCACATGTATAGGTGTACGTGTGATATGTCTGTGTGCATGCATTTTTGTTTTCTCTGTGTTCTATTTTGTCTTCTTTTTAAAAAATTGTAGCTTTTGATTTTCATTTAACTTAAGTATAATGAATTTCAATCTAGCTTTTCATTTTTTAGTATGCATTTTTAGTATTTTTAGTATGCATTTTTAGGCATATTTTTCATACATATTATTGTATTCTCTTTTCTAATATTTTTACAACTTTTTTCCTTTTATAGCTTAATTCATTCCCTTAAGTTTCAAGATAACAATTGTTAAATTTGATATTTCTCCCACTGTTTTCAATTATAGTGTTTTGGTCCACATAAGATAAAGAATTGCTTCTTTCAATAGAATTACTCTAATCCTAGACTCTATAAGCATACATAAAAACAGAGATATACAGCACAACCTTCCCCCAATATCACATCACATAGATCATGAAATGCTACCTTCACTAGTTAATCTCGTCTGACCTTTTCTGACTTTGTCTTAGCTTGATATAGGAATGTATTTCAGGAATTAATCCTTTCTCTTATTCTTCCAACATCCCTGTTAGCTTATAATTTGTATTTAGCAGCCAGACTGAGTGTATAATAACTCTCCACTGAGCACCTCTCATTCTCCCTTCTTTCTCAAGCACATTTATGTTATTGTATTTCCTTATCTGGTTTACTTTTCACCACCCCTCCATTCCCAATTTCTAATCCTTTTTCTAATGTTCCTTTTAAAAGGTAAAACATAATTGGCTTTCTATTTCTTACAACATGGAAATAACACATCACATTAATTCTTTGTTTTGAACTCTTGTTTACTTTGTTACAATTCTCTTGTTCAGAGCTACTTTTTTTTGTCAAGTTTCAAAATCTCTGGCTACATTCAAATGTTTTGTCATAAAGGAATAGGCTTAATGATCAGTATTTCAGTGAAGGCCAATTTTCTTTGCTTTTTTTTTTTTTTTTGGTAAATTGAAGTCTAGTCTCTCTATTAAACTGTACCCTTTAATGAGAAGTCCCTAAGGATCTAGACTGGAATTAATTTTTGATGTGCAGTTTGATTTTTCCTGGTAACTTCTAAGATTTTATCTTTGTCATTGTACCTTTGAAATTTAACAAGCACACATCTGGGTGTTAAATTTTAAAATTCCTTCTTTTGATGACTTCGCACAAATTCTACCTCTATATAATTTGCCTTTGCTTTGTAATATTTCCAGGTAATGTGTGTGCATGATTTGTTACAATGTAGGGTCACTTAAAATAATTTAAGAGGAGACAAATTCTTAATTTGTCTTGATTAACTGTCTTCTAATTCTGTTATCCTAATTGGTAGATCTTGAATCTTTTAGATAAGCTGTTTTAAAATTCCATTCTTGTTATTAGTTGCTAATTTGTGTCTTCATAGAATTATAGATTACATATTTAGAAATGAAAGGGATCTTTATGGTCATCTATTCCAAACCCAACATTTTATAGAAAAATAAAATGAAGACTAGAGAGGTTATTGTACTTTATAAATAGTTAAGTATTAAATAGCAGAGTCAGGATTTGCATGTAGGTACTCTGACTATAAATCGACTGCTTTCCTTTATATCATATTGCATTTCGTCAAAGATATTTTATTCTTAACTGTAAGCACTGATTTGTTAGATTTCCTATTGACCTATTACAAGCTGGGGAATTAAATTTTTGTCATAGTTCCTTTATTTTTCATTTTTTAAATGCCAAGTCTTCCTTATTTCCCTTAGTGAGTTTATTAACCACTTTAAATGATCTTGTGTTAGATACTTTAATTTCTAATGTGAAAAAAATTGATTTTGCAATGTTCTTTATCAAGACCTCTCCTCACTTTTCTTTTTTATTTTTGTAAATAGTATTTTATTTTGTTCCAATTACATGTAAAGATAGTTTTCGACATTCGTTTTTAATAAAATTTTGAGTTCCAAATCTTTTCTTCCTTCTTGCCTCCCATCCTTACTGACCAAGATGGCAGACAATCTGATATAGGTTATACGTGTTTACTCATGGAAACATATTTCCATATTAATCATCTTGTGAAAGAAGAAAAAGAACAAAAGGTAAAAGTCACAAACAAAAACAAAAGTGAAAATACTATGTTTCGATCTACATTCAGACCCCATAGTTCTTTCTGTGGATGTGGATAGAAACTTCTATCATGAGTCCTTTGGAATTGTCATTCTATTGACAAGGAGAGCTAAGTCAATTACAGTTGATCATCACACAATACTGCTGTTACTGTGTAAAATGTTGTCCTGGTTCTGCTCACTTCGCTCACCATCAATTCGTATAAGTCTTTTCAGGATTTTCTGAAATTGGCCTGCTCATCATTTCTTATAGCACAATAGTATTCATGTACCACAATTTGTTCAGTCATTCTCCAACTGGTGGACATCCCCTCAATTTCCAATTCTTTGCCACTTGTACATGAGGCTCCTTTCCCTTTTTTATGAGCCCTTTAGAATACATACCTAGCAGTAGTATTGCTGGATTAAAGGGTATGCACAGTTTGGTTACTCTTTGGGGAGAGTTCCAAATTGCTTTCCACAATGGTTGGATCACTCAAAAGCTCACCAATAATGCATTTGTGTTCCAATTTTCCACATCTTCTCCAACGTTTATCATTTTCCTTTTCTGTCATATTACTAAATCTGATAAGAGTGAGGTAGTACCACAGAGTTGTTTTAATTTGCATTTCTCTAATCAATAGTGATTCAGAGCATTTTTTTCATGTGACTATAGATAGCTTTAATTTCTTCATCTGAAAACTGCCCATTCATATTCTTTGACCATTTGTCATTTGGAGAATGACTTGTATTCTTTTGTAAACTCAGTTCTCCATGTATTTTAGAAATTAAGCCTTCATCAGAGACACTGGCTATAAAAATTATTTCCCACTTTTCTGTTTTCCTTCTAATTTTGGTGGCATTGGTTTTGGTTGTGCAAAATCCTTTGAATTTAACATAATTAAAATTACCCATTTTTCATTTCATAATGCTCTCTATCTCTTGTTTGGTCATAAATTCTTCCATTCTCCATAGATCTGACAGCTAAACTACTGCTTATTCTTCTAATTTGCTAATTGTATCACCTGTTATGTATAAATCATGTATCCATTTTGACCTTATCTTGTTGTATGGTGGGAGAAGTTCTATGCCTACTTTCTGCCATACTATTTTCCAATTTTCCTAGCAGTATTTGTCAAATAGTGAGTTCTTATTTCACACATTGGAGGCTTTGGGTTTCTCAAGCAGTAGATTACTGTAGTCATTTGCTATTGTGTTGTGTGTACCTAATCTATTCCACTGATCCAATACATTATTTCTTAGCCAGAACCAAATAGTTTTGATAATTGCTGCTTTATAATATAGTTTTAGATCCTGTATGGGTACATTTTTTCCATTAATTACTTTAATATTCTTGACTTTTTGTTTTTCCAGAAGAATTGTGTTATTTTTTTCAAGCTCTATAAAATAGTTTTTGGTAGTTTGCTTGGTATGGTACTGAAAAAGTAATTTAGATAGAATTATCATTTTTATTATATTAGCTCAGCTTACTGATGAGCAATTGATATTTTCCCCAACCAACTTTGATAGACTAAACTCTTCTCAGTAATGCAAAGTTATAAGACAGCTCCAAAAGACTCATGATGGAAGGAGATGTCTACATTCAGAGAAAGATCTAGAAAGAACAAAGTTTAAATGCAGACTGAAGCAAACTACCTGTTCTCTTTCTTTTTCTTGTTTGGTTTTGTTTCCTCATTGTTCATTCCATCATTCACAACCCTTCTTTACAACTTGACTAATGCCTAATGTGAAAGTATTTGCAGATCCTATACTTGACTGCATGCTGTCATGGGTGGGGGGGCGGGGGAAAAGAGGGGAGAAAATTTGAAATCCAAGGGATTGTGGAACTGAATCTTGTAAACTGAAAGCAAACAAACAAATCAATTAAAAATGCAAAAAAATATTATTTCTGAGGGAAGCTGGGGAGAGCTCAGGCAACATCCAGGCTTTTCTCCTCCATCTTGGGTTCCTTCCCCCCAAAACAATTTTGTCTTCTTTTCCCCTGCCCCAGAGAGATTCAGAGATTTCTCCCTGTCATTGCAAATAACGTTCTACAAAGGCCCTACAATAATCTCAGTATATTGAGATGCACGAGTCAGGGAGGCTCATCTTCCTGAGTTCAAATGTAGACTCAGACGCTTACTAGCTGTGTGACCCTGGACAAGTAATTTTACCTTGTTTGCACCAGTTCTTCATTTGTAAAAAATGAGCCAGAGAAGGAAATGGCAAACCACTCCAAAATCTTTGCTCAGAAAACCTCAAAGGATGTCATGGAGAGTCAGACATGACTTAAAAACAATCCAACCACATTGGATGCTTTGGCTTGAGAGAAGAAGGGGCATGCAGATGCCACCTTTAACAGTGTATAATAGAAATTCAGCAGGCAGCTTAGGGTGGTAGAGTAGCATAGTATTATGGATATAACAGAAAGAGAAGTGGACTTGTAGTCGGGGGGATAGGGATTCACTACTTCCAATAGCAATTGACCAATTTCTCTACTCTGAGTACCAGTTTCCCCATGACTAAAATGGGTATAACTATACTACATAAGTCAAAGTGTTGTCATAAATATCAAATGAAATAATTGAACAAGCATTTATTAAATGCATATATATATACACACACCAGACACTGTGAGAGGTTCTTGTTATACAACAACAAAAACCAGATAGTTCTCATACAATATATGCACAGCACTTTGTATGACAACGCATTGTAATGACAAGCATTTTTAAGGTAACTACAATGTGCCAGGCACCATGTTGTATGCTATGAATAGAAAGACAAAAGCCAGAGTCCTCACCCTTAAAGACATTACTTCTTAATAGCAGAAACAGCATGTTCACGACAGCCCCATCCTCAAAGCATGTGCTATGAGCTCTGGCTGCTGCTGGCCCATGTGGAAGGGGCAAGAGAACCTGTTTATTGAATGCCATGATGACTTGTCATAGAATGGGTCTGATCTCCATTTCAAAGAAGGTGCAGCTATTCTAATTGTTTCTAACTCCTACTTGAAGAACATAGAATATTTCAACTGACTGAAGACCCAAAACAGAATATGTCCCAAAGGCATCAACTATACAGAGCACTTCTCCTTCTATCCTGGCTCTGCTAGAGTGAGAAAGGAAGGACTGTGGTAAGCACCTGGTAAGAAAAGAGGCCTCTAAACTTTATCGTCTAACTAGGGTCACTACTATGTATCCCATGAGTATATATGGCCATGCTCTTGCTTTCACCTTCATTTTGTCCACTCTTAAAGCGAAGGAAGATTTGAAATGAGCTACGATTTTGTGAGTTTTGAAAGGTTGGGAAAATGAGCTATCAAAAGTCCAGAAACAGAAGTCTAGGCCAGAGTTTATTTGTAGCCAAGTCAGTAACACAGATCCAGGAAAAGGGAAGCAAGTCCATCTATGATAGAGTTCTTCCCACCTTCTGGTTAAACAAAAGACCATCACAAATGATGAATAGTAAGTAAATTCATTTATCTAAACAAAGTAGCAAACAGAAATTGGAGACATTTACAAGCTAAGATATAGTAAAAAATATATACACAAATGAATTAGTTCTTCAGCCAGAAGTGAAATAACCTCTTGGCTCAAACTAAGAGAGAAACTGATTTCCCATAAGCAGCTCCACTCTAGTAGTCTCCAGGAGGTAAAATGGAAACCAGGACTGTGGTCAGGAGTTATGTGTCTGTTGCTTCTTTCTCCATGTGTCTCTTACAGACTGTGGAACCAAATCAGCAAGTGTCTTATGCTGGTACATGACTACAAATCATTGTGTTTAGAATTCTCTGCCAATCTAGAGTCATATCTTTCTAGAAACAGGCTCCCCAGCTTCTTTGAAATGGATCAGTACCAAGCAGAATACACTGTACATGCCTTGAGAACAGGGTTCTCATTGGCTAGGGCCACATTACATAAGTATATAGAGAATGTATGCAAAATGAATACAAACTACTCCTCAGTATTATTATAGTGAGGCTTTATATAGTGGAGACAAAGACTAAATGCTTTTCATTTTCTTTTCTGAGTGAAGAATAGATGATCAGACATTGAGTTATGTGGCACCCATCATGAGAATATCAAGTAATGCATAGAAAGAGTGGGAGTGGACTTGAGTCTTCTACTCTGCATAATAATTGTGATACATGGGATGTTTAGAGTACTGATGAATGTCTGGGTCATTTCTCACATGGACTCATGTAGGGAGTAAACAATGATGACACTGTAATGTCAGAATGAGTTGGGTGCTGTTTATAGGAAACTTATGAGCTCCTGTTCATGCAGAAAGATATCTCCATTCCACATCAAAATTACCAAACAACTTGACAGATTCCACCCCTCCACCCCTCATTAGTGGGTTTGATTTCATTGGTTGAAGGAACTCTCAATGAAAATTTTCCTTCTACAAATGTTTATGGGTACCTTGTCCACAGTTCATAGGTTCTCTCGGGTATTAAGAGGTTAAGTGACTTTCCCAGGATACTTCAAATACGATCCCTCCTACAGCCACCATGCATCAGAATTGGGACTTGAATCCTAGTCTTCCTGGCATGTCAAAGCCAACTCACTATCCATTGGGCCACAATTTCCCTGCAACTTACAGTACCAGAAAAACCAGAGCCAGTTTTTTTCTTTCCCCTTTTGCACTGAGTAGTTTGACAGGCATGGTAAAGAATCTGGCTGGAGGATGGGAGAGGGAGTTACAGTAGCTGTAGACACAGACCTCAAAAATAGTGAGTCAACTACAGTATTTAGCACACATAAACTTCCCATACTACCTGTTCCACTGCACTCCGTAGTCATAGCCCTATACATTTTGAGGGGGAAATTATAGAAAACTTTACCATTCTGGGGGTAGGGGCAACTTGTATTTTATGACACAGCTCTGTCATTTTTCAATCATCACACAAAAGTAGTCTTCTTGATTAACTGGGAAGAGTTGTACTTGATTGGATGATGCCTTTAATGGGAAGAAGTCCCATAACTATAGAACTTCCAGAAATGGAAATGGATAGTTTTTACAGGATGCCAACACAGAACACATGAGGGCTTTAGGTGTGGGACCCTAAATCATTTGGTTGGCTACTGCCCATCAGCAGAGGATATGTAAGTCTTTGAGCAAAGAGAAAAAAGCAAGTGATAAGCCACTAGAGATCAGTCAAAGACCTCATTCTCTCAGGCTATAGAGATTCTCAGACACATTTCCAATGTGTGGGGCTGATTGCCTCTTTCAATCAGTACAGGTATCACTAATACTACTTTAATGAACTATGAGTTAGACATCTTGCACAGAAGGGGCTCATAAGTTAGACCTGAATCCCCTTCCATAATTTTACCATTGTATCTAAGTACTTAAGTCCATAATCACCCAGACAGCAGGGTTGGTGAGGTAGGCTGGGGGAACTGACCTGCCTTAATCAGGTGACATGTTGGTGGGGAAGGGACTATGCTATAGAAGTAAAGCAGACATGTAAAGAAAAGGACTTTGAAATATAGAGCTTTATCTCAGGTGAAGAAAAGGAAAAAATGGAAGAAGAGATATTGTTGGCCTCTTCTCTTTGGTGCAACTGGGGCAAGCAATATGGTATGAGATACAATCTAGTACTCTTTCTGAATTGAATCGCCTGTACTTGCTCCTAGTTCCTGTCCATGTAGAAAGGAATCTCCACTCTGATAGCATCACTGGCCAATAATACAAATGGCTAAGATATTTTATGTTCATAGAAAACTATGATGGTGATGTTGATGGTAATGAAACAGAAGCAGACTGCACCTAATAACTATCCCATACCTTCTCTTTTCCTCTCCCCCACCAAGTATTAGTCATGATTTCTTGATTCAGTCCTTTTCTTTGACTCTACAAAATAAGGGTTGGTAACCTACAGCAAGAGGATTAACTGGTGTCTTCTGCTGGACCTTCTTCCACCCCACACCATCATATTCCTTTCCTCTTCTCTCTTGCTACCTCATCTTCTTCTCTACCTCCCCTCTCTTCATTAGACACAAAGCATCTCAGTCCTGGATCAGACTTTAGAGGTCATGACTGTCTTATTAAGTTCCAAATGGGAAATGAGCTTAACCAAGGTCACAAAGCTTATCAGTGGAAACCTTGGCCTGGGAGCCCAGTCTCTTGATTTCAAGTTAAGTATCATTTCCTTCATTCTCAGCTACCACTCGTCTTAATCTCTTTCAACACTTTGTCTCTTTTCTCCTCTCCCTTGCCTATTCCTTAAATACATCTCAATTAGAGGCATCCGGGGCAAGGGAGATTACTGCTCTGAGTTGTACTTGATTGGATGTACTGCCCCATAATTATCTGTGACTGAACATTGAAATATTGAGGTTAAACAGTATAACTATTTGTTTCAAGTTAGCTTAGCTTTTCTCTACAGTCACAGGTGGCTATGAAAATTGGTGATGAAATAAATAAGAACTGGTTCAACAATAAGTCATTTCTATTTCTGGGGAAACAGTTCAGAGTGCATGTGTGCTAATGGTGAGCCAAATATATCATCTCAAACTTGCATACATACATATGTACACAGACACAGATGTGCATCGTGAAAAAAGCAGCAAATTTTCCAATCATTCAAAAAGCTTATAATAATACTATGTTTCAGGTATTGTGCTAAGCACTGAAACTACAAGGGAAGGCAAAAGATGGTCCCATCTCTCAATAATACATGTTACAAAGAAACATGTTTCTTGAATCCAGAGAGTAGCAGAATCCTCATTATCCCAATCCTGTGAGATAGTGTCCCCCCCGCCTACCCACCCCATCATACACTGATACCCCATACTATTTTTGGAGAGCTTGCACATGCGCATGGGGTCTGTGTTCTCTGACAGTGTTTTCATGAGTTGCCACATATACAGTGAAAAATTATAATCAGTCAATGCATACTGAGTGAAAAAAGAAAATGCTACACAAAATAAACAGAATGGGTCAGACTGGGAAGAAGGATGCTGACACTGAATGTAATGTTCATTCTGACTCTAATATGAAGTTTTCCCTTCTATGGTAATTGTTTTAGAACAGTGAAGCCTACCTTCTATACCAATTCTTTCAAGAACTAGCTATATGACCTTGGGCAAGTAACTTGCTCCTTCTGAACTTATTTTCCTCCTCTGTAAAATGAAGAGGTAGAATCTAATGATCTCAAAGGTGTCTTTTAGGTTTCACGCCTAGGAGCTAACCTTCTGGCAGTGATCCTGTCCATACTTACCTAGGCTGGTCCTCATAAAGCAATATGGTCTCACTGACCATATATGACAGCTGTCCTCAAATATCTAAAGGCTGTCATACAGAAGAGAGATTTCAATTGCTCTACTTGATCCCAGAAGGTAGAACCAGTAATGATGGGTGAAAGTGGCAAAAAATTAGTTGTTGTTCAGTCATTTTTAGTCATGTCTGACTCTTCATCACCCCATTTGGGGGTTTTCTTGGCATAGGGTGGTTTGCTATTCCCTTCTCCAGGTGATTTTACAGATGCGAAAACTGAGACAAAGGAGCTTAAGTGACTTACCCAGTGTGACACAGCTGCTAAGTGTCTAAAGGCCAGATGTGAATTCATAAAGATGAGTCTTCCTGACTCCAAGCCCAGCACTCTGTCCACTGCACCACCTTGCCGTATTTGCTTTACAAGATCTCATTTTATCCTCTCTCTGGGAAGTAAGTACTGTTATGTTACAGGTGAGGAAAAGAGGCAGCCAGAAACCAAGAAACTTACCAAGGGTCACATAGCTAGTAAGTGCCTGAGGTAAAACAGAATGCAGGCCTTAACTGCAGGTCCAGATTTCTATTCACTCTCCAACCATACCACCTCTTTAATCCAAAGCCAGATGGCTACTTGTTGAATGGAGCGTAAAGGGAGTGTTCCATGGTACTGGGTGGCCTCCACAGTCCCTTCTGGCTCTGAGATCCTACTAAGCCATTACTTCCACTGAGTTTTAACCTCAATAGGTAAAAGGTTTTATTTAACTAAATTGTTCTCCAACACTCACCATTTGCCCCTTATTGGAACTGACCCCCATCAAACTTCCAAACAAGCTTCATTAAACATGGAAATCTTAGTCTTGTGCATTAATCTGTCCTTTGTAAACTCACAAGGTCACTGGGACAGCCTGGGTCTGTGCTGGAAGTGTTGGCTGAGAGTCAGATACTTTCTTGATAACAAGGCCCACATCCCTCTGGACATTCTGTTTGTTTTGCTAACAGAAGCAAATCCCTCTGACTGTGGGTCATCTGAGTCCCCTGTGAAAGTCAAGGGGAGGGTCTCTGTCATTTTTCCTCAGCCATCTCCTTGGCCAGATGTGTTCAGGGTGAGGGAAAGGAGTCAGAGAGAATGGATCTGGATTTCCAGAACTGGAGCAGTGGGTAGAGGAATAAGAATGAACCTTCCCCCCCATTTAACAGCAAAGGAGAAAACCAAGGGCTGTGAGTTCCATGTTTGATTTTCCAAGAGTAATTTTTCCAAGCTGTGATTCCGGTACAAGTTAGGAGCACTCAGGACACTGTAACTACCCCAGAAGTGGACTCAGAAAATGGAGTCTTTTCATTACCTCTGTTAAACAGTGCTTACTGCTCCATGTTTGGGTGCACGATTGTGCAATTAGCAAAGCAATGATGGCCATTAGCTCAGCACATAATTAATAGTGTGCTGTCTTATACGAGGAACTCATTTTCTACATAGAATAATAAGACCTGAGATCTATGTCAGGCTTTACAAACATTATCCCATTTGATACTCCTAACAGCCCTGTGGGGCAGGTACTGTGTCGCTTTTATAATCCCCATTTTACAGATGAAGACTCTGATGCTAAGAGAGTCAGGCAATCAATAAATATTTATTAAGTACCTACCATGTGCCGGGCACTGTGCTGAACACTGGGGATACAAAAAAGAAGCAAAATACAGTCCTTGTCCTCTAGGATCTTACAATCTAATGGGAAAAACAAGCAAACAAATACATACAAACAAGTTATGTGCAGGAAAAATAGGAAAAAAATTAAGAGAGAAGGTATTAGTATTAAGGGGGGAGGATTGGAGAGGCTTCTTGTAGAAGATAGGGTTTTAGTTGGACTTGAAGAAAATTGGAGAAATCAGGAGGCAGGGAGGAAGAGGAAGAGGATTCCAAGCATGGGGACAACAAAAGAAAACATCCAGAACCAAGAGATGGAGTGTATCATTGAGGAATTGCAAAGAAGCCAGTGTCACTGGCCTCAAGAGAACACAGCAGGGAGTAAAGTACATGAAAACTGGAAAGGGAGGAGGGATGACAGCTAGTTTACAAAAGAAAGGCTTTAAAGGCCAAACCAGGCATTCTGGTTTTGATCCTGGAGATCCTAGTCCAACTCCCCAATTTTACAGATGAGAAAACTGAGGTGGTGAAATTACTTGCCCAATGTTAGAGGTGTGGTTACTTTGCCAGGAAAGGTATGATCCTGTGCTGGGTACTGTGAACTAACATAGCAATGGAAGGTACTACTATTAACCTCAACAAAAGAAGGGAAGGAAGGAAGGAAGGAAGGAAGGAAGGAAGGAAGGAAGGAAGGAAGGAAGGAAGGAAGGAAGGAAGGAAGGAAGGAAGGAAGGAAGGAAGGGAGGAAGGGAGGGAGGGAGGGAAGGAAGGAAGGAAAGAAAGAAAGAAAGAAAGAAAGAAAGAAAGAAAGAAAGAAAGAAAGAAAGAAAGAAAGAAAGAAAGAAAGAAAAGAAAGAAAGAAAAGAAAGAAAAGAAAGAAAAGAAAGAAAGGAAGAAAATAAGCTAGAAGTGTAGATACGACAAATAAGTATAAAAGATAATTAAAAACCACTAAGCAGTATATTTTAAGTGTCTGGCAAGAAGTATGGTATGTGAGAAGTTAGAACTTTACATATGAAGGGAACCTTAAGAAATCTATGTGATCCAACTCTTTCATTTTACAAATAAGGAAACTAAGAAATAAAAACGATGAATGACTTACCCAAGGTCACACATATAATTAGCAGCAATGGTGTTCCCATAAATCAAGTCAAATCTACTATTCTAAAAGTTCAGTTGGTCACTATAGTTACTGTACGCAGATAAGTCAAAAGAATAATGGAAGTAGGGGCGGCTAGGTGGCAGAGTGAATAGAGCACCGGCCCTGGAGTCAGGAGTACCTGAGTTCAAATCTGGCCTCAGACACTTAACACAAAAAACTAGCCGTGTGACCTTGGGCAAGTCACTTAACCCCAACCACCCTCCAAAAAGCAAAAAAAAAAAATAAAAAAAGAATAATGGAAGTGGGAAGACCTCTGCAAGACTTATAATGACCAGCTCCTCTGCCATTAGAAGACTAGATTCAAAACCAATGAATAAAAGATTACCTGGATGCTCCCCAAATCCAGTACTCCTTTTTATAGAGTCAGGGGCTAGGGGGTGGTTATAGGTCTTTTTAAACCATCTCAGGCATTCTCAATGATCACAGTTTGCACTTGGGGGAGAGATGGGTGACAGGAAGCATATGGAACAGTAATTTTTAAAAGGAAAAAGGAAAAAAAGGAATACTTCAAAAACCCACTGAGCCAAAGCAGCATCTACATGGAGAGGAATTACTGCCAGCCACCCCCATTGTCCTGTTCCCAATTTGACTTTCCTGCCAGGGGTGAGAGTATTTTGGAGAGCACCCTGTCTGTTTTCCCACTGTCCACCAGATGTTCTGGAGGCAGGCCTGTGAGATGGAGGTGGGCAGATTCATTGCTTTGCTCACTTAGTCAATTCTAGTCTAACTTTTATCTCCCTTCCTCCTGCAGGTTGCCCTCTCAGGCTGTGTTCTCAAGAAGTTAAAAACTGTAAAAGAACAATGTTATCATCTCAATCCTGTCTTCCTTCCACCATACAGTTAATGCAGTTTTCTTTCATCTATTATGAAGAGTTTTCAGAGTTGGATGAGGTTGGAATTTATCCCAGAGACCAAAACGCAGTTGAAAACTTTTGCCAACCTGCTGACTGCCCACTCTCTTTATCCTTAAAGCCTATATTCTTCTCCCCTGAGCTCTAAGTGGAAACTCTTCTGCGTAAGCCTTTGTCCACAGCTGGCATAAGGCCAATGTCATGATGCTCTTTGATTTTTCCAATAATAAATTCTATGTTTTCCCTTTCCTGTCCAGGCAACTCTCCCCACACTTCCCCCCGCCCAAGTCATGCTTCAGGCTCTATCTCTAACCTTGCTGCCTATGGAAGGAAGTCTTAATACGCCTCAAATATCACAACTTCCTCTTCACTGTGTCTGTACAGTTTTTACTACATTATCACTCACCTGTTTCTGTTTTCTACTGATTGCTCCAGCTCCACTGATCTCCAGAAAATACTCAGTGACTTTCCTACTTAGTTCAAACTGCCTTTAGTAAATACCTACTCTACATTAATACTCTGTTAAATGGTGAGAATACAAAGATAGGTGTGATATGGATACTACTTTCTTTTTTTTTCCAGTCGTCAACCATTTATTTAGTGCCTACTGTGCAATCTAAAAACACGTTGCTTAAAACACACTCCAATTTGATAGGACCGTTGTCATTTGCTAGGCTAGCCCTTTCTTTTTTAATTTTAATATTTGTTTAATTATTCATTTATTTTAATTTGAAAACTTTTGAGTTCCAAATTCTCTCCCTCCCTCCCAATCCTTCTCCACTCAATGAGAAGGTAAGCAATATATCAACTACACATGTGAAAACATGTAAAATAAACTTCCATATTAATCATATTTCCAAAAAATCAAGAAAGAGAAAATGAGACAATCCTGCTTCAATTTGCCTTCTGAGTTCTTCTATCCACCTTCTTCTGCGAAGGTGGATAGCATTTTTTCATGAATCCTTTGGAATTGTCTTGGATCACTGTATTAATCAGAACAGCCAACCTATGTCACAGTTGATCATCATTACACCATTGTAGTTACCAAGCACAACGATCTGCTTTTTCTCACTTCACTTTGCATCATTTCATATAGGCCTTCAATATTTTTCTGAAAGAATCCCCCCCTTAACATTTTTTTGTTGTTTTTTAATTTATGTTTTATTTTAACTTTAAATACAAAATAAGAAAAGAAAAAAGAAAAAGACTTAAATATTACAATTAAAATAATAGAAAAGAAAAGAAAAATGTTGTGCACAGCAGAACATAAGAGAGAATTAAAAACATACAACAATAAATTTTCATTTCAAGAAAGCCTATATAATAAATCTACACATTATGTTGAGAGCTGTCTATTTTTTTCTTTTCACCCTTGTAAGTTTTCTTTTGTTCTCTGTTGTGCATTTTACTTTGTTCTTTCCCCCTCTTCCTCCTCGTTCCAGATACACACTCGTTTATATGTGTGTGTGTGTGTTATTTCTTATAGCACAATAATATTTCCATCACAATCACATGCCACAACTTGTTCAGATATTCCCCAATTGATCAGAAGCCCCTCAATTTCCAATTCTTTGCCACCACAAAAAGAGCTGCCATAAACTTTTCTATATAATACACAAATATGTATTTATACATATAATACATAAATATGTATTTCCTTTCCTTTTTCTTTGATCTCTATGGGGTACAGACCTAGTAGTGGCATTGTTGGATCAAACAGCATCGGTCTAGCTCCAAATTGTTCTCCAGAATGGTTGAATCACTTCACTATTTCACCAGTGGTTCATTTGTGTACTTATTTCCCTTCATCCCTTCTAGCATGTATCATTTCTGATACAACAACCTCATAGTTGTTTTGATTTACATTTTCCTGATCAATAGTGATTTAAGGCATTTTTTTTCATATGACTCTAAATAGTTTCAAGTTCTTCTTTTGAAAACTTCATGTTGATGTGATTTGGCCATTTATCAATTGGGTAAGAGCTCCTATTTTTCATAAATTTGACTTAGTTCTATATTGAATATATATTTGAGAACTAAGGCATTTATTAGAGAAATTTGCTGAAGAAATTTTTGACATTACTTCATTGTCTATGGCATCTTCTAGCATAATGTAGCTTTCCTAATTATCTTTTAAAATTAGGTCTATTTTTGATTTGGGGCACCTAGGTGGTACAGTAGATAGAGCACTAAGCCTGGAGTCAGGAAAACATGAGTTCAATCTGGCCTCAGACACTTTTCTAGCTATGTGACCCTAGGCAAGTCACTTATCCTTGTCTGCCTCTGCTGCCTCATCTTTAAAATGATCTGGAGAAAGAAATAATAAAGCCCTCAAGGATTTTTGCCAATAAAACCCCAAATAGAGTCACTCCAAGCCTCCTGCTCTTTTAACATTGAAGACAGTAAATTTTGTGTGATCCTGACCATGGAGCCACCATATTTGAATTGTATCTTTCTGGCTGCTTGAAGTATATTTTCCTTGAATTGGGAGTCCTTCCCCCATGAAGTGCAAAAGTCAAGCTCAAACATCAGACTTGAAATCAAGAAATAGACTTGAAGAATGAACAAGCTAAAAAGAATCACATAAATAACTCTTGTGGTGACAGGGATGCTTGAGAAACAAAACCCAAAGAAAAAAGGACCCCCAATTTTTTTTTTGATTTTGCTTTGTATAAGAATATGATTTCTACCCTTGGCTTTTTTACATCAGTTGAATTAAAGTACATTCTGCTCCAGTCATTTATTTTAACTCCGTGTGTGTGTTTCTATTTCAAATGTGACTCTTGTAAACAACATATTGCTGGGTTCTAGTTTCTAATCCACTCTGCTATCTACTTCCACTTTATGGTTGAGCTCATCCCATTCAAATTCACAATCTTGTACATTATGAATCCTGTATATTTCCCTCCATCCTATTTTCTTCTGTTTCTTCCTCTCAATGTCTTTTTATTCTGTCCCTCCTCAAAGGTCATTTTGCTTCTAACCACTGCCTCCCTTAATCTGCCCTCCCTTTGATTTTTCCTTCTTCTTCCTCTTATCTCCTTCCCCTTCTATTTCCCTATTGGGTAAGCTTCATTTCTATACACAACTGAATGTGTATATATATGTATACATATACATATACATATATACATATGTATATATGTGTGTGTAAATGTATTTATGTATTCCTCCCTCTTTGAACCAATGTTGATGGAAATGAGGTTCAAGTATTGTCCACCTCCATTTTCTCCTCCACTGTAAAAGCTCTTCTTTGTACAACTCTTGCATTTGAGAAAATTTTCTTCATTATAACTCTCCCCCTTTCTCCTAGTGTTTCTCTCAACCTTTCATTTTTCTTGGAGAGCATTTCAACATAAACTATTCACACCCAGACCCTCTGTCTATGTAAACTCCTTTTAACTGCCCTAATAATGACAAAGTTATTGGGAGTTATATGTATCATCTTCACATACGGCAATGTAAACAGATTAACTTTATCGAGACCCTTATGATTACTGTTTCATGTTTACGTTTTATATTTCTCAAGTCTTGTGTTTGAATGCCAAATTTTCTATCTCTGGTCTTTCCATCAGGAAAACCTGAAAATCTTCCATTTCATTAAATACCCATTTTCCCCTGAAAGATTATACTCAATTTTGCTGGGTAGGTTATTTTTGTTTGTAATCCTAGCTCCTTTGCCTCACAGAATATCATACTCTAAGCCTCCTCCTTGTTTAACATAGAAGTCAATAAATTTTTTGTGATCCTAGCCATGGAACCACCATGTTTAAATTGTATCTTTCTGGCTGCTTGAAGTATAGTTTCCTTGCACTGGGAGTGCATGGAGTGTACTTCCCCCATGAAGTGCACAGAGCCAAGCTCAAACATCAGACTTGAAGTCAAGAAATAGACTTGAAGAATGAACAAGCTAAAAAGAATCACATAAAAAAAACCTCTTGTGGTGACAGGAATACTTGAGAAACAAGCCCAAAAGAAAAAAAGGACCCTAAAACATCTGCAAGCAAAACCACAAATAGAAACACATTTTGGGCACAAGTTCAAATCAAATTCCTGGAAGAGATGAAGGAAGAATTTTTAAAAGATTTAAAAAATTTTTTTAACAAATTTAATGAGATCAATAGAGGAAAAAATTAGAAAAGAAATGGGAGTTATGGATGAAAGAATTGGAAAGGAAACTAACAGCTTGGCACAAGGGATACAAAACCTTGTCCAAAAATTAACTCTCTGAAAGTTAGAATGGACCTAGAAGTCAATGACTGCATGAGACAAACAGAAATATTGAAACAAAGTTAAAAGCTAAAAAAAATAGACAATGTCAAGTTTCTTAGAGGAAAAACAACTGACCTAGAAAAGAATACTGAGGAGAAAAAAATTTAAGAATTATTGGACAACCTGAATTTCACAACCAAAAATAAAAGAGAGATGACATAATTTTAAGAAGATCTAAAAAAACTGCCTTTTTTTAAATAACTAGGAGGCAAAGTGAAAATAGAAAGAATCCATCAATCACCTCAAGAAAGAATCCCCAAAATTAAGTTTCCAGGATCATTATAACTGAAATCCAAAGCTTCTAGTTCAAAGGAAAAATACTTAAAGTACCCATAAAGAATGTATTTAAGCACTGAGGTGTCACAGTCAGAACAATACATGATTTAGCAGCCACCACTGTACAGGAGCAGAGAGTTTGGAAAATGATATTCCAGAAAGCAGAGGATAAAAACTTAGAGTCAAGAATATCTTACTCGGCAAACCTGAGTATAATGCAATAAGGGGAAAAGGAAGACTTTTAGGTATTTCTGATAAAAAATACCAGAGATGTATGGATACTTTAAAGTTCACAGAAGTTGAGAAACATAAAAAGGCAGTCATAATGATCTAAACATTCAAATATGGGGAAATGATACATATGTCCAATCTGAGCCCTATCATCAATACAAAACTTGAAAGTTGTTCTATTGTTTATTCATGATCTTAAGAGAAGAAGAGAAAGAAAGGAGAAGAGCAATTAAATAGGGATGTAAAAGAAAGAAAGACTGGGGGAAATAATCTAACATAATCAAGACACCAAAACAGGTACTTATATAAACAAGGAGGAGGGATTGGGGGAGAGCTTGCACTTAAGTTCACTCTCATCTGAATTGGTCAAAGGAAAAAGAAAGAATAAAATGCAGAGTTAGGTACAAAAATACATTTAATTCAAGAAATAAATAGGAAAAATTAAGAAAGAAAATTAAAGAGAAAGAAGATTAGGATGGAGTCCTAGGCAAAACAAAATCTAAGTATACTAAAAACATTTATAGCTTTTTTTTTGATGTAGCAAAGAATGGAAATCTGAGAGGGTATCAATAAATTGAGGAATATCTGAACAAGTTGTGGTATATAACTAAGAGTGAATATTAGTGTGCTGTAAAAAATAGTAAAGGGTATTATTTCAGAGAAATCTGGAAACATACTACAAAAATAATGCAGTGCCCGTAATTCCCAGAGAAACCCCACTGTATTAACTGATGCAGAATGAGTAAACAGTACCAGCATAGCAATTTATAAAAAAATAATAATATGGTAAAGACAAAGAACTTTGAAAGAATAAGGAACTCTGATCAGTGTAATCACAAACCACAATTCCAGAGGACTAATATTGAAACATGCTATCCACATCCTGATAGAGATGTGAAGGACTCAGAGTACAGAATGAAACAGGTAATTTTTTGGACATGGCCAGTGTGGAAATTGGTTCTGTTTAATTATACAAGTTTGCTTTTTTAAAAAAGAGTCTTGTTTTTCTTTTCTTCTCAATTCATGGAAGGAGCTTCAATGAAAGAAAAAAAATCAGATTAATAATTAATTAAATTATTAAAATAATTTTTAAAAACTTGAGGAAAAGATAATTTTCATAATAATTCTGTGAAGCAGGTATTACTGCTGTAATCTCACTTTTATAGCTGAGGAAACTGAGACTCAGAGAAGTTATGATTTCTGGTCATACAGATAATGAGTGTCTGGGGTGGGATTTGAACCCACGGTTTTTGGGTTTTTTTTCTCCAAGGCTAGCATTATCTTCTATGTTACACTGCTTCTCAGCTGAGTTGGACCTTGAAAGAAGGTTTCAAGAGACAGAGCTTAAGGGGAGGAGAGAGGTACAGCTGGAAGAAGTATGGGGAGGCAAGCTAAATCTAAGGAATGAGAGACAGCATGAGCAAAAACAGGGAGAAGGGAAGGTGAAGTTTTAGGACAAAGAACAAAGCATGGTCCAACTTACATGGAACTAAATAAAATGAAGTATAAAGTCCCATTTCTTCCTGGGTTCCAAAGTAATGTACCCAGTTCCTCTTCACCTATCCAACTTTCTCTCCTTCTAATCTCTAATATGAACTTTCCAGTCCAGTCAGCAGGTTTCATTGGCTCACATGGATTCTCTGTTCATTCTCTCTTCTTTGCCACCACCCATGTTGTACTTTATCTCCTCTCTCCTTACAAGTTTTATCCATCCTTCAGGACCACATCATGCCTTGCCTCTTCCATGAAGTTTTCTCATACTTCATTACATGCAGATTTTACCTTCTTCACTTACATCTCTTATTTCATGTGTCGCTTCTCTCTGGTGTTATCTATGTTGGCCCCAAGAGATAGACTATTAGACCCTTGAAGGCAGGCATGAAGTATAACAAGTCTTTTATTCTATAGCTTGACACACTCAATAAAGACCTGATACAATCTGGTTATAAATTCTTTCAGAATAGAAATCATTTCTTCTTTCTGTACCATCATAGAACCTAATACAAAGCTGGGCACATACTGAAGTAAATGGATAAACACTTCTGATTTGTAGAATTTTACCTTTTTCCACTACAATATTTTAACAACAAATCCTCCCATCTGTATATTTTTAAAACTATTTTCACATTTAATCCTCACGACACCTTATTCGATCCTCATTTAATATGTCATTTGATAATTATATCAACCTTGTGGAGTAGGTGGGGCAAAGGATGCTATTCTTAGTTTCTGGATGGGGAACCTGAGATTTAGAGTGGACAGCTGAAAAGTTCAACGTCACAAAGCTTACAATTCCATGGACTAGGGCTAGAACCCTGGTCTTCTAATTCATGGACTCATGTGCACTCTATCACATTGCTTCCAATGAAAGTCAGAATAGAATCTAAATGCATAGGGAGTAATGGATGACATTGGTAACCACAGCCAATGCTTTAAACAGAATCTAACAAGGACAATATGGTGCCCAGAATGTGATGGCAAACTGCAACAAATAGAGACAGAAAGGATCTGCAGTTTGCAGTTGAAGCATAAATAGGGTCTTGTACAAGAACACCTAAGAGGTTTTATGACCTTTGATTTTGTCCCTTTGACCTTGAGAGGCAAAAAAAAGCAAAAACAAATTAATGTGCTATTTTTCAATGGCATAAATCTCTCATGATCATTGAGGTACCAAATTTCAGATCTCAGACAAAAGGTACATCATTTAAATATCTCCATAGGTCAGCAAATTTCTGATCTACCTTCAATCTCCCTCTCCGGGTAATAAAGGGAAAAAAAACATGCATGCAGATTTCCCAAAATGCATCATGACGCCAAAGGTAGAGAAGTATAATGTTGTCAATGACCTTTTCTCATTATCTGATTTATCAGTCACATTACTTGCCATCACAAAGAACAGGTACAGGGGAAATGGGATAATTAATTTTCCCCAATGTCCTCAGGCTCCTATTTCTATAATGAAAGCCATCACTGAAGTTTCAAATGTTTAAAGTTGTGGGGAGTATATGGTTATTAGCTGGTCATTTCTAGAGCCCCAAGCTTCTAGTCAAAGATGTAGAATCCAATACAATTGGATATATTCTAAGTTACTCTGTTAGCTCATAAGGCTGGCTGGGTAAAGCTCTCACCTAGTAGAGATGTCTGGCCAGGGAACCAGAAGGACAACAAAGTAGATGAGTTCTCAAATTGAATATCAATTGTCCAGTGGGACTTTATCCTCAAATAGCTAGGAGAGCCCAGTTTGTTACACTCCTTATGAGAAATAAGAGTATGTTTATGGGAAATAGGAGAAAAGGCACATAATTTGAGAAGTAGAAGAGACTTTGGATATCATCTAGATCTAGGTCAGTTTCCTCACTTTATAAGGGAGGAAAGGAAAAGGCAGAGATGTTAATTAATTTGGCCATAGGGTCATGACACAATTTGTCATTGCAGGACTAGAAACCACATCTCCGGATTCCCAGGAATTCCTTAAAAACAAAACAACACAAATTTAAAAAAATATCATACTGTATCCTATAAGAAAATAAAACCATCCACAATTAGTTACAGGGAGAGTCCTGACAAAATGGGTCACAGAGACAGAAATAAAAACCATCAGTCAAGTAGTTTTATGTAACCCATTATATGTTGTCCTATGCTGGGCACTATGAGGTGTCCAAGAAGATTAATACCAGGCACCTATCCTTACAGGCCTGTTTAATCTGGAAGACAGGACCTAGATATATGAAGCATAACTAACTTTGTGAAGCAATGTGTAATAAGTGCCCCAAACAGAGTACAACTAATAAGTAGGATTGGAGTTCCGATGAGAAATCTCAGAATTTTTCTGGTAGACAGCAGACCAAATTCAGACTGTGTAAGCACCAACCAGATGGACCAATTCCATCCTATCACTATCACCAGTCCAGCACTGGTAGAAAGACAAAGGGGTAGCTGAGTATAATCAAAGACTGCCTCCAGCAGGGGGGAAACACTTGCAAATTAGAGTCTAGGGAAAACAGGCTCACTTTATCTTTTCACTAAGTTTTCCTGGGAAAAAATAATGAGGCCCAAACTAGGTGGTTTTAGACAGTTTTAGCAGTTAGCTCTACCAGGAGAGCTAAAGTTTACAGCATCATTTGAAGACTCACTCTGTCTGTTAGGTCTCTGATGGAGAAGGGGGGTACAAGTCAGTGTATTCTGCCAAAGAAATAAACAGATCATTTTGTGTGTGACCAAGCTAGACCCACATTTCCCAGGGAGAACCAGATACTCCCAAGTGAGTGAACTCCCTTTCAGGGCATGTTAGAGAATATGGCAGTCCTTCTAGCTGCCAGCCACTTCCATGAAGCCTTCCCTGCTTATTCTATCCCACTGTGATTTTTCTAGCCTCTGTGTTTACTTATTATTTGTCCTGCTTATTTGGAAATTTTCATGCACAGACCTGTGACATCTCCCACACTGCTGTCTTATTATTATTTAATGTTTTACACATATTGATCTGTTTCCCTAATTAAACTACGGACCCCATGATAGGAAACCCTTTGCCTTCTTTGTATTCCTCACAGTACCTAGCAATGTGCTTGGCACATAGTCGGTATTTAAATATTTGCTGAATTGAGTAACTTTTTCCAGGAGACTTTAACAGTCATTTACAAAATGGATTCTGTGTTTGCTATCAATACATTCTAGCCCCAAATGTAGTCCTGCATCTTTCATTCTTCACAGCTTCAGCTTTATTTGATGAATGTTAAGCACCTACTCTGTTCAAGGTGCTCATGCGCGCGCGCACACACACACACACACACACACACACACACACACACCTCACTACATTTAGTCCAACAAATCTATGCAGTGCCTTATCCTCAATGCTACTGATGTACCAGATGTGCAGGCACTCCTAGAGCAAATGGTCACTTCAAAATCAATCACCATAATCTCCCAATACTAGACCTATCCTCACCAAAGATAAAGAAAAATAAAATAGGAAGATGTACAGGAATATCCTACTTAATTTTACTAACTAATTCTCAAAATCACAATATCCAGTAGAATGGCATTACAGAGGGTAGTTATTTCTTAGAATCATAGAATTTCTGAGTTGGAAGGGACATTAGAAGGGACATCTAGTCAAGCCCATACCTCATGAAAAGTGTCTTCTACAACAACTGTCCATTTCACATTTCATGCCTAAGTCTACCTTTTGCATCTTCTTCCATTGCTTGAAATACTGCTCTCTAGTCCTCTCACCACCCAGATGATCCTCTGTATATGCCAATTTGCCAGTGACCTTTCCTAAACATGCTACCTGTAACAACAACTGTTTCATGAAAGCTATGGACCCATTCTCAAAATAATGCCTTATGCCTTACTTTCATAAGTGAAGAACATGTTAACTTTCAGTTAAAGGTTAATGAAAATAAAGAGTGAATTTTCCCACCCAAGTTTGTGAACCCCCTGAAATTGGTGGACTCCTTGGCAGTCTGTGAATTCCAAGTTTTAACTTCTTAAATTAAGACATAGGAGACATAAAGAAACCCAAATAAAACTAACCTATTTCACCTAACCATATCCAAGTTAACAAACATTTCTTGTACCTACTACATAATAGGCACTGTGCTAGGTTTATCTGGGACACTAAGATAAAAACAAGACAATTTTTGCTCTAAGGGGGTTTGCATTCTATTGGGCAACTGTACACCATGTTTGTAGGTACCAAATGTATGCAAAATAAATGTGGGATATTTTTTTGGAGGGAGGTAGAGAGGAGTGGAGATAATAGATGGAATAACAATCAGAAGAGTCTGGAGAGGGTTCTTAGAGGTAAAGACACTTGACCTGAACCACTAATGAAGATGGAGAGAGGCAGAGGCAGAGGGGAGAGGGTATTCCAGGAATAGGTGACAGAGGCAGGCAGTGGAATGCTGTATGCATGAAACAGTGAGTAGGCTGTTTATGTGGCACGTAGAGTAAGCAATGGTGAGAAATATGTCACCATCCTAAAAAGAAAAACTGGAGTCAGACCAAAAAGAGACACTTGTATTTTGTTGTTCAGTTGTTTCAGTTGTGTCAGTGCTTTGTCACTCTATTTGGGGTTTTCTTGGCAAAAAATGCTGGATTTGTTCTCCATTTTCTTCTCTAGCTAATTTTACAGATGAGGAAAGTAAGGCAAACATGGTTAAGTGACCTGCCTACGGTCACTTAATCAGTAAGTGTCTGAGGCCAGATTTGAACCCAGGAAGATGAGTCTTCCTGACTCCAAGTCTGGAACTCTATCCACTATGCCTCCTAGCTGCCCACTTGTCTTTGGTTCTCTGTCCCTCTTCAAATCATCATGAATATACTCCTCTATTCACATATTTTATCTTCACTACCCAACTCCCAAATAGAACAAGTTTCTCAGATACTGAGTCTGTTTTTCACATTGTCTCTCTATTCCCAGTACCTGCCACAGTACTGTGTACTTTATCCTAAAGTAAACAGGGAGCGATCAAATCTTTTTGAGTAAGGAGATGGCATACCCAAGCTATCCACCTTCCCCTACTTTGTCTAGAAATTTGCTACTTCACAGGTGGATGAGAATGTCCATGTCCCTTGAACAACCTTCTCCAATTGGAATTCTAGTGATGATTTTCATTATAGTAGCAGAAGCCCCAGGGACATTTTTAAAAATTCTATTTCCTTTATAAGGATGAGCAAGGTGAATCCAATTAATTATGAGTTGAATTCACTCATTCGGACCACCAGCGCAGGATTTTAGCAAGTTAGAGGCAGTATGGCATAGTGGAAGAGTTTAGATTCAGGAAAGACCTAAATTTCAATCACAGGTTCAACACTGAATACCTACATCTTCACGTGGAAGCCTCTCTACCTCTCTGATCTTCAGTCTCTTTATCTATATAATGAAGATTGGAAGCAATGAAATATAGCAGACTGTACTTAGAGTCAAGAAGATCTAGATGCAAGTCCTTCACCTGATAGACCATAGCTTATGTGACCATGGGTGAGCCACTTGAGTTAAGAGTCTAAGATTATAAAGTGACAGAAAAGTTACTGACCTACACTATTGCAGGTAATCTCCAGACTAGGGGTTCCCTACATCACTGAAATCATACATCCAAATCTTTAATCAAAAAGCTGTTTTTCCTGACTTAGAAGACCTTATAGAACTATGGAAATGGAATCTATTATTATTATTTCCATTGCAGTAAAATGAGTTTCCAGGCATTTTACAAAGATTTCTTCTTCTCTTATTAAGAGAGGAGAACCTTCTCCACCTTCATCTATAGTCAAACTCATTTTACAACAGAAAGATCACTCAACTGCAGAGCTTTGGGCATAGATCTTTTAGAACGATAATGGTGAACATCCTTTTTATTATATTTGTTTAACATTCTCTTCTATAGCACTTCTTACAGAGAACTTTCACAGACATGGTCACACTTCCCACAACAATCCAAGGTAGAAAGAGTCAAGATTGGCATCATTCTTCTATATATGAAATAACAGAAGTACAACAGACATCCAACAAAGTGAAATGACTTTGCCAGAAAAAAATCAAACAGCTAGTTAGTGACAGAGTCAGGCCAAGAACCCAGCTATCCTGAGATTTTGTCCATTGAGTGATCCTGTGGCTGTTTCAAATGCCAAATGCAATCTATCCGAGAGGAGCTAATGACTTGTTTCTGGGGCTGCAGAAATTCTGGGAAGCTTTAAAATGACTCTGCAATAGATTAATCCCAGGAGGGTTGTTACATATGTCAGTATTCTTAGGTTAGAAGACCACATCTCCCATTCAAGACAACTCTTGGTTATGAAGGATGATGTTTCTTTCAGCTCATTGGTTTCCTGGGAGGGCTCCATGATTAATATAGTTCATACACTATGTCCTCCATTTGAAATTCACTACCCCACCTCCCTATTCATCCTTCCAGGTCTGGCTCAGTGTCTACCTTGTCCTCCTCCTCCTTTGCCTTGACTCATTTCTGATGATCTCACTCTTCCGTAGACACCTGTGGTATAGAAACTCCATTCCACACAGTTATAATGTGTAATTGTTCTCTAATTGTGACACATGCTAGTGTTATATATTCCCAACTAGACTGAATTCACTGAAACCAGTGACCATGTCTTTTGATGTTTTTTTTTCTGTATCTTTCTGAGCACAGGGGTGGGTGGTATGGTGGTGCTCAATTAATACCTAATGATGGTTTAATTGATTTAAATGAAAATCACTATCTTAGATTATTTATGACCCTTTAAGCGGAATCTGACTATGTTGCTACAAATAACAGGGGAGATAAACAGATTGACCCTGCCCCTTCCCTCCTGGAGTTTATGCTCTATTTGGGTACTTAAGACTAGCATATATGAAAAAGCTAAACAACAATAAGATCACTCACTGTCTAAAGCATATAGTCTTAAGGAATTTCGCAGAAATTCAGAGAGGCTAAAAGACTTTTCTAGGTGACAGAGTTAGTGTCAGAGGCAGTATATGAATTTCTGTCTCTCCTCACTCCAAGTCCACCATTCTACTATATCAGATGAATTCTGAACAATAGAAGGCTAAACAAGAAGAGAAGATATTCTAATGCATAGGTTTCAAGTGGTTCCCAAAACCTCCAAGCAGGAAGCAACTTAAAATGTCACCAGGAAACAGTTAACAAAATAAAAATACAATACAACATAGCTAATGTGAATTTGTGGCTTTCTAAGTCAATATGAGCTCACAGAGATTCCTTTCTATCTGAAAGCTATCATTCCTCTAAAGTGTTTTCTGAATGGGTACCCCCTTCTTCTTAAAAAGAATTTTTCAGTACAATTATCTTCCCTCTCCCCACATCTATGATATTCTGTCTTCTATGGCTTCAATCGATAATTGTTTATTAAGCATCTAGTATGTAGCAAGGCACCAAGCCAGAAGAAGTACAGTCCTTGTACTCAAGGAGCCAAATGATGCAAGAAAAAAAAAGATGGCTTCAATACATGAGTAAAAAGATTCCTCCCCCTCTAGTCTGCCCACTCAGACAAATTCAATTCAACTCAAGAAATTAAATGCCTACCATTGCTGAGGCCATGGACCAGTCTCTGAGGGGATATGCAATGAGAACTAAAATACTGAACCTACTCTCATTGAGTATGTAGCCTAGAAAAGGGAGTAAGATACTTACACAAATAACTGCAATACAAGGAAGAATGTAACTAGTACCAAGAGAAGTATGGCACTTCCCCAAATCCAAGTTTTTGGAGGCAGAATTCACCATTTACAAAAACTGTTAGGAAAACTGGAGGGAATGTGGAAAAGACTACATCAATATTTCAGGTTATATACCAAGACAAGGTCAAAATGGTTACAAGACTTAGACATGAAAAGTGATTTCATAAACAAATTAGGGGAGCATGGAAAACTTTACCTATAAGATGCAGGGAGAAGTGAAGAATTTATGATCAAACAAGAGATAATGAGGATGCCAGGAAATAAAACAGAAAATTTTAACTAGATGAAACTAAAAAGGGTTTCCACAAATAAAATCAGTGTGGCCAAAATTAGAAGGAAAGCAGAAAATTAGGGGGAAATTTTATCTGATAAAGGCATCATTTCTGAAATATATATGGAATATATATATACATATATAGCAAATGTATGTATATCTATAGAACTAAGCCAAATTTATAAAGTTAAGAGCCATTCCCCAATTGATAAATGGTCAAAGGATATGAACAGGTGATTTTTCAGAAGACAAATTCAAAGCTATCAACAGTCACATGAAAAATGCTATAAATCACTATTGATTAGAGAAATGTAAATTAAAATAGCTCTAAGGTACCACCTCACATCTATCAGATTGGCTAATATGACAGAAAAGGAACATGATAAATACTGGAAGGGAAGAACAAAAAAATAGGTATACTAACGCACTATTTGTGGAGTTACGAAGTATTCCAATCATTCTGGAGAATAACTTGGAACTATGCCTACAGGGCTATAAAACTTTGTATATCCTTTGATTAAACAACACAATGGAGTGGTTATTTGGCACTGTGGATAAAGTACCAGGCCTAGGGGCAGGAAAAATCATCTGCCTGACTTCAAATCTGACTTCAGGCACTTGCTAGCTGTGTGACCCTAGGCAAGTCACTAAATTAGGCCTACAACCTGTGCCCCTTGAAAAATTCAGAGGATGTAAATACAGACCTATACAACATACTGCCCATGGGCCATAGGTTGTACAGGCCTGAGCATAACCCCATTTGCCTCACTTGTAAAATGATCTAGAGAAGCAAATGGCAAACTACTCCAGTATCTTTTTCAATAAAACCCCAAACAAAGAGTCAGACATGACTGAAGCAAGTAAACAATAATAAGTAATAGCATGACTAGATCTGTATCTCAAAGAGAACAAAGGAAAAGGACCTATTTGTGTAAAAATACGTATAGTGGCTCTTTCTGTTGTAGCAAAGAACTGGAAACTGAAGGGATACACATCAATTGGGGAATGGCTGAACAAGCTGGGGTACATGACTGTGATAGAATACTACTGTGCTATAAGAAATGATAAGCTGAATGGCTTCAGAAAAATCTGGGAAAACTTATAGGAACTAATGTAAAGTAGAGTAAAACCAAGAGAACATTGTATGCAGTAACAGCAATATTGTAAGGATGACCAACCATGAATGATTTGACTCTGATCAAAACAATGATCCAAGACACTTCCAAAGGACTCATAATAAAAAATGTTATCTATCTCCAGAGAGAGATCTGATGAACTCTGAGTGTAGATAGATTTCTTTTTTTCACTTTCTTTTGTCTCTTGCTTTTTTTTTCTTCCAACATGACTAATATGGCAATAATATGTTTTGCTTGAGTTCACATGTATAACTGATATATTGCTTGTCTTCTCAATGGGTGGGGAAGAGGCAGGAGAGAGGAAGAGAATTTGAAAGTGAAAATTTCTTTCAAATTAATATTAAAAATAAATATTTTTTATGCAAAAAGAGGTAGTTACAGGCAAATGCTATGACAATACAGAAGGAGGGAGGGATCACAGTTGAAGGAGGAGGAGACAAGAGTTAAAACTTCCTAGAGTCAGTGGCATTTGAGCTGGACCTTGAAAGACAAGGAGGATTTTTAACTGGTGGAGATGTGGGGGATGAGGAGAGAGAAGAGAAGAATGTGTTTCATTTTGAACTAGAGTACCAACAAGCTTTGGGATACCAGAACAGTAGGCAGAGAGCTGAGCATCAGTGTCCTGCTGGGAAAGCTGCTTTTTTTTTGGATAGTATAGTTATCAAACAGCATTTACTGAGATTCCCTATATGTGTGCTATGAGGTGCATGTGGTCTAACCTAGGTGACTTGGCACCAGGAACCAGTTTCCCTTCTCTTCATCCACTCAATCTTTCTTACAATTGAAATAATAAAATTAATCAAATCTCAGACTTTCAAGTCAAATCAACAGGCTTCAGGGCACCAAGCTGATCAATGCCTATAAGTTGGATGAACAATTTCTGCCTATATACAGAATTGCTCATACTAGGTTAGGCTTACAAAATAAGGTTTTCAACTGCACCAACAGAAGTCCCAGTCGGTAAGACTACAAACAATAACAATGTGGGGCTAAGAGATAATGATAAGAACTGTAAACTTAAGGGAATGGCTATAGAGCCATGAGGAGAGACCTCTAAGTAAGTCAGTTTCATTAAGTTATAGTTATAACTCCTTAAAAAAAAAGCAGATCCTTTGGTTTGGGCAAATTTAACTGAATTACCTTCTGGCTGTATTCTCAACTTAATTACCCTCAAAGGATGAGGATGTGCTAGAATTTAGGAGAATTATAAGAATGGGTCTCAAATTTTGAAGGTCATTCCCAAAGAGGATCCTCTCAAGCCATATCTGCACAAACATAGCCTCACTGACATAAGTCCATCTACTAAGGTGACAACTTTGAAAGGGAAATTTTTTTTCATTTTTACTTTTGTGTTTCTTTGTTAGAAAATCAGTCATTTGGAAGAGGGGTTGGAGACTTATTCTGTTTGACCCCAGTGATTAGAATTTGTACAAGGAAATAGATATTGGCTAAACATAAAGAAAAACATCATAGAAATTCCAATTGTTCAACAACAGAATAGGTTGCCTGACAGTGAGTAGAATCTCCAACACTAGAGTTATTTTTATTTACTCATTTATTTATTTTTTAAGGAAAAGACAGATCATCTAACAGGGGTGTTCTATAGGGAATTTCAATATTATATGGGAGGTTTACTAGAAGGCCTCTCAGATCCAACTTGGCTATTAAATTAGGTGATGATGATGATGATGACAGTAATAAGCTTATAGTTGTTAAATGACTCATTTGCTAGGCACTATACTAAGTGCTAAGGAGACAAAGAAATGTAAAAACAAATAAACAAAGACAGTCCCTGCCTTCAAGGAGTTTATAATCTGATCAGGGAGAGAGTATATAAACAATTATTTTCAAATAAGAAATATGTGGAGTAAACTGCAGTAATCTTAGAGAGAAGGCATTCACACTGAGGAAGATCAAGAAAGATTCTTTTTTAATTTTTATTTTCAATTCTAAATTCTCTCTCTCCCTCTGCCCTTTCCCCACCTCACTGGTGGCAGAGTGGAACAAATAAGTTACTGAATGAATTTCATTCCATGGGCCACCAAGTGACTGGTCAGGCTAGCCAAGACTTTGGCAAGTCACTCAAACTCTGAGTCTCAGTTTCCTCATTGGTACGATCGTGTTGGCAAAAATAATTGATAAGGTTCCCTTCAATTCTAAATCCTATGAATCTATAAACCACAGTAAAACATTCATTCGCCCAAAGAAGAGAAAGTTTAGAGGTTTTACCTGGTTTTCATCACAGTACTAATACACCACACATCTGACAAGCCTCTTAGTATTTCAGGAGTGTAGTAAAATGGAAATTGGATTTTTGTTGGCAGTTAGAAGACCTCGGTTTGAATCCCTACCTAACATGAAAAAGGGAGGAAGAAGAAGAAAAGAGGACATGGGGAGGTCCCACAAACAAACTTCACTGTCTTAGTTTTACTGAGAACCATTACTACCCAAGATAAAGTTCATACCTACCAAAGAAATTTGCCAACTCCTATCAAGTAGTTTCCACCCTATAGTAATACTGTTTGGAGACTGCTTAGAGATCCTCAGACAAACACAATTGCCAAAATAGCTAATAGGGTTTGGTCTGTTTCAAGGGGGCCTAACCACAGATGTGTCAATAAAATTACTCTACAATTCTATTTGTCCTTTCTACCAGAAACAACTGGGAAGTTGGTTGGTCATCCTGTCAATTCCATTGTTCTCTTCATTGTTTAGGTATGAAGTATATTGCAGCGGGGGGTGGGGGGACTGCTATCCTCAGAAGAAGCCCCTGGACCCATGTGGTTCATGCAATCTAGCCTTGGATACACCACATACAAACACATTGCCTAAAACCACTAATGCATAGAGAACAAATTACTCCTGCAAAAGAATCAGGCTCATTTCAGGTAGAAATAACAGACACAAATAACTCACTAAATTAAGGTAGTGGATGGCCTCTGTTTAAAGAGAAGAAAAAAGTCCACGTACACACGTACACACACACACACACACTCTGTCTAAAGCACCTACATAAATATACACATGCACATATACTCTTCTTCCTCAAACAACTTTCCCTGGAGTTAGAGAACTATGAATACTATTCTTCCCCACTGGGTAAACACACACACATAGGATTTATGAGCTCCATTGCTTATTTATAATCTAGGAACTCTTCTTCTACCATATGGTTGGGAAGTTTGCAGAGAGACAAAGAGAGATAAAATTGCCTACTTAATTCAATTGCCCTCACAAAATGGCCAAACAGAAAGGCCTTCCCATATTTTTCTCCCAAGTCATGTACAAGAGTACTTGGGGCAGAAGAAAACTAAGGAAGGAGTGGGTGAAGAACATCGATACCACCAATGCTCTAAGAGCAGAAAGAAACTGCAAAATTACATGGGTTCCCCAGAGGTTCAATCCCTCCATAGTTTCATCCTCTGTACCACTCAGTTTTCTTTTTCTTTTCCTCTTGATTTCTGGTAGCAAATTAGGCAGGTTTCAGATTTTGGGCCTGCCTTTCCCCTTGCTCTTTGCTAAAGGAGAGATTACAGTCTTCAAGGAAGGACAGAAAACTAAATTATAACTTATGTTTTATACAGCACTCTACAAAGTGCTTTCCTTATTATCATCTGATGAAATATGTAGTGAAAGTTTTCTTATCCCTGCTGCATAAATGAGGAAACTGAGTCTTAGAGAGATTAAGTCATTTGATTTACCCACAATCATACAGCTAGTAAGTAGCCTATTTTGAATTCAACACCAGCTTCTGTGATTCTCTGTTTAGTATTCATTGACTGTACCAGTCCATCCATCCATCCATCCATCCATCCATCCATCCATTCATCCATCTATCCATCCATCCGTCCATCCGTCCATCCGTCCATCCGTCCATCCGTCCATCCATCCATCCATTCATCCATTCATCCATTCATTCATGAAGTAAATAATTCATTAATTCAGTAAACATTTTGCCTGGAACTTCCAACAAATGAGATCCAGATCCACTGAAGCTGCAGTAAATATGTATGTATACGAATGTGGCTGTCACCTTGCTCTTCAGGTATTGTGTAAAAGAAAAAGAGCACTGATTTTAGTGTCAGGCAAAGAACTACATTCAAATCCTAACTCTGATAATTACTATGTGTATGACCCTGAGCAAGTCATTAATTTTTCTGAGCCTCAGTTTGCTTATCTGTAAAATGAAGTCCCTTCACACTCTAAAGCTATGATCCTGTATCTTCTTTCTTTGGACTTAGGGTCCAAGTCTTCATCATTTTCTACAAAAGGAAAGGAAGGAAAATGATTTGAGAAAGAATTCTCAAAATTCTGTTAAGAAATGAATTATCAAAGCAGAATAGAAAGAAAATTGAGAAGAAAAAAGTCAGCTGTTAATAAAGAGGAAAGACACTGAGGATGAAAGAAGTAATCTTGAATCCCACCTCATTCATAACAACTGACCCCCTCGGCTTCCAATGATCTTTCCTAAATCTGGACTGGGAAAGCACTTTGAATGAATACATGTAAAACTTACTTTGTGACAAGCATTGAGCTATTTAGGGAATGCAAAGAGAATAAATGAGTCCCCTTTCTCAAAAAATTCCCATTCTAACTGAACGAGACAACACAAATAAGTGAGTTCTGCTAAAAGGTGAATGAAAAGTCCCTAAAGTCTTAAAAGTCAGCATAGAGATATAAGACAAGGTCCAAGAGTCCTTAGGATACACTGACCAAAGAGACATCAGTATCTAGGCATCTGGAGAGTATAACTACAGAGAAGATGGCAAGGCCTAGAGGACACTAGGATGCACTGGTAGTCAGCCCATCAGATAACAAGTATTTCTTAAGTGCTTACTCCCCAAAGAGACATGAGATAATGAATGAGGGTGATTTATCAAAAAGAGGGAGGGCATTGCTAAGTAATGAAATTATTTCATCATCATGGTATGTTTCTGGAATGAAGGCAGTGGAGAGACCTAGTAAATCTCCATCTCACCTGAAGGATTACAAACCCAAGTGATTTGAGTAGCCATGTTGCTCTTTGTACCCAGTTGTCCTATAGAGCTTAGACAGCAGAGATCAGGGAATTAAAGAGAAAAGGGGATAAGAAACAGGAGACCCTACTAGAAGCCCTTCTCTAGTTGCCCCCATGGATACAACTAAGACCATGGAGCCTGGGTGGCCTGGAGATGGGGGAAGTTAAACATCAATGGTTGTAGTTCTTCCTTACTACCCCACGGAGTCTGGGCAGTCGTGGAATGAAGGAGAGGGATGAGGATGGGGGATAGGGAAGGTTATCTGCCTGCTTGAAATGTCTATTCCTGTGTACCAACCCCATACAAACATTCTGTCCATAAACCTCATTTGACACATGCCTTGTATTGTCTCTTACATACATGCACATGTAGCCTTGAAATGTCCATCAGCTTTTTAAAATCTATCTTATTTCCCTATTTAGATCATGAAATCTTTATTCATCTTTGAAGTCCAACTAATCCTAGCACATAGTAGGTAAACAGTGAATGTTGGAAGCTTAAACATGAATGAAGGAGAGGTGATGAGAAAATCATGTCTATATCCCCTTTTCTTTTGCTTCCTGAGGGATATGGGGAGAAAGAAAACAGAAAAAAAACCCATAGCACCTATAATACTGAATTATTTTGCCTACTGCCTGCATATGAAATAGCAATAAGAAGATCAATAGTTTTCAGTAAAAAGGAGACTATACTCAGGTATCTAAGTCCAAAAACAGCAAGAATTACTTTAACTGTGTTGAGAGCAGATGGTGATTATAGAGAGTCCATGAAAGAGATCATGAGACATGAGATAATGAAAAAGAATGATTGATCAAGAGGGCAAATATTGTAAGCAATGAAATTATTTCACTGTCATGATACATTTCTGTAACAGGTGCAAGGAAGAGGCATGTATCCCAGCCCCCAACCCAGGAGAAAATCTAAGACTAGTATGACAATGGATGAAGGAAAACCTTAGAAGAATGAAAGACTGACCAAACAATGGAATACATTTGAGATCTGTCTGGTTCCTGATCTCTGTTTCATAATATGCTGATCAATTAATGTGCTGATACAAAAGACATCATTTATATTTCAGAGTGACACCATAATTCTATATATGTGTATATGTGTATGTTTGTGTGAATATGCATATTTAAGTATATGTATATGTGTGTGTATATACATGTGTGTTCACTGAAAAAATTGACTAAAAGACACTTGTCAGAGAACTGGACATGCTACTCAGACTAGGAAGAAGCAATAAGTTAAGAAAGACTGATTTTTTAAAAAGCATCTTGGCTTCAAATCAGACACAAGTACCAAGACTAGCTTTCAGATACCACTAACTCTCATCCCTGAAGACCTGAACAACAATATGACTCACATTAAATTGTGACAAGTCATGGCCTGCTCTGGGATCCCTGACAAACCACACAGCCAGGCAAATACCACAGTGTCCTGAAGGGAGTGATCAAAAGTGGCCTCAGAAGAGTCACATAAACAAGAGGTTCCTTGGGTGAACTCGGGAAGAATATTGGACTTGAGATCAGATGGTCTGAGTGTGAATCTTGAGTTTATTGCTGTCAAATTATTTCTTTCAAATTGGAGTGGTCTTGGGTAGGTCACTCAACAGACAAACTAAATTATCTCTAAAGCCCCTTCAAATTGTAGCATTCTTTGAATGACACTGAACCAAAAGTTATCCAAAAGTGGGTAAGGGCAAAGCAGAGACATGGGATTTAGCACTACACATGACAGTGACATCCAAATATCATTCCTGGGTGCTTTTGTTTGATTAAAGAAAAACATTTTAAAAAGATACTAGGACCAAGGCTTCCTCAAATGGTACTTAGGGTATATTCAACTCAATCATTGGTTGCATATGGGGAGAAAAAGTGTCTAATTTGCATTTCTGGTTGCATCTATAGGTCTGGGGTTCAGCAAGGAATTATAATTAAGCCCAATTCTGGGGACTAGGCTACCTGAGCTTCTTGTTCTGATCTTGGCCAAGCCATTTTGTGCTAGGTGGGAGCTGGGGATTTATGGATTTGATTTCCACCTGCAATTTTCAGTTTTTATTCTCAGTGTCAGGGAAATAAAAAGCAGAGTAAAAACATTTAGAAGAGGTTAACTGTTACAATCTTGTGAGCCTCTTGAAAGTGAGCATGAACAGGGCAGCTTTTACAATGCTCAGTAAAAGAAATCTATGATGTCTCAATGCTGCACACTTGGGGAAATGGGGCCAGGAAGTTGATGCAACATCCCAGCGGACCATCTGAAAACCAACACTTAACAAGACACTCATGGAAGGTGGTTGTTGGAGAAACACCCACCTTTTCTGCCAAGGTCTACCTTTAAAAGGGACCCTTGACCAAGAAACAAAACTACAACTACTTCACTTTTATACAAAATGTCTTGGTCTAGAACAGTGGTTCTCAACCTTTCCAATGCTGCAACCCTTTAATATTTGTATGTAGGTGTATCTGCATGTGGGTGGACCCGCCTGCAGACTGATAGAGAAGTGGTGTCGCAGTTCCTAAGATCATTGGAAATATGTGTTTTCAGATGGTCTTAGATGACCCCTGTGACCCCTGTGAAAGGGTCGTTCGACCCCCAAAGGGGTCGCAACCCACAGGTTGAGAGCAGCTGGTCTAGAAAGACAAAGAATGGAAGGAGAAATATGGTTTGTGCTAGAATCATAGAATTTAGAGTTGGAAGGATTTTAGATATCTTCTAGACAGTCAGTCAGTCAGTCAATAAGCATTTATTGAGTATCTACTACATGCTAGATACTGTGCTAAACTCTGAGGATACAAATAAAAGCCAAAGAATACCTCTACTCCAACTTCCTTATTTTATAGGTGAGGAAATTATGGATCAGAGATGGAAAGCGACTTGCCAAATCATATAGCTAGTAAGCAGTAAAATTGTTTTTTCTCTATACTAAGCCATTACTTACAACACATAATAAGGGATAGGATAAATATTGGCACATTCACCAAGATGTAAAATACTATAATTGGGAAATCTGATGCCCAAGAAATTTTTAGTATAAAGATACATATTAGAAAGTCATATAGCCCTTATAATTCTTTCATCAGCAACTTAACCAGAGGGAAACAGACTGTGCCCCACCCGGCAGATACACAGACCTTGCTGCTGGGAGTTCATACTACATGAGACGCCCTAGATCCAAAAGGAAACAGCTAGGAGAGTTGGCCTTAGATAGCATAGTCCTCAAGCTATCACTGGCTGCTAATCAGTGACCAAGGTCACAAGCAGAGGCATTCATTTTCCCTCCTCCTGCTTTCTTTGCTCTCTGTTACCGTTGACATCTGAGTTTCTCTCCTACTGTAGTTTAGTGGGAAGATCACTGGATTTTTAGTTCAGAGAACCTGAATTCAAGATACTTCCTAGTTATGTGACTAATTTAGTGACTTCATACCTCTGCATCTCAGATACTTCCTAGTTATGTGACTAATTTAGTGACTTCATACCTCTGCATCTCAGTTTCATCATATCTAAAGTGAGTTCTTTGAATCAGATGACCTCAAAGATACTTTCCAACCCTAATTCTATGGTCCTAGATTTTTTTTCCTCACATTCTTTCAAGTTTCTGGTGCTCATCAAATCCTATATTTGTCTAAATAAGTCATAAGCCTTGGAGTCTTCTCTAAGGTTGGCTGGTCCTTCTCTCACAGGCCCTGACGCTCACATCCAAGAACAAGAATTGTCTTACTTATCACTCCCAGCTTCTATCTTCAAACGTTCCCTCTGCCATTATCACTCAGAAACCACTTTTTCTTCCCTAAAACTGTCTTTTCTCATCTCGTCTAGATCTTTGTTACTGCCATCCAAATCACTCTCCCTTCTTCCCTTTTAAGTTCAGTACCTGGCTCACAGTCTCACCTGTGCCAATCCTGATGCTTTCCTACTTGGAAGATCTTAGGCAAGTCATTTTTAACCTCTCAGGGCTTGAGTTTCTCCAAATGTAAAAAGGAGGGGGCTAGATGGATTAGGGGTTCTTTGAGGTCTCTCTCCCAACTCAAATCTGTGATCATATGACCAACAATATGGCATGGTCCAGAAGCCTATGGTCCAGAGTATCCTGTGAGGATAGAATAATGATGAAGAACTTTTATGGCCTGGCCTTGGGGATAAAGTGACCTAAATAGTCTCTTTCCCCACAAAAACAAGCCCACTCAGATAATCCTCATCAAAACCAGAAAAAGGAAAGATCACTTGATTTTAGAACTCTAAGGCTGATCTCATTATATTGAAGAAACTAATTTCTTATCTCTTCCCTTAGCTTCCACTGAACATCAGAATAAAAACTTCACCATTTGTTCCATTACTAACTTTTCCCATTAGACAACCATGTGCCACTGCCACCACATACACACACACACACACACACACATTGTCTTTTCAAGAGCTTTGAATGAGAGTGAAAACATGATACTATCAGACTGCATTTCTCAAGCTAATTTGGCTACAGCATGCTTTGGGGGCTTAGAAGATTGGCAGACCTGAAAATGTCATTTTGCGGGACTTAAGCATATGGAAAACCTCTAGACTAAAGGGGGGGTTGCAGAAATTTTGGAGTAAACTAAAGGTAAATATCCTATTTTCACATTGAGAAACTGCTACCTGCAAAAAAAAGTATTTTTATAGGTACATAGAATGAAAGATGCACAAAATTTCAGAGTTTGAAGGCATCTCAGTAATCAAATCACCCACATATAAAAAGAATTTTCATCATAAATGTTCAACAAGTGGTCATTCAACCTCTGAACACTTTTGAGGTGAGGAAACTCACCATTTCTCACAATTTTGGACAGGTTTATTTGAGTATAGCTCGTTGGCACAGTGCATAAAGCACTGGGTCTGGAGTCAGGAAGATATTAGTTAAAATCCATCCTCTGATATTTAGCAGATGCATGACCCTATGTAAGTCACCTAACTTCTATCTGCCTCAGTTTCCTCAACTTTATAAAATGGGGACAAAAATAGCACCTCCTAGGGTTATTGTGAGGATCAAAAGAGGTAATATTTGCAAAATGCTCAGCATAGTGTCTAGCACATAGAAGGTACTTAATAAATTCCTCTTCCCCCCTTAATCATTAAGATATTTTTCTTAATATCAAACCAAATTAAATTACCTTATTTTTAACTTTGATGCATTATTACTACTTCTGTCTTTTGGGATCAAAGAGAACAACTCTAACCTTCTTCCATATGACAGCCTTTCAAAGACCCAAGTCTTCTCTTCTCCAGGCCAAATCTGCCTAGTTCCTTCAAAGGAATCCAATGTGGCATGGACTCAACACTTTTCACCATTCTGTCTGCCCTCTTCTGAACACTGTCCAGCTTATTAAGGGCCTGTTTATATTATGGCACCTAATTGAACAGAATACTTGAGTTGATGCCTGATAAGGACAGAGTACAGTGTGACTATCACTTCCCTATTCCTGGAATCTATGCCCCCTCAATGTGGCCCAAGATTGCATTAGAATTTATTTGGGATTTTTTGGGGGTTACTTCACAATACTCTTTCATATTAAGCTTGCAGTCCATTAAAACCCCAGCTCCTTTTCAGAACTGCTATCAATGTATGTTCACTACATGTGAGCTCCTCATGTGATCCTAAACATATCCACTTTTTATTACTGATAATATATGCATGTGTCAGAGCACACTTCCTAGATGTGTGGGCAAAATGTTCTACTTCTATTTTTCTTGTTATATGATTTCTTTAAATGTCTTTGCTTTGAACCATTGCTATCTTTTGCCTAACTAGTAAATGTAAACACTTCAGGGAAGGCTGGCATACTATGATTTTGAGGAACCCCAGAGTAATTCCCCTTCAGGGGGCTCACATGCAAGAGAGAATACCTTATGTAGTACACATGATTATATGAACCATGTATAAGGAGAGAAGGAAGGAGGTCTCAAACCACAGGAAAAAATATTTAAGACAATGTGCATTAACAATTTTTTCTAATCCAAAACAACATGAAAAACACTTAGAAAGGATTTACTTTAAAAGTCCTGCTGAATACTTAAGACTACAACATTCCCCCACACAAGTACACAGTCTGGGGTCTTCTGAAAGGAAAATGAATATTTTACAAGTCTAAAGCATTTCTCCCCTTCCAACACACACACACACACACACACACACACACACACACACACACTCCCCTAAATGTAGTGTACTAGAAAAACACTAGCTCAGAAGTCAGAGGATCAAGGTCACACATTTGATGCTTACTTTCTGTGTGACCTTGGGCAAGTTGTCCAGCCTCCATGGGCCTGAATTTCAACAGTACACATAAAATGAGCAGTTGCATTAAACAGCTTATGAAGTTCCTTCCAACTCTAGCTCTGTTACTTTACTTCCAACTCTATCATAAAAGTAATAGAGTCAGATATATGCAAAGATATATGCAACATATATATGCCAAACCTGTTTCTTCTACACTACATATTCTAGAGTCTCCAAATTATGCTGCCATCTATGTTACATAAAAGAAAACCAGTGACAACCCATCTGTCAGAGACAATCATGGGGCTTGTCTGAAACACAACCATCCTCCTTATTTCCCAACAATTCTCATCTCTGTCCCTTTTCTTCTGCTATACAATTTCCCAGCCTCCTCACTTCTGAGATAATAGTTAAGCCCTCAGGATAGTTATAACATAACCAGTAGCTAAGGACCCATTGCAGCAGCTCCACAGGTTCCATTGAGAATATTCTCTCCCATCACATGTACCCGATTTCTCTTCTTCACATATTGGCTGTGGAGGCATATCTGAGGGGACTCTAACCCAGTCTTTTCATTTGGGGTAGGAGAGAACAAGTCATATAGGATGAGCAGGCATAGATGAATTCATATGCCTGAATTAGAAAACCACAAATTAACATTTTCTATGTGCTATTGTATTTTTATTTATTTTGTCAAGTATTTCCCAATTACATCTTAAACTGATTCAGGTAGCATTCTGTGTGGGGCCCCAGGCCTATGAGTTTGATACTTCTTATTTAAATTATCATTTCCCTAAAGTTTATTCTTCTTCCAAATTTATCTTCTTCCACAAAATCTCTTGAATATGTTCCCTTATCTTTATTCAAATAGCCACCAACCTAATTCAGAACCTTTCCTGAACTACTGTAATAGTCCCCTAACTGGCTCTGCCTCAATATTCTCTTCTATCTCCTCTCCTCACAGCTGACAAAGTGATTTTCATAAAGTGCAGGTCTAACCAATGACTCCCTTATTCAAAATACTTTCAGGGCTTGTTATTAACTTTATCATCAAACATTTCATCTTTATCTCATATTGTAAAGTTCTAGTTTGTGTTTTATTATGTAAAACTATTTATTATGTAAAACTATGTGTACTGTTGAAATTACATGTGTGTAATTTATAAATAAGCTTATATATGTACATATATATAATATCTGGGTAATATCTACTCTCATGGCTTCTGTGACACAGCCGAGTCGCATCTCCCATTATCAATCTAACCATTCTCTCTTAGTTTCCTTTGCTAAATCATTATGCATCTTTCATCAATTAGGACTGTTCCACACTGCAACCCCAAGATCCATCCTGGGAAGGCTTTTGTTTACTCTCTTTCAGTGCTCTTATACACTACCATGAGTTCAATTTTCTTCTCTATGCACATGACACCAAAATCTATATATTATGCTTTAATCTCCCTTCTGAATTCCAATTGGAATATCCAACTGCCTTCCAGATACCCAACTGGATGTCTCACTAGTATTCCAAAATCAATACGTACAAAACAGCATTCCACAAATCCCCCACCAATCATCTCTCCTCCAAAACTCTCTAGCACTGTTGAAGATATCACCATCCTTTTAATCACCCAGATTTACAATCTCAAAGATATCTCTGATTCATTCCTCTTTATCACTATTCTGGGCTTAACTCCTCTAACCAACATTTATGCACATTGCACCATAGTTAAATTGGTCTGTGATCTCGTGTCTAAATATTAGATGCCTCTCTCACCGCCTTATTTGTATAGGCTTTTCTCATACCTATAATGCCCTCTCTCCTTTCTTCCTACACTTCTTAGAATCCTTAGTTTCGTTCAAGTGCCACTTCCCACCAGAAGCCATTCTAGACAAAAACATACTCCTGCCCATATTTGTGGTTTCCCTTCTTCATATTATGCTGTATTAATTTCTGTATGTCATATCCCCCAGTAGAATGTAGTAAGCTCTTTGTTTCTCAATTTATCTTTGTATCACTAGCAAATAGTTCTTTGCATCTTATAAGTGTTTAATAAATGTTTTCTCAATTTAAATTTGAATAAGACTGATATGGAAAATAAATAGATAATACAGGAAACTCAATACTGATATGATGCATAAGTTTACAGTCTAGTGAATTAATAGAGCAGTAAGCTACAGGGAATCACGGAAGTTTCAAGTTTCAACAGACTGAACCTTGCCCAACAGTCTCTTTCTGATCTTCCCTTTCTTTGAACCACACAGTTTTGTACAAATATATGTCTTATCTTTTCCTCTAATTGTTTTCTATATTAATCTTGTCTTGCCAACTATACTGCAAGTAAACTCTTTGAAGTAAGAAAGCTATTGCTTATACTTATCTCATGAATCAAAGCCCTCACATGGATCTTAGAAATCATCTGGTTAAACACCTGATTTTTTTCAGATGCTGAAATTAAGGTCCAAAGAATTTATGCAATTGGCCAAAAGTCACTTTCAGTAATAAATAGCAGAGCCAGGATTTAAATTCACCTTCTATAGACAAACCTGTATTCGTTGAGCTTTGTATCCTAACAGCAATGTCTGGAGAATATTCACTTTCATTCTCATTATATATACTTTCACATGATTGGATGACTGAAGAGGAAGTAATAATCTTCTGATGAATCAAAGAAACTTGGAGCTCCAGTAGCTCACAGCAACTACCTGTCTGAGCAGGCTCATTCAGGTTGCTGGCCATGGTTCTGAACTAATGTTAGTGGAGTACTACCAGAGTCTACTATATGAAATAAGGCTACTTATACAGGCTTTATGTAGATATAGACACATACACACATTCACACATACACGCATGCATGAATGCACATGCAATCATAGCTCCTATATGGCAACGCCTCCAATTAGTAGAAACACAAATATATTTTAAGACCCCAAATTTATGGTACACCCCTTGAAAGTTACCTTCATCACATTTATTCCTCCATCTACTACAGTATGTTAAAAGATTTCTTTAGAGTGGTAGTCCTGGGAGACATATATAGGCACAATGTTCCAGGACTGGACTGCTGAATAACTCGATGGGTATAGTACCTGATGGAAACGTTTATATCCCCAATGTTGTTGATTGTGTATCTTATTCCTAGCTATGGCTTCTAGGGTTGCCCCAAGATAAGTTTATTCTTCCTCCATATTCTTGTTTAATAGCATATATTTCTGAGGTTCTATTTTTGGTATGTTTCTAGAGGCCTAGAAGGAATTGGGCTATGTCCTCAGCTGACTCAATCACTACAAAATTGGTGGTCTATGGCAGGAACTGAGTCTCAGGCAAATCTTCCTTTAATATAAGACTCTAAGGTTACAAGCTTATCCAGGGTACGAACAAGGGGAAAGACTTCTATAAAACACACGAAACCCTGTTACCTCAGTTCAAAGGAAAGAGGTTAACTGGCAACAGGCATGCAGATCTCTCCCATGGAATTTCATGCATTTAAAAGAATATTGGGATAGAAATTCATGGTGTCCTTTGGAGTCCTAAAAGATAATCCATGGAGTCTCGACTAAGAAATATGACACATTCCACAGTCATAACCTCAGTTGGCTACTTATGGTACATTATTATATTATTTGGCATAAGGGATAAATATTCCTAAAACGAGAAGACTTTTTCTTAGCCAAGAATACCTTTTATGTCTTTTATGATGCTAATAAATGAAGTAAATCCTTTAGTTTTGTTTCTTTTTTATCTGAGTTTTTTTTATTTTTCCTACATTCTGAGTGAATCAGTCACAGCCTTTTCACAGTCTGCCATACCAAGATGGCACTTAATCTTCTCATCTAATGACAATATTATATCGTAAGAAGCCACAATGTCTACACTCACCAATAGCCAGATCAATCATGTGTCTCTAAGAAAATGAAGTCTTACAATCTAGTTTTTAACATTACTAAGGGGAGTCATTAAGATCTAGGAGCCTCTCAACTGCCAGCAGGATAAGATAGAGTGTGATTAATTAGAAAGAAGTAGCAGCTTATTCAACATCAAACTGACTTCCTTCTTTTGCTGCTTTGCTGAGTTCATTCTATGCCCTAAAGTACCACTTGTTCATCAAATCATGCTACATCAATTGGAAGCAGGATTCAGCTCTCCTTCTCACATCTTCTGCTCCCCTATGTGTAAGGGACGTTGAATTTCCTGTCCTGTGTATTGATAAAGGAATTTTGCTATTAATCCAGCAGCCTTCACTTTGGTCTTGAAGAAAGACCTCACTAAGAGCAGCAGCAACAACAATAGTAATTATAATGATAATAGCTATCATTTATACACTTTGAGATTTGCAAAGCACTTTCCACATTATCTTGCTTGATACCCATAATAATCTTAGGAGTTCAAAATCATTATTATCCCCATTTTACTAAAGAGGAAATTGAGGCTGTACGAGGTTAAGTGACTTGCCCAAGGTCATCTAGATAGGACGTGCCTGAAGCAAATCTGAACTCAGTATTTCTGGACCATAAGTCTAATGCCCTATCTAGCTGCCATAGTGAAAGGCAAGACTGTTTGGTGAATAGTAGATGGTACTCACACTCTGAAGCAAAACTACAGCCAACACCAAAGCCATGATGGTTCCAGCAAGGGTTCCCACTGCCATGAAGAGACCCTGATATCTCTGCAACATGAAAGACTGTACCTCCTCTAACTGGAGACATAGCTATGCTTTTAACACTATGTGTCTGAACTACACAAACATTCCAGAGCTATTAACCAAGATTCAAGATATCAGACACCTGAATGTTTCACTGTGGATCTAAAATTTTTAGAAAAAGCCAGATATTCTAGGGCAAAATCATCCTGCAGAGTGGGGAGTAGGTATAAAATGATCTTAAGGTTTTGTCCACTTATTCTGAAATTCTGCTTCTGCCCTTTAACTAAGGTAGAAATGAAGCCTTCCTATGGATAAGTCATGTTTTGACTCATAATGCCAATTCATTGAGCACATACTCACAACTGATTTCATTTCTATGTTAACCTTCCTCAGTAACAGGACTAAAATACCTTTTCCACAGCAGTTTGAAAGTATTTACACACTCTCCCATTTAGTCTTCACAATAATCCAGGGCGGTAGGCAGAGAATATATTATTGTGCCCATTTTGCACATGACCTAAAGCCAAGAATGATAAGTGACTTTTCCAAAGCAGAAAAACTTGGTGAAAATAGAGGAGTGTAACAAAATACTCCAGACAGGCAAGGAATAGCATTTAGAGTTAAATCTACTAATATCCTCTCCCTTAACAGATACTCAGCATGACAGATCATAGGGCAACAATGGATAGTGGATTCAAAATTGGAAGAAATCTTAGGTAGTCCATTCAAGATCAATCTGGGGATGTTGGCCACAAATCCTACATCTAATACAGGGTCCTTTGATCCCCCTTTAGATCCTGACAAAGGTTCATATAAACTTTTACTTATCTTAATTCAATTGAGACAAAGTTGAATTCTTCAAGAGAGGCTTTACTAGGTAGAAAAGTAAATAAACAATGCAAAAATAGAGCTGATAAATTTCTAGGGTATATAAATCCTAATACAATTTCACTTTGAATAGTTAGGTTGAACTGGCACAATTTAGAAGAGTCTTCTTTCTCCCTTCTACTCCTTGACACAACATGGCTAAGGGTGGTCTTTCTACATCTGGCCCTAAATATTCTTTGCCTAGACTCAGGGAATCCTTTTAGATTTTTTTATTTCTTTCCCCCTGAAAATTTCTATAGGTGTTGTCATGGAAAGTGTTCTCTGTCCAGGAATCTCTAAGTCAGTAATTCATGACAAAGTCAACAGTTGATTGTTAAGCATAATGGCCCTAAATTTTGGATGTTTCCCAAGACTCTGTCCCAAAGCTATCTTTTCTTGTTCTGCTCTGTGTCTTTCTATGTTTCTCTCTGTTACAGTATACCTCTCACTTTCTCTGTCTCTCTATATATGTTTCTCTCTCTGTTTCTTTTTCTCTTTCCCCTCTTCTTTCCCTCCCTGTCCTCATAAGCTCTCATTGGTTTAATTACCTTCTCTATGTAGATTATTCACAGATTTTATGTGTCCACTCTGTCTCTTCCCCTGACCCTCGGTCTCACAAATCCAATTTCCTAAGAGATATTTCAACCTAGACATCTCAAGCTCAATATGTCCAAGATAGAACTTGTTATCTTGACCTTCAACCCCACCTCTCTTCCAAACTTCCCTGTTACTGTCAAAGACAACAATATTCTTTCTGTCTCTCAGGCTCACAATATCAACAACACACTGAAGTCTTCATTCTCCTTCATACCACATATCCTTTCAATCAATTGGAAATGTTGGCATTTCACTTTTACATCTTTCACATTCGACTCCTATATGTTCACACATCCATTACCTTAGTTCAAGCCTTCCTCATCTCTCACATCCAGGCTCTTTCAATGGTCTCCCTACTTGTTCTCCTAGCCTCAAGTTCCTCTTCATGTCAGGCTATCTTAAGTCCTGCTGGCAAAATTGTTTTCCTTAAGCACAGGTCTGTTTATGTTACTCACCCATCCAATAAACATTAGTGGTTCCCTATTGTATCTAAGATGAAATGTGAACTCCTTTTTGTTTTAAGTTTTTAAAGCACTTCACAGTCTAGCCTCAATCTGTCTTTTTAGCATTCTATCTATTACTCTACACCTCACATGATCCAAGTCAGCCAAAATGGCTTTATCTCTTTTTCTCACACAACACTTCATTCCTGTCTCAGTGCCTATCCACTGATCCTCCTTCATGTCTTATAGAATCATTCCTTTACTTCAATGTGCAGCTCCAACACCACTTTCTACACAAAGCTTTTCCTGATTCCCTCTAATTGCTTGTGACCTTTCTCTCAAATTATCTTGTATTTAACTACTTTTTATTTCTTCATATTTATTCTCTCCACATATATGTACCTGGTGTGCCTCCATTAAATGTAAGCTTCTTAAAAGCAGGGGTTGTTTCATTCTTTTTTTATTTTTGTCTCCAGCACCTAGCCCAGTGCTTCATATATAGTAGGTATGTGCTTGTTGGTCAGTTTGGCAAATTCAGCTTCATTTCCTCTTCCTCTTACTAGCAATTAAGTCTAGTCTCCACCCTGATGACATGATCACTTATGGTCACTACCATTAATCACTAGGACCTGCCGTAAACATAACTGCCACTCCCCAGACTCAGGCACAGACTGTTTTTCTCTTTCTGTCTCAAAGCATACGCCCATTTTGGGAGACATCTTATCATTCTGTTTCTGTTTTGAGAGATAGTCCAAGCTCCCCATTCATTGGCAGAGCTGAGACGATGGATATGCCAGGAGAAATAGGAATAGCCATAACTTAGACCAAGTTCCCAGATCCACCCAATTTCCAGGTCAGAATTCAATTATTCGAGTCATGTTCCTGATTCTAGAAATATAGTCTCTACTAGGAATTCCCTAATAGCAGAGGCATCTACAGAGGCCCAAACAGGTCCACAGCTTATGCTGAACCTGAAGTCACAGAGTCATCACAGACTATGCCCAGATGGTGCAATGTGTTATTGAACACTAGAGTAGTGTGTCAAAATAGCCAAAGATATATAGTCTCCAAAAGAGAGATACACAGCTGCCTGCTCTCCTGGGGCCACCTCCTATGAGGGTCGGCACACCAGTATAACCCACTGAGAGATACAGAAACAGGCAGCCACATGAGACCACTGCTGATATACTGTACCTCCACAACCAAAATCCTGTATGCGTCATTGTCTTTCTCATTTCTTGTGAGATACTCTAGCTCTAGGATGAAGAGGGTTAATATATAGCAATGATTTAATTACTTTCTCTTCCTAAATAGTCTGATTCAATGAAGTTTCTGCTTATGTGGAATACCATCTTGGTACAAGAGCCCCATCTGCTCCTTCCTTACTCTGTTCACAGCTCATAACTGTGTTCTACCCCCTCAGCTTCCAATGACTACAGAACAGTTAAAGGCAGCTAAGAGGTGTAGTGCCAGGCCTGGAGTCAGGAGGACCTGAGTTCCAATTCAGTCTCCTGGGCAAGTCGCTTAACCCTGTTTGCCTCAGTTGACTTACATGTACAATGAGTCAAAGAAGGAAATGGCAAACCACTCCAATATCTTAGCTAAGACAACCCCAAATGGGATCATAAAGAGTTGGACAGGACTGAAAAATGACTGAACAACAACACAGAATGGTAGAGTCAAAGGTGACTTTGGAGATGATCAGGCCCAACCAACTCACTTCACAGACAAAGAAACTGAACCCCACGGAGGTTAAGTGACTTCCTCAAGGTCTCCCAGCTCTCGTGCATATGTTGTCTGCTCCACTACAGTGTAAGCTCCCTGAAGGAAGAGACAGCGTGTTGTTGCTGGCTTTCTCCTTAGTAGTGTGAAAGCTTAGCACAGGGCCTGGCAAACAGTAATTGCTTAATAAGTGCTTCCTAATGAATTAGTCACTGGAAGACCTAGAACTTGAACTCTTGAAAAAAGAGCTATGAAGTGCTTTAAAAATTAAGAAAAAACACGCCACTATATCTTATAAGAATTTTTTTTTACAATTTTACAATATAAATAACATTAAATATAGTCATATTGACAATTCATACCCACCACAAGAAGGGTTATTTTATCATCAGAACTAGGATCCAGTTGTCCTGACCCCTACTGCATTGCCTTTTCACCACCACACATTATCACATAAAATTCTAATGCTGGGACCCAGATCTATTTGCCCTTCTTCAAATGACCATATAAGTGTGTCTACTGTCTTCAAAATTTTTAATAGGAAGGTGTTCCACTTGCATTTATCAAGGCTCTCTTTCCTATTCTTCATAGCACATATTTGAAAGATGAGCATGACCAGTCCTTCAATGCTTACCATGAAGTTGTTTAGTCTATTACAAGCATTATCTTTCATTAAGGAAAATCACACAGATTGCATGCTTGTATTGTAGCTTCTCTCTGATGCTCCATCCTTGCAATTGAATATTTCCATTTAAATGCTCCATCAACTCAATCAAAATGTTAATATTCTTATTACAAAGTATTACTTTTTTGCACTCCTAATATATTCCTTTGCCACCGCTCTTCCCCAGCAAAGCACTGAACTGGAGTTCACAAATAGACAGGTCGTTTTGATTTAAAAGGGACAATTGCATGCCCCAGTACTACAGTAATTGATCAGTAGAAATATTTCTAAAGATTAAACTACAATCTATATGCACCCACCCACATTTGTATTTCCTATTGTGATATGTGCATAGCTATTACACAGTCACTGAACTTCCATGTATTTGCAATGATCAAGAGAGGCTGGTAAAATAACAGCTGTCCTTTTAAATCTGCATTGAATACATGTTTGGAGATGTTATCAAAAAGCGTTACTCCTTTTTCATACTTTGCCATATGAATGATGCGGAAGGCAAAGAAAATAAATAATAATGGTTTCCACTCCAAGGCATTATCTCTCAGACAGTAGAGATTACCCATTTTAACAAGTCAGATACACAGAAGAGTTGCAAGAATTTTTGAAATATTAATCTCTTTTTCCACTGGATGTAAAATGGCAAATGAGCTCCTTCAAAATGCAGTTGTGGTTTGTCCCTTGTCATCTCCACTCCAAAATAGATCACCTGTTGAAATGAGAAAGTACACTCTAACCTCCACCCAGTAGCATGCCCATCAATAACTGTTGCCCCTAATGTTTATCTGCACCTAACCTTACAGCTGAAAACAGAGAAAGTAACCTGGTGGATAAGATGACTTCCAACTCACGGATATCCAAGCCATTGCACTCCAGCAATCATTTAAATATCTTTTCCTAGGAGGAGGATTGATTTTATAAACACAAGAAGCAGGAGGTGCTTCCATGCATAGTACAATCTCATGAGACACCAAGAAGGTTTTCTGTCACCAAATCCTCTCCTACCTGCTTGAGAACACCTGGAATTTCTTTAATGGAACAAAGTCTTCTCTTGGTGAGAGAGAAGCCTTAAAATACAAATATCACTGAGAGAGGGTGCTCTCTCACACTAAGCTGTAAAGGACAATCCGATATTAGAAAGACATAAAAAGGAAATCTGGGCATGTATACAGGTAATTTTCTTAGTTTTATCTAGTGTGTTTTATCTACCCTATGCTTTAGTTATCCTGGATGTTTGCCATTCCCCAAGGGATATCATGGAAGAAAAAGAGGAGACTGAGAATAGAAGAAATTTTTTTTCTAAATTTGCAATTTTGCTTAAGGCTGGCTCTTCCCAGAGAAACCACTGAAGAATGTCCAGTACAGCCCAATGAATAGTTCATCCTAATAAATAGGAATTATTTTGATTCCTTAGAAAACACCCCATCTACCTGAAATCACATCATTACTGTTTCTTCTTACTGGTCTCCCTGCCTTAAGGCTTGGTTTCCTCCAATCTATCCTGCTGAGGCTGCCAAGTTCCTGAAGAATTGTTCCCAATTCTATTAATATGTTCATACCATACAAAAGAACCTTGGCTAAGTTCCCATTGCTTACATGATATATTCTAAATTCTAAAATAAATAAAGGACCATGCTCAGCCTGGGCCAATCTGCCCTCTCAGTGTTACATTTCTATACTCCATTTCACCTATCCTATGCTCCAGCCAAACAAAAGATTGGCCAAATTATCCTGAATTTTCCAAAGAAAATGTCACTTAAATAATTGCCATTGCCTAGATTACTCTATCTTCTTCCTGATCTGTTGAGATCTCATCTATCATTCAAGTCCTGACTCTTTTGGACTTACCACATTTTGTATTGCAGTTATTTGTGTGTGTGTGTGTGTGTGTGCATGTGTGTGTGTGTACACAATGTCTCCCCTACTAGACATACACAACATAAGACTTAGCACAAGGTAGGTGCTCAGTAAATATTTATATAATCAGTAAAATCTAAATAAGTGGTAAAAATCATTAAGTGCCATGAATTTTATTCAGGACTATTTGAGACATGAAGTGAATTTCATAGAAGAATTAGACCATCCCTTAAATACAAAGAAATAGACTTTTTTTTGGTGTGTTCATAAGAAGGTTATGTGGCTTAACTTAAAATACCCAAGCTGGGTGCATGGAGTAGAAGACATAGGCAACTGAATAAAATGCCACACACATTTATTAAGTTCCTCCTATACAAAGGGCAACAGCAATATAAAGACAAAGACAAAACAGTCTCTACCCTCAAAAAACTTATATTCTATTTTGAAGATAAAACATGCATAGAGATAAAAGAAATGGTTGAGTCCAAGGTCTCACAGAGAACAACCTAGATTCAGATCTCACCTCCGTTACTTATTATTATCTGTAAGGTCTTAGGGAACTCACTTTAATCTTTGGGCCTTACTTCCCTTTGCATTCTGAGAGGGATGAAATAGATAGAGGGTCTCTAAAGTAATTTCCAGCTCTAAATATAATTCTAAAAGTAAATATGAAGAACATACAATGTAAGCAGCATGAATCTGAAAAGCAATGGAGGACTTGAGAAGGAACAGGAAATTCCTAAGAGAGGAGGCGGCTACTGTGTTAATCCTTGAAGGAAGCTTCCAAGAGGTAACATTGAAAAGAGAGGGTATTCCAGACATGGAAAGGCCATCCAAAGCCAAGGAGACAGAAAATGGAATGCCAACTATAGGAAATAACAAGGAGACTAGTTTGGCAGAAACAAAGATGTCATGGAGGGGAGATATAATGACATACATCAATTTTGTCTAGAAAGATGACAGCCAGAACCACACTGTAAAAGGCAACAAGAGAAGCTGAGGGCAGTTGGTAGTACCAATCTCCCAAATCTTGGCAGCAGTAGCCATCTCCCCAAAAGGATAAAGAAGGGTAGAAACTAGAGATGTCACCAGAACTCCAGGTATAAGGGTCTTCAGGTCATGGCAAAAGCAAGGCAAATGACTTTCCTGTGAAAGGTTGATCCCTGAACAGGGTGCTTCATTATACCAAGTTCTTACCATTTCCCCACAGTTGATCAACTGGACTCCTGGGTCTATAGTTACTGCTTTCATCAGGGCAGTTCAGAGACATGGAAGAAGAATTGACTTTTGTACAAATGAATGAGGATCTCATTCAAGCACATCTGCCTAGTCTCCCACCTCTCATGTTATAGGCAAGAGAGGTGCCAATTAGAGAACCTACATGTGAATGTGGAAAACAGTTTTTGAAGGTGATTTCCAGCATAGAAGTTTCCCAAAAATGGAGGGAGCCTTCAGAAAGGAGAAGGGAGCTACTTCTCCCCTCCTATAACAGCAAGCACCCTAGCATACCCAGGATGGCCTGCTAGCACAGATTTTTTTTATCTGCTTTTCTAGGAAAAAGGGGTTAAATCCTACTTTTAATTACATTCACTAGTACAGGGGAAAGGTCAGCACCTCAAATGTCAGAAAAATATAAGCAGAGGAATTAGCATAAAGATCAACAGACAGGGATCTGACTGACTGAATCAAAGTAATATTGTTACACACTTTCCATATGCCACCAGATCAAGAGACGCTTTACATGTGAGCAGTCAGGGGGTTTGAACATAAGGCTACCTGTGTGACTCGGTGACTAATCAACTTAGTACCGAAAGGTGTGGAAGTCTTCCTATAAGCAAGCACCTCATTAGGGAAGTCCCTCTTTAGCTAAGTCCCTCCTCTACTGGGCTCCACATGAGGCCTATTAATGAGTGGAGAAGATCTTATTATCCCATTAACATTATACCCCCATAAATATTTTTTTAAAATGTTTAGTACTGTCACAAATTTGAAATAACAAGATATCTCTCTGGGCTGGAGTCATCAGGTGAAAATTCATAGCTGAAAGATAAGTACTATCAAGCTCTCAATTCTGATCATGAAGTTCTTTAGTCTATGAGAAACATTATCTTTCATTAAGAAAGTCTTGCAGATTCCATATGTGTGTGTTTTGATGGTAATGTTTTTCAATTGAATATTTCCATTTAAATGTGCTGTCAACTCAATCAAAATGTTAATATTCCAATTACAAAGCATTACTCTAGGCATTCTTAATATATTCCTTTACCACCTTCTTATTTCCAGCAAAATGTTGACCTGAAGAGATCTAGGACTTAGGAAGGCAGAGAAAATAGAAGGCATCTCAGGGTGTAGAGGGAATGGCAGGAGTAAAAGCTTTTAATACACAGGAATGTGCACAGTAACTTTGGAAGCAGAGAAAAAAGTATCCAGGGTTCTCTTCTCTGAGTAATGAGAGAAGGAACTGAAAAAAAGCTGGTGGGGGCAAATTATGGAGGGCCTAAAAGAGCTAATTTTTCACCATCACAACTTTGCTGGAGGGAAGGGAAAAGTAGAAGACTGGATGAGTTTTATTTCCAATTTTACAAATAGGGGAAACAGACTGATTGAAGCAAATTGATTTGAGCAAGATCACAGTGAATTCCACAGCAGACCAAGAACTGCAAGACAGATCTGCTTCCATTGGAGTACATTGTTACGTTATTGTTCCTTAGAAGGACAAGAAAAGATTATAGATCCGGAGCTTGAAGGGATCTCTAGGCCAAGGGCTATCTAGTCCGATAATATCATTTATTACATAAAGAAAATGAAGCCCAGGGAGATTAGAGCCTTGCCCAAGGTCACAAAGTTGGCTTCAGAGGTAGAATTTGAAGCTAGGTCCTCTGATCAAGAGTCATTTTCTTTTCCATTTTATCTCCAGAAATGTATTGCTTGCTATTCCAACATCTGGCATTATGCTCCTAGAAACCTATT
>CM053598.1:87114926-87130988 GCA_028646575.1 Pseudocheirus occidentalis
AAACTCTAAACTGGGTATCATGCCACATAGGAGAGTAGGGGGCATGGGAATGAGAGGCGTGAGGATGGAGGGGAGGGGAGGGTCTGGGGGAGGGTTGCTTGAAGCACACACTTCAGTAAAGGGACAGGGACAGGGTAGAGAACAGAACAAGGGGGTGGCAGGATAGGAAGGAGGGACATATGATCACACTGTCACAATATGTCCACTGTGAAGATGTCCTGTGTTGAATTACACATGCACAGCCTGTGTTGAATTGCTTGTCTTTCCAGTGGGGGTGGGTGACAAGAGAGGAACTGAAAGAATCTAGAATTTAAAGCTCTGCAATACATACAACTAGGAATTAAGATATACAGGGACTGGGGTTGGGAGACCCCCTGCCCTACCAGAAAGTTAGAGGGGTGTTGGAGGAGGGCATAAAAGAGAGGAGATCGGGGGAGGGGCTTTACAGTGGGATTGCTGTTTTGGGGTTGTGGATAGGGGAAAGATGGAGAGAAAAGTTGTAACTCAAAAACCTCATGGAAATGAATGACGTAAACAAGAAAACAAATAAAAAAAATTTGAATAAATAAATAAATTTCCAAAAAAAAAAAAGAAAGAACAATAATAAAAAAGGAGAGCATAAAATGCAAAAGAGCTTATATATAGAAGAAATTTGAGGAGAGACAGAGAAATTTGAGAAGGCTTTAAAGGAGAAAGTGATATCTTGCTTAGGTCTCAAAAGATGTCTATTCCAGATGTTGTGACCAGGGGCCCATAAGTAGAAATAAAAAGAAACCTAGACCAAATGCCTGCCCATCTTTGTTAAAATCATATCATTTAAGAAAACAGTCTCTGTTTTTAATACTTAGTAGTACACTGTTATAAGATTGGTGTCAGAGGGCAAGAATATCATCCATATTCTAGCTTTTCCAATATCATAGTGGGGAATTCATTATACCTTATTCTTTATGAGCTTAAGCTTTACACTATCCAAGTAGCCTTCCCATCCTAATTGAAATCTCAGTGAACTCCCTCCTTTCAATTCCCATGACACCTGTAGTTTCTACCAAGAAGAATTAAATCAACTTAGTGCTACCAAGGCTGGGCATGTGGAATGTACATTATACTTGAGACTGACTTTTACAAGGAGGACAGGATTCGACCTACAGCATAAATAAATTCATCATAGCATAAGGCAGTTTGTAATGGGGTCCTACTCTATTACAGATGCTCCAGATATGTTCAGTCTGTTGTATCTCATCCTCCATTTAATGCCTTGTGTGTGGTATGCAATTAATGAAAGTTGTGTCAGTTCTGAGGTCTTAGGATTTCAGGTCTGAATCTCTGGGCAGTGATAGATGATGGAATATTTATAGCATTGCTCAGAAGAAGACTGTTTGAACAAGACATTGATTTTCTCTGCATATCTTTCATAGATTAATCAGGTTACAGGCTTTGGTTTCTAGCATAGGACTGTCAGGACATTTTAAGGGCTTATTACATCCCTAAGATTCTTATATTCTTGGAAGCTACTCTTGGCAAATCATCAAAAATGGGCAGGGGAGTGGTGAGCTACCAGCAAATTGCTTCTTAAAACAGTTTCATGAGGACAGGGGGGGACTGGCAATGTCGTGACCAGAAGAAAATTCTATTGAGCTTTCAGGCAATGTTAAGGGATGAGATATTGTTTTGTTTTGTCTTGTTTTCTTTTGTTTTGTTTTGCTTTGTTTTTAGTATTACCATCTACCTGGAAACCAGAAATTATTGAATCCTGCTTTTTACTCAGATTTGGCTTACTGATTGAAGGAAAAGGTACAGAAAGAAAGAAATATCCAGAATAGAAGCCCATTTAATGCTGAATATTCTCCATAGAAAAAATCCTTTTGCATGAAAAGATGCTTCAAAGAGAGGCCATTCAGGAACATTACTGTTTCTTCTTTCCCTTTCCCCTCCAAAGGAGGCCATTCTGGGTGAACACTGATTTGTACCAGATCCTGGTAGTTTAGGTTTGATAACTGAACAAAACCAGATACTTGTAAGGCAGTCAACAGTTGACAAAAGGAGATTTATTTGGCCACAGCAGAAGGATATTCACTAAGGAGAAGAACTGAGGACACCTCGGGTTGATTCAGCTGAACAAACCTCCTTTGCCTGCATTATCTACCATGATCAGACTAGTCAAATCTCTGAAACTTCACCTTCCCATGCCCCCTTGTACTCAGATGATGACAAAATAATGTTGATAATCAGAAACCTTAATCCTCTGAGCCACCTGAGTCTTGAGGAATGTCTCAATACTGTTTAAGGGAAAACTAGTCTCACCTGCATTTAGGGAGGGGCTGAGATATTGCTTCTACCACAGAGACCAGTCAGCTGAATGTAATTCAGCTTAATGTGTAAGGCAGCTTGTTCAGTGAAGTGTCCATTGATTCTGACTTGAGATGACCTGAGTTTGAATCTTATCTCTTCTGCTTACTATCTATGTGACCTTGGATGGGGCAGTTAACCTCCCAGGGCCTCAGTTTTTCCTTTTGTAAAATTAAGTGCTTAGAGTAGATGTTCTCTGAGGTCACTTTCAACTTTATGTCTTTGATTTTAGGAGAGTTAGGAAGGTACTGACTTAAATGTCAAAATTGCTTATTTCTCAGTGTAGTGGGATTGGAATGCTGGGATGGATTGGATTGAGGCAGAGTTGTTGGGTTGTGAAGGCAGGTTCTCTGCCTCCAGTATAATTCATGTCACCCTTCTTGATTTCCTCTGTGTTAATAAGAGGGTAGCAAGCACAAGATCTTTGTTGGCACATTGTGGCCCATGCAGGCATTTTAAAAAGGACAAGGAGAAAGTGGAGTACAGAGATCAAAACAGACAAGCAATAAAAAAGATCAAACAGATTGAAATTAGAACCAGTGGAGAAAGGTTGATAGCATTAAAAGGTTTTGCTACCAGAGAAAGAGAAAGCCTGGTTGGTACTCATGTTCTCCTTAGATGACCTGAGCATTTTCACACACATTGCCTCATTTGATCCTCAAAGCAACCCTATGAAGTAGACAAATGAAGTTATTATTAGTTCCATCTTATAATAACTAATAATACAATAACTACCTTTAACATTGCACTTTTAAGTTTTAAAAGTACTTTAAATAACTTCTCTAATTTGAGTTTCCCGATGATACTGTGTGAGCTAGGCATTAACAATATCATTATCATTATCTTCCTTTTACAGAGGAAGAAATGGAAACTCAGAGGAATGAATTGGCTCCCCAAAGATCCAACAGTGAACACAGTTTAGAGGCATAATTCAAACCTAGATTTTTTCGGGATCAAAATCTTAATGTTCTTATCCACTGCACTGAGGTAAAATGACTTGTCCAAAGTCTTGTGGGAAGGTAGTAGCAGAACTTTGACTCAAACTCAGGTCATCTGGCTCTGTCTGGTGTCCTTTCCATGGCACTGGAATAGCCTCTCCTCTGACTTAATTACTGATGTGAAACGTTTTAGAGGGCGCTCACGGGCAGATTTTTTTTTAGTTTATGTAGGAACAAACAAAGGAAAACGTTCAATTTAAGGCTAGATAGATTTTTTTGGTTAGGTAAAAGAGTTTTGTGACTAAGAAGGACATATGGGAATGGGTGACATCATCTTTTAATTAAAGCATATCAAAGTGACACCACCTCTTGGAGACGAGGACAATTTGGAATTTTATTTAAGAATTCTGTATGTTTACTTGGGGAGCTCATAGGAAGCCAGAACACCAAACTGATGCATTGACTCCACTTATACTTTAGCAACTCATGAAAGAAACTAAATGGATTCATTTTTATCAACTCTGATGTGGCTGTATGTTCTTTTCCAAGTCCTTTGGGAGCTTTTTAATGTGGGTGCAGAAAGACACAGGGGTTCATGAGTTTCTCTTGTAAAGAGAAGAAATTAACATCTCTTCTCTAAGGAACCCATCCCATCCTTATTACTGCCTCCTGATCCTCAGTTAAGACTGCATTTGCTGATTCAAAGGTCCATTTTAGCATGGTGCAATGAGTTACATGAGTAAATCCTATAATTGCCAAAATTGACCCATCAACGTTAAAGACCTTTTTAAAGTGGATCATTTTCTCTCTCTTACTCTGCCATCAAGTGCAGCACTAATGAGAGGTGGTATTCATCTCTTTTTACAATCCTGTGCTTATATTCACTCATTAACACATAGGCACTTAACTCCATATGCTTCTTAAAAACATATGCCCTCAAACCTTTCCTTGCATTTTTTTTATGTAGAATCTTTTTTTTTAATTGTGGAAAGAAATTGGTGGCACCATCCAAAAGCACTCTACTTCCTCTGTTTTCTATGGATTCTGTTTAGATTTCTATCCTCTATCAAAAAGGCAGATACAACTGGGTCCCTAGTCTGGGAATTGGATCCCATTTGCTGAGCAAATGGACCCAGATGGTAGAGTTGTTCCCTACATCATTTAAGTGAGAAAAATGAAACACTCAATTATAGTCGTGCTACCTTTACAGTATGCTGCCGGCAATATGGGGTTGGCATAGAAGTGGTGTTGAAATTTTGTTGTGAAATAATACGGGCAGTAATAGTAATAATATTGATAGGTAAGATTCATATGACCCACTCTATCAGTTCTCAAAACAGTCTGTGAGGGAGGCAAGGAAATTGAGTTTCAGGGATTTAGACTGAATTGCCAACATAGCTAGTTATTCTAAGGGTCAGAACTTAAATATGTGTTTCCTGACTCCTGTACCTATGAGAATCCTATGATGGCTTACTATCAAGGTTTTCTGACTGCTGGCGTAGGCACACCTAAAAGAATGGGGAAGGGCCCAGATGATTTTGTTAAGATTTGTGTCATCATTGACCTTGTGACCCAGAATTATCATGGACCAACCATTTGGAATATTCTTGAAGTCCAAGGCTTTGAAAAACAGTACTACCCAATGAATAAGCTTTTCCTCAGGGTTACAAACAAAACAGGGTAATACTTGAGCCAATAAATAGGGAAAATTACACAGGTAGCAAGAGTCCCTAGAACTGCACTGCTCTGCCCTGTTGAAATTTCCTTACCTTTTCCTTGTTTTCCCTCCAAACCAAATTAGCCAACCATAACTGATCAACTTATATCAGCTTGGAAGATGGGGCTTTGTGCCTTGTTGTCTTTTGTCTATTTGTAGCCTTCTAGTGGTAGAGAGAGTGATGTGCCCGTTGGAGGTCTGGCAGTGGCTGTAGCCTTCTTAACCTATAGATCAATTTGTCCTGCCCCCTAGAAGATAAGAATGTTAGTACTCTATTGCTGTAGTACATTGCTGCTCTTGGAACTTCACTGAGGGTGAAGGCTTATAACCTTCCCTCCTTATATGTAATAGGCGTATTTTTCTGAAAAACTTCACATAAGTCAGATTTTTATAAATCAAATTGTACTTTAAGGACAGTAGGGGTGAAGTCACAGTTGGACTGTTGTATTGTCTTAATTAATCAGGTTACAGGCTTTTGTTTCTAGCGTAGGACTGTAAGGACGTTTTAAAGGCTTATTATGTCCCTAAGAAAGGAAGTCTTAATTTTTTTGGGGGGGGGAGTAACCATAAAGTCTTGAGAAGTTTAGGTTTTGTATGTATTATGCAGAATTTACTTAGGACAAGACCTCTCTGTCTGAAAGGAAATTACTATCATGGTGGTATTTTAATTGCCCTGTTCCATGAATAGATAGGCACCTCTGGCTGTCAGCAAAGCAGAAGACTATTTGCATGAAAAATTGTCTTTTTCCTTGCATGGAGCATATTTATTGATATAGAATGGAAAAATAGACATGTCCAGACATTTATGGGAGAAAATAACTGGAAAGTGGGGCAGAAGCTATACTTAAGACCTATGTACCAGTATTCTGAGTATAGATTGTAGAAAAATCAATCTTAATACCTTAACATAGAAAGTTGAAAATGATGTCATAGATATCCCCAAAATGTGGTCAAATATGCCTCATGACTAGAATATTTCAATGGATGTGTATTCTTTATTTAAAGCACACACAGATGTATAGAAGGGGTAGTGAAATAGCACAATACGTAAAAATGACTTACATTTAAGTGGAAATAGATGAATATCAGGAAGGAAGCATAGTGGAGATCATTTGAGATAAAATAAGGCATTTTCCAGAAATTGTAGTATACTTTTAAGACATTAAGGCTTAAGACTTTTGAGACACTGTGCATAACAAGGAGAAACAAGTGATATTGTAGTCTGAGAAATGTACCATAGCTGGTCTGGTCAAAGGAAGAGCATAGATAACAAGTTTATAACATGAATCACAAAACTGGCATAGAGATGGCTTTTCTCTGTGATGGAAGGGTTAAAAAGCTGGTCAGATCACTTTGGGTGATCTGAAATACGTTTATACAGTGTTTTGAGTTTTTTCAGGATGTCTTATGTCATTTGATCTTCAGCACAACTCTCCAAGGTAGGTTTTATTATCCCCATTTTGAAGATGATGAAACTGAGGCTGACAAAAGCTCACTGACTTCATTGTCACAAAACAAGCTTCTGAAGGGAGAAGGGAAAATGCATGGTGTGTTCGTTGGGTTTCCATGGTAGGGGAAAGTGAAAAGGGGTGGGTCAAAGGGTGTCTGAAGAAAGGTAGAAGAAGTAAATTGACTTTTAAAGGTTATTGCTCATCAGATAGTGATGTCTCCACACAATTACAGGGTAATTTTCTACTTTTGAAACTTCGTGCCCTCAACACCAAATCCCCTTGTGGGCTCTGTCCCAGACCTGTGTCTTTCTAGGTAAGGCAGGTGGACCTTTGAAAGCAGATCGCTGGAAAGATAAATGAGGATGAGATGCTACATTTAATTATGCAGGCTTCTGTAATGTGTATAGAACAGACATTCTTCTTGTGGAGAGTAATTATTCTTAGCGTGCCCATCTGAGGAAGATTATGCGTTGGTAATTGGTTTTGAATCCTCTATCCGTTTTTATTTTAGCCACCTTGCTCTAATCCTTTCTATCAATGTTTGTGAATTGAATCAGAGGTGCCCACATGCCTGGGGCACAGCTTAAAGTCACTCTCATTTCTATCATGTCAATGACCCTGTTGAGTTGGGGCCTGGGCTTCCCCAGAGATTGTATCTCATTCTCCAGCTTCTCTTTGTCATCTCTGGGTTTATCAGTCTGTGTTGAGATCCAATAGGTGGCTAGTTGGTTTAATGGTTAGATCATGGAGCTGAGGAAGCCAGGATCATAGATTCAACCCCAGTTCAATCCTGCATATTTCATTTTGTTCCCCAACCAAGGTGGCATCCTGATCCTGAAATCTTTCTTACCTTCATTTAACAGTCAATAAAGGCTTATTATATATTAGTCTCTGGGCTAGTTCCAAAGGGGGATTCAAAAAAAGCCCCAATCTGTGCCCTCAAGTTGTTTATAATGCTTGCTATTAGCCTTGAGGGGTGCTGAGTGAAAGAGAATTGCTAGTAAAGTAATTGAAAGTAAATTTTAAGTATTTGTCCTGTGGTCAGTGAACTGTTGAGGAGGCAGCATGGTGTTCTGCAGGCTTTACCCACTTTGTAAGGGAGACCAGCCACATTTTAGTGATAGTCTTAGAATACAACTTTTTGAAGAGCATTATCTGTCATACATGATATATACACACACTATATATATGTATATATATATATTATGTCTAAATAATGTAACAAAAGATAATAATACATGCATTACATTCTGCATAATTCTACAAATCTTATTATAAATCTAGTTGATTCCAAGGAGATTTTATACCATTTTCATTTGTACTGGTTTAAAATATATTTATTATTTTATTTAATACAGCGCAGAGTACCAAATAATTATTTTTTCTAGGAGCCATTGTTACAAGAAACATCTATGGCATAAGAATTGGAGGGACGGCCTACAGAAGCTCCTATAGCCTTTCTCCATAAGCACAACAACCTGGGCCTGTGATTCTATTGATCATGCAGCTTGTCAGTTTTCTATGGCAGTGGTGTCAAATTCAATTTGAAATGGGGCCACTAAGATGATAAGGATACCTGAAGGCTATATATTGACTTAGAAAACCATGTATTAATATTATCTGTGTTTTATTGTACCTTTGATTATTTTATTAACTATTTACCAAATACATTTTAATCTGGTTCAGGCCATACTCAGGAATGTTGGGGCTGTATTTTACTCCCCTGGTCTATAGGGTATAGTCATAGAGATTTTCTTAGGGGTGTTAATAATTTAAAGGTCTTGTCTATGATCGGTCAATATTTCTTAAATGTCCACTACTTATCAGACCCTGTGCTAAATGCTGGCAATACAAAAAGAGGAAAAAGACAGTCTCTGCTCTCAAGGAATTTACAACCTAATGGAAGAGACAGAACACAAACAAATAAATTCAAAGCAAGCTATGTGCAGGATAAATAGAAAGAAACCCCTAAAATTAAGAGGGGTTGGGAAAAGCTAGTACAAGTCCAAGGCAGGTCTTGAAGCCAGATCTGTCTATCTCCAGGACTGACCATTTATTCACTACTCTTATCAACTTCTCACAAGCACGTTAGTACAAAATAAAGGCTGGGAAGAGCTTGGTCCTGAGGAAATGATGTATGAGACAAGAGAAAGCAGATGGGATGTGGGGTAGGAGAGGATGACAGTTGGGTTCTTTGCAGTGCTGGGGTGGGGCAGGGGGAGACTAAAGAGAGGAGAGCCTAGTGGGGACTCCTTGTGTTGGAAAGTATGTGGGGAGCATGAGAGCTCTAGGCAGGAACTCTACTTACCTCAAGAAATTGCCCACAGTACTAACCAGATGCTTTTTCGTGTAAATGAGATGAGCTAATACAATAAATGGCTCATTTATTTGGTCAAAAAGGTCAGCTTCTATATACTTAGAGTCCCACAAGGCTCATAAACTGCTGGTTGCCCACCCTGGCTGTAGTAGGGTGAATATTTCACTTGCAGTCCTTGTTATGTTGCTACTCATCTATGAAACAGTGGGCAAGTCACTTAAAATATCTTTACTCCATGTTCCTCCCCTACTAAATGGGACTGGTGGAAACTGCCTTCCCAAACTCTCAGAGACGTTGTATATATGCATTGCATGTCATTAAAAGAGTCTGAGAGGAGGATTGAGACCAAAGACACCTGGCCTTGAGGGTCAAGACTCACCAGGAGAGCAGAAATAGAGAAATCTCTAAATATGAAAAGAAAATGGATAGAACTGGCCAGAAGGATTTTATACAGACATATATATATGTATATATGTATATATATATATATATATATAGGAAAAGAGGTTTTTAAAAAAGGAAAAAAACATGAAAATTTGTGTTTTGTATGTATCTAAGAAATTGCTATACACTTAATTTTGTGTTTATCACAACGTGGCTATATTGTAAATATTTCAGAATACAAGATATATACGTTTATGGTAAAGGTCTGAGATGTGAAGGTAAATGAGATGTGAGCACTTTACAAAGTAGAAATCCGTGCTTCCTCAGTACATCACATCTCTTACTAGTGACTACATAGTGCCTTTTGTTCAGCCCAATTTGTCATTAGAGTAACTAAGATCTCAAAGCAACAGAGTTATCCAAATCAGGAAGAGTTCACTGATGTCCCATTGTTCTTCACTTGATGATTCCTTTAACATTGGGGTTCTTATCAGCTTCCTTCTAAGGTATCCCCTGGACCTTTCCTTCTTCCCTAAATGTTACTAGCAATCAGTTTCTACTCCATCATGGAGAAGAGTGAGCACTGAAATGGGAATTACTAGGCTCTAGTCTTAGCTTTATTTTTAATGAACTGTGTGACTTTGGGCAAGTCATTTTCCATCTCTGAGACTCACTTTCCCAGTCTATAAAAGGAGGGTTTTGGGATGGATGAACTTTAAAGTGTTTTCCAATTGTGTATGTTGGAATTCTATTTCCATACTAGGATCCTTTATTGTTGTTTCTGTTGTTTAGTTGATGAATCATTGTTGACTCTTCATGATCCCATTTGGGGTTTTCTTGGCAGAGATAGTAGAGTGGTTTACTAATTTCCTCTCCAGGTTGTTTTATAGATGAGGAAACTGGGGCAAACAGGGTTAAGTGTCTTGCTCAAAGTCACCCACCCAGTAAGTGTCTGAGGCTGTATTTGAAATCACATCCTGCCTGACTTTCTATCTACTGCACCACACAACTGCCTCAAAGATCCCTTATAGTGGGAACATATAGGAGATGGGGACCAGATGTGAGATTCCACAGGTGTGGACAATTTCCTGGTGAGGAAACTCCCATTACCCATCTAGGTTAATATTTTCTCTGCAACTTATAGTCTTAGAGAGGTGCCTAGAGAGAGGTGTCCAGTTTGTGGTCAGTGGGCCACAAGCTGCCTGCAAAGCTCTGGGATAACAGAAGAACCAGATTAAAATATAATTGCTAAATGATTTAAAAGTAAATAAAAAATGTAACATAGATAATATTAATTTGTGGTTTCTTAAGTCAATATGTAGTCCACAGGGATTTGTTGCTATTTGAGTTTGATTCCGTTAGCCTAGGTCACTGAGAGATTAGATAATCTATCCATGGTCACACAGTCCTTAAATGTCAGAGGCAGAACAATCTGTCCACTACTCTTGTTGTCATTGTTGTTCAGTTGTTTCAGTTGTGTCCAACTCTTCGTGACCCCATTTGGATTTTGGGGACAAAAGGCCTGGAGTGGCTTACCATTTCCTTCTCCAGTTCATTTTACAAATGAGGAAACTGAGACAAACATGGTGAAATGACTTGCCCAGGGTCACACAACAAGTATCTGATGCCAGATTTGAACTCGGAAAGATGAGTCTTTCTGGCTCTAGGCCTGGCATTCTATCTACTGCATCACCTAGCTGCCTACTACAGCACACTGCATCAAGGGCTGTCAATGAAATAGAGTGAGTGAGCAGCCTGAGGCAGAAGAGTGCCAACTTTTAAAGAATTTGTGGTTGTTTTGAGCTTCCTTTCACAAGTCCTGCCCCCCCTTCCCACCTTCCCCACCCCTTGTCTCTGAGTAACACATGCGTGTGAGCAAATGCTCTCACTCACACCCACTCCCACACACCATTCAAAGCAATATGGGTAGAAAAGTTTGTTTCATGGAAGGCTTGATAGGCCTGACTCCTGGCAGAAAGAAAATTGTATTATGTGATGAAAGTATTATTATTTGCCATGCATGAAAGGTTATGGCTGAAAGGGCTGATATTCCATTTGCAAAATGTGATTTATAATCACATCCACTTGTGTATACACACACAACACACAGACTTGCATACACATGCGCACACACACATCCTACTACCACCAACAAATATGTTAAGAAAAGAGCAAAGAGTCGCATTAAAAATTCATGCCCTCTGTGCTGAAGAGAAAGGAAGGCAAATGTGCCAGTCATTTCACTATGAGGGCTCTTGTTTTCATGCTTGCAAGCCTTCAGAAGGATAATAGAATGGTGAATGCCTCAGATGCTTCAGATGGAAGCACAAGGGGACAGCAGGGATACCTCATATCTCTGACTCTCTAGGCCTCAGACATGGTGAGAAAAAAACCCCCATAAGCCCTGAATCTCTGGTTTCTTGCCCTCCCCTTTGTCACTGGCTCTGGGTCCTTCCTACTAATGATCTGCTGTAGGTCATTTTTTCACTACAGAAAGAAAAAATAAACCAACCCATTGGTTCTTTCTTCTTTCAAAAGGATGCCCCACTTTGAAGCTGAGTATTGCCCAAACAGTTGGAATGTGTTCTGAGGGCATCAGTCACCACATTTACCATTTTAGCTGAGTAGCTGCAGAGCAAACAGTATCCCACCTGTTCTAAGGAAGAGCGTGAAAGGTAATTTCCTCCTCCTAGCTCTCAGTAGAAGCTATTGTGTTCCTGGATAGGGCCCCAGCCATCCTATTTTGGAGGCAGTTGTCATGCAATCAGCATCCGAAGAAAACCAATCTCTCATTTTTATTATAATTGTGGCATATCTTTAATTTGCTTGGCATAATACACTTAATCCATAATTATAAAATACGCAAGTAGCCCTTGGCTTCATTATGGTCTCTCGGTGCAGAGGCAGCTCGGTGTTTTTTATTAATTTAACTTTATACAAGCTAACAGATTGCCATAAAGGAAAACAGAATTTCTCAACCAGTTCAGCTAATAGCTGTGTTTCGGCAAAGGACCCTGTGGTACGCGCTGAACAATAACTACCTCTCCAGCGCCACTTGCAGTTTTTAATTGAATTTCTATCCCATGGATATCATGTTGGAACTATTCATCTGCTCCACTAAGTCTTCTGATATTAAACAAGTTCTTCCAAGTTATTATTGTAATACAAATACTGCTCGACAGTTGATTTGCATTAAAAATTCAGAGCTATAGTAAGGATAACGCAGTACAGGGAGCTTCCACAGAACATGTGCAAGCAAAACCATGACATTAATATGGATGGAACTCTGGTAAGATTATCTAGTTTTCTGTTTTCCATATCTGAATAGTTGTTATTTTTTCATTAATAATGATAACTGGCATTTATATTACACTTTAGGGTTTGTAAAGTGCTTTACATGTGTTGTCTTACTTGATCTTCACAGCAACACTATGAGGTGGATGTCTCATTTTTACCAATGAGGGGGAAAAAATGATCTAAGAGCACTTAAGTGACTTGTCCAGGGTCACTTGTCCTTAACCACAGTTAAGGTCTTATATGGGATACAAACTCAGATCTTAAGATCTCCAGTTTCAGCACTCTATCCATTGCACCAAAGACAAAATGTTGGGATCTTTGTGTAGTACTTGATTTATTTTGGATAAATGGATTTCCATACCATTCATAACCCTAGGTGAGATGCAGGTTATCCAAAGTATTGAAGTTTTCTTCCATATACTTTTTAGTTTTCTTCATTTCTTTTACCTCTCTTTTAAAGAAATATTTTACGTTAAGAAATATTTGCAACCCAAGAGCTATTCTTGAAGCTATAAGATTGTTCTTATGGGCTCCAATGCTCCTATAGATATCACACACTGCTGTTTCATCCATACAATCTTGAAAAAATTGTATAGGGTGAATATGGCTTTATCATTGTAGAACATTAGAACAGGAAGGGAACCTTGAAGATAATAAAAGTTAGGGGTATTTCTTGAACTTTTATAGTCTGGGAGGGCAGCATCATGGCAGATAAGTAACTAAGCTACTACTGGCTGAATTAGAGGCAGACTATTGAAATGGACCATTTGTCTTACTGGGCCAGTGCTTATATTCTCATGGCTAAGTGGTTATTTGTACAATTAAATTAGTTTTTCCTAGGTTAGCATGATGGGACACTCAAAAAGAGAGGACTCTTGAGAGAAGAATTCATCCTAATCTTTTTTGACATGACACAGTGTATTCAGGGTCAAGCGAGTCAGGGAAGGTTAGAAATATTCTCTAGAAAGGGAATCGTTCAGAGACATTAATTTGTTTTTGACCATAATTTTATAATACTGAATTATCTGCAACTTGCTGAGTAGGAGGCACTAATGTTTTGCCACAGTGTCAGAAATAGGGTTTGTTCTTAAGGAACCCTCCCCTTTGAACATTCAGACTCCGGTTTGAAGCTTATAAGATTACTCTTTCAAATGTGGATGAAAATGACCAGCTCTGCTCTGGTTACCAGCAGGCACTTTGACTGTTGCCTTTCCCATTTCTGTGGAAAAATTGCAAAGCTATTTTATATAGCTCACAGTGTTTATTGAGAATGTTTTTAAATTGTAAACCTTGCATGCCTATCTAAGTGGCTAAGTGCTGTGGTGATGGTCAACACAGAGCCTTAACAAGAATATAATTATTCATGTTCTTGAAACTCTGAAAACTGCAGAACTGAAGTAACGTAATTACTGCTAAGTCAACACTTTTGCCCACAAATGTAAGTGTATAGCCATTTGAGGATCTTTGGGAATTCCAAAATTCTTTCTTTGTCTAGTTGGTTTTCTTCCATTAGAGTGAGGTAAAGTGCCAGTGAACAACAGTCTGCCATGCAGATTGGATTTTTCTTGTTTTGGCATAGCTAGTGCTGCCTCAGTGGATTGTGGACTTTAGTCCAGTCTGAATCTCTAAGAGCAGCCCACATTGCTGAAGGGATTAGAAGTTGTGGGTTATGACACTATTCCTTGTTATCACATTGAGTTTGATGAATCTTTTCCAAAAATTCCTTTTGATGGGGGTTCTTGTTTAATCCTGGGGGTGATACAGTTGATAGAATGCTGAGTTTGGAGTGTGAAAGGTCCAAGTTCAAATCCTGCATCAAACACTAGCTTGTGACCTTGAGCAAGTCACTTGACCTCTTTCTGTCTCAGTGTCCTCATCTGTAAAATGAAGGTATTGGACTTGATGACCTCTAAGGTCCCTTCCAGTTCTAAACTATGATACTATGATCCTATCCCCCATCACTCCTGCTGGTGATTAGGATAATCACAAAGGCTGAAAAAATAATTCTCTTCTAGGGAAAAGGAAATAGAGTTATCAGTGGCCATGTGAATGTAAGTGAAAGAGGTGGGCAGAGGAAGAAGAAAATTTGGGGACCAGAGAGTGCTTTTGGTTCTGGGATGTCTGCTAGGAATGACAAAGATTTCTTTAGGGGAGATCAATAAATTGCTAGTTTGTCTGATGCAACCTGCCTCTTTGAAGAGAGTTTCATCCCTGTATGGAGGCAACATCTACCTTGCCTTTGCCCTTGCCCTTGCCCACCTGCTTTGCCCTGCTGCTCCCACTTCTGAATCTGCAGCTCAGGAGCTTAGAGAAGTAGCATTATTTTTCAGGAGCCAGAGATCTGCCATTTGAAGGATATTTTTGAAATTACTTTTGTTGGTTCTCTCTTTATTTCTATATGGATGTTTGGGATTGTGTTTTATAGCTTGTAAAGCCCAAAGAAATTCAGTAATTCTGCAGACTTATGTTACTTTGTGGAGCCTCACTGCATCAAGGCAATGCTTTTATATTTCCTTAATCAATTCACTATCCCACTGACCACAGTTGCTATTCCAAATCTTTCCATTCCTCCTTTAACTTCCTATGATATCCCCTTTCTCCACCTTTTTGGTTAAGGACCTCATCTCATACTTCACCAAAAGAATAGACCATTCACCAAGATCCCTCTTTTTTGCCCTCCTCTTGATCTCATGTCATGCAGATATCTTCCCTTCCTATATCCTCCTTTAATTTTTTTTTATTTTCTGATTTACATCATTCCTTTCAACAAGATTTTGAGTTACAAATTTTGTTCCCGTCTTTCCCTTACCCCCAACCCCAAAACAGCAATCCCACTGTAAAGCCCCTCCCCCAATCTGTTCTCTTTTATGATCTCCAACACTACTCTAATTTTCTGGTAGGTCAGGGAGGATCTCCCTATCCCGGTCCTTGTATATCTTAATTCCCAGTTGCATGTAGTTAATAATAATAATAATAATAATAATACATATATATGTTTTGTTTTGTTTTTTAGCATTTGATTGTAGAGCTTTAAATTCTAGATTCTTTTGGTTCCTCCCTTGTCACCCACCCCCACTGGAAGGACAGGCTGTACATGTGTAATTATGCAAGACATCTCCACAGTGGACCTATTGTGAGAGGCTGATTATATGTCCCTCCTTCCTATAATGCCCCCACCCATTCTGTTCTGTACTCTGTCTCTGTCCCTTTACTGAAGTGTGTGCTTCCAGCAACCTTCCCCTAGACCCTGCCTTCCCCTCCGTCATCTCCCCTCTCATCCCCATGCCCCCTGCTCTCCTATGTGGCATGATACCCATTTTAGAGTTTATATTGTTCCTTCCCTAAGTCAAATTCAATGAGATTAAATGAAGGTAAAGTTGTAACAGTTATCCCTTGCCTCTTCTATATGGGATGATTAACCCCATTTTGTCTCTCCCTGTCTCGTCTCATTCTAGACCTCTCCCACCTCAGAATTTCACCTTTTAAGGTATCATCCCTTTATATTCTATTGATCCTGTACCACCTATGTACACATATACACATGTGCTCAGATATGTATTCATATGCATATATACCCTCCTATATAGACATATGTGTAGGTATACATACATA
>CM053598.1:87131488-87190585 GCA_028646575.1 Pseudocheirus occidentalis
TTCTCTTCATGTTGGCCAGTCAATTAATTGCTTGATTTTTTTTTAACTCTGTGGAACTCTGCTTCCTGGGGAGAAAGCTCTGTCCCAAATCACTGGGGTTTTAACAGCTGCTGGAGCTATAAGAAGGGTGGTGCAGCCCCCACCAGCTTTGGCTTGCTGAAAGCACACCCCAGGACCTCCACCCAAGACCACAATCCAGATCCAGGCCGCTCAACACAAAACCCCTTGGCCTTTGATCAATGGCTTTGGCCCCCCTGCTGTCTGCAGGCCAGGAGCTCTGAAGCATCCTGGTTGGGCTGCTTTCTTGCCCTGGGGGCAGTTTGGCCAGACTGCTTTTTTTCCCAAAAAATTCAGGTTTAATTCCACTGATCTTTCTCTTAGCCTTGTTTCACCTGGCTTGATACATGTGGAGATTGCCCCAGGTGCCTCCAATCTGCTCTCCTGTAGACTCAAGCTGCAGCTTTTCCTGACCACCCTGGGGCCTGGCCGCGATTTCGGGGTGGGCTGGTCTCGGCCTGCTGCAATGAGACCCACCTGCCGAGCTGCCTTCAGCGAGAGATGTGTTTTCTGTATTTTTATGAGTTTGGGAGCCCTAAGATTTGTTTACAGTTGTATTTTCTGGGTATTTAAGGTAGCTGTGTGGGAGCTGCAAAACTTTGCTGCTTCTACTCTACTATCTTGGCTCCACCCCCCATTATCATTATTTCTATCCTTTTCAAAGTTTTTCTTTATGATTATAAACACTTGGGACAAAAAATATTAAATTTTGTGTCCCCAGCTCGCAGTCCGACATCTTGCAAACAGATGCTGCTGAATGAATTTATGTTGAATCTGAGGAACACTCCACACAATTTAAACTTGAAGTCTACTTCAACTACCTTATTTTGAAGAGGAGGAAACTCAGGCCCAGGGTTATGAAGCAATTTTCCCAAGGTCACCCAAGAATTATGTGTAAGAGCTAATATTTGAACTCAGGTCTTCTGATTCCAAATCTAGGGTTCTCTTCATTATGTCATTATGGTTGTTTCTACCAAGACATCTCAGAAACTTTCATTCAACTCTAATTCCATTAAACTGGACTACTTACCCTCAAAACACCCCAAAGCAGCCAGCACATTCCAGTTAATCACATGGGCAGTAAGTGCTTTTAAATGATTTATTAAAATGAATTGCATTTTAGAATGAAAATACGTGACAAAATCTAAGAACCAGAGGAGGGGAGTATGGTGAAGATTAGCAGTGATGGAACTAATATGAATGTGTAAGTAGTTGAGGAATTTGAGCAACACTCTATGTTGCAAACACAACCGAGATATGACAGTAGGGGCAGGGAAAAGGAAAGTTCTATTATCCAGGCATTTACTGGTGCTGGCACTGATGTTGGCGCACTCTCTCTCTCTCTCTGTGTCTCTCTCTGTCTCTGTCTCTCTCTCTCTCTGTCTCTCTCTCTCTCTCTCCAAGGCAGATGAACACCTAATATGTTCTTGATTCAATTTATGGATGATTTAATACTTGAAAAACTAAATGGATGAATAAAAGGAATTTCTTATTCTAGACCTAATTCTCACTCACTAGGAGGAACTAGATGTTATGAGAGAAAGAACAGGACTACAGATGGGAAGAAAAGCCTTGGAGGTTATATATGCCAATGTTCTTTAAGAGTCTATGATATATTTTATGAGAAAAGAATAAGATTTATTTTGTTTAGTTCCAAAAAGGGGAAGAATCATGATCAAAGAGCAGAGGCTACAGAGAGGATAGAAGACCACAAATCTGGAGTTCAAAGGTACACTAAAGATCACCTATTCTAATGATTTCATTTTACACATGGGAAAACAAGATCCAGAGAAATGAGCTGACTTACCTGAGGTCACAAATGGCTCAGAGGCAGAGCCAACATTTGAAACCAAATCTTCTGGCCCAGATTTAAGCTAAATGTAAGGAAAACTTCCTGACAAAAAGAACCCTACACAAGTGGAAAGGTTATTTGGAAGAGTGTGAATTCCCCTCACTCAGGGTCTTAAAGCAAAGACAGAGTGACCACTTGCCAGGAATGCCACACAGAGGAGTCTCATTCAAGTGTGGATGAGTCTAGATCAGGTATTCTCAATATGTTTTAGTGTCATGAATCCCTCTGACAGCCTGGTGAAACCTGTGCTATGGAATGGATGGTGGCTTTCTCAAAATAATTTTTAATACACAAAATAAAATACACAGAATTAAAAAGGAAACATACTTGGGGAAGTGGTCAGAGGAGGGAGGGAGAAAATGGAATTCAAAATCTTATAAAAGTGAATGTTAAAAATTTTAAAAAGGAAACATATTCAAGCACAGTTACCAAAAAAACATTAAGCTCATGAACCCCAGATTTAAAAACCCTGACCTAGACAATCGATTTAAACTTTGAGAATTGGTGATTCTGGAATTTTGTTCAACCATGTAGCTAGTATCTGACAACATGGAAACTTGGATTAATAAACTGAGGATTATCTACCCTGGAGAAGAAAAGTGTTGGATGAATGATATGGAGGCGTCTATCTGATCTCTTCATTCCAAATTCAGGGCTTCTTCTGCATGAAACATGGCACAGAACCAGAGGCAGGATATCTTCCCAGCTTCCCACCACAAGCCTTTGACAGTCCTAAGAAACAAATATACTCCCATGTATGGAGAGAATGAAGCTAAGACTCTTCACCATAAAAAGATTGGGGGTTTTGAAGGAAATTAGCCAAAATTTTTGAGAACATAATTTAAATGAATATCAGGTAAAAATAGATGCTCTGGCTGAAGAATCAGATTAATGTGTTAACATGTAGGAGCCTGGTCTGAAGCTTGAAACAAGTAACTTTCTGAAAAAAAAGTGTTATTTTGTCCTTTGCTGTTACTTTTGATTGTGTCTGACACTTCATGACCCCATTTTGGGGTTTTCTTGGCAAAAACACTAGAGTAGTTTGCCATCTCCTTCTCCAGCTCTTTTTACAGATGAGAGAACTGAAGCAAAGTTAAGTGACTTGCCCAGGGTCACACAGCTAGGAGCTGTTAGAGATGAAACTTGAACCAGTTCTTCCTGTTTCCAAGGCCAATTCTCTATCCAGTGTGCCAGGCTATCTAGCATCCCCATATCTATGTATCACACACATGTGCATGCTTACACTACATGTATTTTATGCATATTGATACATATGTACGTGCATAAAATACCCCACCAATAACTGAAAGAGCAGCAACGTGATGCAATAGAAAGTGATAGACTTGGAGTCTGGAGACCTCAGTTTGAATCTTGCCAATGATAGTTGCTAGCTGTGTGAACACAGGCAATGCACTTAACCTCCAAGTCTCAGGTTCCTTTTCTGTAAAGTACCCATAACAACACATACATTATCTACTCAATATTGTTGCAAGGGAAGTACACTGGAAATCTTAAAATGCTAAATAAAGGTGAGCTTTTAACCTTGTCATATGCAAAGATTCCATAAGGACAACATTCCATTTGTAAGGTTGCAAAAGAATATATACAAAGGTACTACAAAAAATTAGGAAGTTCAATGCAAATGTTAGACAATAGGATTATGGTTATCAATGGGATGCTGCTGGTGTATTCAGAACCCCTCTAATGTCCATTGGCTAAACAGCTGAGTAAAAACCAATCCCTTGGTCCTAGAGCCCTAGTTCCAGGTCCCAGAAAACCAAGATGTCCAGTACTGGGGCCTGGCCCCAACTTACCCTTCCTGCTTAACCCTAAGCATGTTAGCACCTGAATCTGACTCTCCAGCCAGAGTACTTTATAAGATCAATGATAATTGACTTATTAAGGAAGCCTGGTGCTGATGGGATGTGAGCCGATTGTGTAATCATGCTAATTAGTAAGTGACAGGGCTCATTCCAATTATTAACCTTTATGAATGTCATTTACAAAGATAAGGGTGAGGCTATGCATTGCTGCATGAGTAATAGCTCCTGCAGTTTACAGAGGCCTGCAGTCTAGAAGGGACAGTTCCATGGCCAGATGGTTTGAAAGCAGTAAAGGGGCAGATATGGAGGTGGAGTTGCCAACACCCAAGTTTCCTCCATCTCTCTACTCCGGGGCCTGGGAGAAATCCCTCAGAACAAATCTTTGAATTGGTTATTTACATCAGTTGTTAAAGGATGCCCTGATAGGATCCTGATCCAGAGGGAATGGCAATGCCCCCAGAACAATGACTCTGCTTCCAGCTCACCCTCCGCAGACATCATAAAAGGAAGCAACCCTGTGGGGAAATAACCTACCAAATGCCTCCTGTAAAGGCTTTAGGCCTGCCCCATCTCATCAGCAGCCACAGCTACTGAAGAACCCTCAAAAACAGTTTTGTCACCAAAGTTCTTGATGCTAAAAAAAATTGGTTCAGCATCATAAATGGACAGAGTTCTACCAGTGGAAATGACTTTGAAGAAAATACAATCTTCTGCTCTGCCACTGTGCCCTATGACACATGTGCATGTGACCTGTCCATCTGACTTGCAACTGAAACCTCCTATATGCATCATCTTCCTTGTTAAATTATGAATTCCTTGAAAGCACAAACTGTGTGCTGTTCTGTAAGTCCAGTACTTAACAAAGTGCTCTGCCCATGCTAAGTGCTTAATAAATGTTTTTCATTCATTCATTCATCCATTCATTCATTCAAAGAAAAGAGCTGATATACTTATCACTATTGGTATACAGGAAGGATAAGAAAAGAGGCTATTTGAGCAGTGGGAAGAACCCTAGAATGTGAGTCCTGGATCCATCTTTACCTAGTACTTTAAAAATGAACTGAAATAACGATTTCTGTGGATCTCAGTTTCCTTTTATGTAAAGTTAAGATTCATACATCCATTCATTCAGGAATCGTTTACTAAGCACCCATTATGAGTAGCAACATGGTGTAGAGCAGTGGTGTCAAACTCCAATAGAAATGGGGGTCACTAAAATATTCAAAAGGATCCCTGCAGGCAGCACAATGGCTGTTAGAAAATGTATTATCTATGTTCTACTGTATTTTTATTTATTCCATTAAAGATTTCCCAATTACATTTCAATCTAGTTCAGCCGCACCAGGGAGTGTGTTATGGGCCATGTCTGACACCTCCATGGATAGAGTTTGGTCTAGGAATCAGGAAAACCTGGCTCTGACTCCTACCAGCTATGAGATTCTCTGCAAGGAACTTAACCTCTCAACATCCCCCAAGTAATTCTCTAAAAGTAAAGTTGCAGAATCAATGCTGATCCATATTGGCAGAAGTCATTACTCATCATGGGCTCCCTACTCACTGATGAAATCACAGTCCTGGCCTTAAAGAAAAAGTACATAGCTCTATGCTGAGTGTAGGAGGAATACACAGGAAAATTAAGACAATAAAACTTGCTCTAAATTACAGGTCAGTTAAAAAGAATCTGCTTGTAGTCCAAGGAACAGTCTAAATAGGTTAGAGTGTGCTCATCCCTAGGTTGGTTATAGAACGATGTTTTTTTTCTGCCATGGAATCTCTCATATACCCTCTAATAAATTTTTGACAAGTTGTGACATGTTAATAGAGGAAAATTCCTATACCAAAAAAATCAAAGACCTCTGAAGGACTGAGGTCATACTCAAGGGTCACTAAGCTCTCCTACTGTATATTGACTTACTAAATCACATATTAACATTATTTATTTTCTATATTATTTTCATTAATGTCATTAAATATCATCCAATTATATTTTTAATATTTAATTTTGTTCAACATTTTCCAATTATATTTTAATCTAGTTCCAGCAGACACCCCTGTAGACTAAGTATGAGACTTGGAGACAGGAAGACCCAGCTTCAAAACTTGCCTCCAACACTTACAAGCTGTGTGACTCTGGACAAGAGACTTCTCTGAGCCTGTTACCTCACCTGTAGAACGAGGGGGCTGAACATTTAAGGTCCTTGCCAACTCTGAAACTATGATCCTATGATCTTGTACCTAACTCCCAGAGTTGTGAAGAATAAAAGAAAAAAATGCATGGGATACAATTTTATAAAGTATAAAATTCTTTATAAATGTAAGGCATTATTATTAATAAAGAGGAGATACCATAAATGTCATATTTGCTTACTAAAAGAGGTAGTTCTATGTACGGGAATACTATTGTTGCATAAGAAATGGTGAACAGGCAATCTTCAGAAAAACCTAGAAAACTTGCATGAACTGATGCTGAGTGAAGTGAGTAGAACCAGAGAACTGTACAGAAACATTGTGTGATGATGACTGACTTTGTTAGATTTAGCGCTTCTGAGCAATGCAATGATCTAAGACAATTTCAAAAGACTCATAATGGAAAATGCTATCCACATTGAGAGAAAGAACTGTGGAGTCTCAATGCAGAATGAAGCATACTATTTTCTCTTTCTTTTGTTGTTTTTTTCTTTCTCATGGTTTTTCCCTTTTGTTATGATTCTTCTTTCACAACATAACAAATGTGGCAAAAAGTTTAATATGATCACATATGTAGAGCCTAAATCAGATTGCATGCTCTCTTGGGGACAGGGAAGTGAAGGGAGGAGAGAAAATTTAGACCTCAAAATCTTGTAAAAAGCAAATGCTGAAAACTAAAAATTAATTAATTCTTTTAAAAAGAGGTAGGTCTCCTAACCAAACCTAGGTCTTCTTCCACTATATTACCAGTAGATAAGAGATGTAAACCTAGATTCAAGAAGCCATAGGTATAAATCTAATCTCAGATATTTGTCCGATACTCCTGGGCAAGTCTGATAACACCTCTAATCCCCATATTACTCACCTGTAAAATGGGTAATAACAATAGCACCTTCCTCACTGAGCTATTGTCGAGGTTAAATGAGATAAAGTACATAAGATGCTTTGCAAATTTATGAGTGATACAGAGACTGCACTATTATTAAGAGTAATATTATATCTTGGTGTGAACACAGCCTGCAGGTCATAACCTAATACAACTGGAAGGTTTCCACTGCCTCTGTGAGCTCAACACTGCTTCCTAGAAAGCATCCTCCCAGACTCATGAAGGAGAGAACGACTTAGATAACCAGTTTATGACTCCCCCAATAATTTCTAGGGCAGTGAACCTTGAGAATCCACAGTAGAGAGCTTCCTAACAACATTTACAGTTGATGCCCAATAAAGTAATTGGCCACCAAATGATGAGAAAGTAAGTATGAAAGCTTGACTACCTAATTTTTATAGTCGTTATATACAAGCAGGAATGGAGTCTGTAAAAATCCCTTCTTCTATAAACTTGGAAATATATGGGCTCTAGGGCATGTTGATTTTTTTCTTATTTCTTTTCTTTTTTTTTCTTTTGGCTTCACACCATATTCCAAAGGACTACCTATCATAGTTTTACACATGTGGGACATCTGGCAAGGAAATAAATTAAGGTCTCCCTTAGAGGATGGGGAAATGCAGTCATTTGTAAATATTATTTTTAGAAGGGACCGTCTGATGCTGTTCTCTTATTAACTTCATTAGAGGACTAATGAATCTACTGCAGAGATAATGAGAGCAAGCTCAGAGTGTGGAAAAAGGAGGGGAGGGTTTTCACACCATTTCTCCAAATGTTGGGGTTATTTACGATCGTTATAAAATGGCACTGCACTTGGAGGGAAGAACAAACAACATAAAACACCAACATAAACAGACACAATCCATGCTAAAGTGTTAAATTCTACCAACCACTGGACAAAACCCAGGATTTATGCACCTTGGTGTCTTGCCTAATGGTAAGGAAAGAAAGAGGTCATAAAGAGAAACTTTCTCTCAACAATAAACACAGGAGAACACTGGGTCTGTGATCTAGGTCTGTTTTCCCAAAGTTACCAGTGCTCAGTTTTTCAGTAACATAAGTTGCCTCTGTGTCTAGAATTTAGTCCTCTACTTACACATTCCCATTTTACTTTTTAACTGAGACGTCCATAAATAGAATAGTATACCCATTCTATTCATTTTATTGTATTTCAGTTAAACTATATGTGTGTACATGCCACAGCTAACATCCATAAATTAACATTCATCTACAAATTAGAGATTGTTCCTGAGTGGATATTATATTTAAAAACTTAATGACTTGCTTTTTAAACCAAGAGACAACACATTCATTAAAATAGTATTTGTTGAGTTTGGAATGCTGACTAATTGTGTACATACTCTTTAGTCTTATATGTTCGTAGAATACATAGATTTTGAGATTATCTAGCTCACTTTAAAGAGAAGAAATTGATATGTCCAATAAGATAAAGAACTTGGCATTTTCTCCAAATCTCACAAACTCTCAAAACTATCAAACATGAGAATTATGCTCAAGAAAAAAGTAATTACATTTACCTCTGTAAAAATAATTCACCAAGAAGTTTAATAAGCTAACCTGAAAAATTAACAGAAGAAAAATATATGTGTTCACACAGCACCCTCTCCCCTATTTCCCCCCATACTCTGGAAGGGCCAAAAAAAGATTTGTACTCTGGGATCCACTCAGCAATTTCCTTGCTGCTGATGTAATGTCTGCCAGCATAACCTGCCCTTGCTGCACCATCAAGCAGCAGATCTCAACCCTAGCTCTCTATTCTTATTTGGGAAGGAAGTGGAGGTATAGGAAAACAAAAACATGCACTGTAGCATTGCTCAGTCAGAAAACCTAAAAACAGAAGGAATTAGGGTCCCAGCACGTATGTAGGATTACACTAGACATAAAGTAAAGGAGATTCACTTCCAAGTAGAGCTAGTTTTATCCCCCAGAAGTCACATAGGACAGATGACTGAATCTGGTGAAAATTAAATTCCCTAAAATTGGAGGAGGCAGAGACAGTTTTAAGGTACAGTCTTCAGGGGATCTACCATCAAAGGGGAAAGATTCATAAAGTGAATGACAAAGGAATGTATGAAAAAAAACAAAAATTACCAAAGATATTAAGATGGGGAAAATGCAATTTAAAAATTTCATCACAAAGTAGATAAAACAACAGGGAAGATATTAGTAAAGAAGGAAAATGGCCATCGAGACAACTAAATGAGTACAAATATCTTAGAATACACATTGCAATACAAAAACTGAGCCAATGCTTGATAAGGTAGATGATCCTATGGATTCCCAAGACAGCATAAAACCATAGATGGATATTCCCAAATGATTCAAGGGAGAAATAATTTTGAAAGCAATAGTCAAAAAGGAACACTTTTTGTGATGTAAAAAATAAATCATATGAAAGTTTATGTAAATAAAATGAGAACGAAACTAAGACCTAGAAAAGTTAAGTGATAATGAAAGTCACATCTTGACTAATCTCTCTTCCCTCACCACCATCACCACTACCTCCAATCAGTTGCCTGATCTTTTTGATTCTACCTCCACAACATTTCTTTATCTTTTTCTTTACTCCCATAATTACCATCGTAGTTATTAACCTCTTCACATCTCACCTGAATTATATACTTCTCTTTGGTCTTCCTACTTTCAGTATCTTCTAAAAAAAAGTAATCCTCTGAAGACATAGGTCTGACCATGTTTCTGCTCTGTTCAAAAGCTGTTCCGTGGCTCATTCCAGGATTAAATATCAATTCATCAGTCTGGCACTAAAAGCCCTCTGCCTCCAAATTACCTTCACAGCCTATTTCCCATAATTCCCCTTCACGCAATAGACATTTTAGCCAAACTGGACTACTAGCATTTCCCAAAACTTGCTAGGCCATAATTACACCGATTATACATAGTTATTCTTCATACCAGGCGTGTATGCCTTCTTGTATACGCCTCAAATAATCCTATCGTCTTTCAAGTGTTAGCTTAGCAAATAGCCCCACTTCGAAATATCAGTTAATAATAATAACTAGCATTTATATAGTGGTTACTATAGGCCAGGCACTGCACTAAGCACTTTACAACTACTATTTCATTTGATCTTCACAGCAACACTGGGAGGCAGATGCTATTATCATCCCCATTTTACAATTAAGGAAACTAAGGCAAATAGAGGTCAAGCGAATTGCCCAGGGTATCACAAGCTAGTAAGCGTGTGAGGTCAGATTTGAACTCAAGTCTCCCTGACTCTAGGCCTGCTACTCCATCCAGTGTGACACCTAGCTGCCCCAATCATCCCTAGCTATTAGTGCTCTCTCTCTCTCGCTCTCTCTCTTTCTCTCTCTCTCGCTCTCTCTCGCTCTCTCTCTCTCTCTCACCTCAAATTATCTCCTATTAACTTACCTGGACATCATATTATCTAGCAGAGTATAAGTTCCTTGAGGGAAGGGTCTAATTTGTTTTTCTCTGTGTATACTCAGACAACCAAGCACAATGTCTCATATGAAGGTGGAACTCCATGCATATTCAGAGAATTGCACTGTGGTAGTTGTTAGGACAGAAAGCTAACCCTCCTGTCTTACTTTCAGAATTTTGTACAAGATTTTTATCCAGCATTTTTGAAATGTCCTTTTGATATTCTGAATCCTTTTCATTGAGCAGTTACACTAAATACATAATTGATGATTGCAGTGTCAAGTCAAGTGGTCATTGAGAAAACTGGACTTTTGATATGGCTATTATTAATATTGATGTTATATTAATAACAAATTAATTTGCAAAAACTGGAAAATAACCACCCCCCTTCAACATCCTTGGCGGATCATATACTTCATAGGAGAAGAACCAGGAAAAAAACTTAGACACTTGGCCAAGTTCTATAATATATTATCAGTGTCTATATACTTTATTTAGTCAAGCAAATTGTAATTACTTCAAACCTTGTCACCCTATGCCACTTCACTGGTTCTCAGATTTTATGGTCTCAGACTTCTTTATACTATTAAAAATTACTGAAGACCCCTCCAAAAAGAGCTTTTGTTTATGTGGTTTATATCTATCAATATTTGCTGTATTTGAAATTAAAATAATTTATTATAATGATTTTTTAATCTCTTGGACCTCCTGAAAGGGTCACAAGATTCTTGAGACCAAACTTTGAGAACTCCTGTCCTATACAAATCTTACTGCCTCGTTTTATACATCCTCTATAGAAGACTCCCTTAATATGTTGGATTAACAATCAATCACAAGCACTGAACCAGGAATTATACCAGGAAGAAATAGTCTCTACCTTCAAGGAATTTACATTCTGTTGGGAAGACAACATGTACACATTAGAATCCTTAGCTTTTTGAAATCTCAGTTCAAATGATACCTTCCACAGGAAAGGTAGGAATCCTCCTTTCCCAGTTCCTCCCACCTCCTAAAGTACCTATACCCTTCCTAGGTTGCCTTCTATCCACTTTGTACTTTTCATGTAGGAACTTAATCGTTTCCATTTGTTTTTCCCATTAAAATGTAAGCTCCTAAAGGCAGGCGCTATTTTTGCCTTTCTTTGGATCCCTAAGGCTTAGCAGGTAGTAAGTACTTAGTAAGTTCCTGTTGGTCAATTGACAAGCATGTAACAAATAAATAAAAAAGTAATTTATGTGGAACAAGAAATCAGAGTCTCATGTAGGAGGTGATTTGAACTGAGCTTTGAAGGAAAGAAGCAAAACATTCTAAAAGATGGAAGCAAAAAGGTGCACTCCAAGTATAGAGGACAGTTTGGGAAAAGACACAGAAACTAAAATGGAATGTTATATGTGAGAAACAGTAAAAAAAGCCATTTCTGGCTAAACCATAAAATGAATGAAAAGGAGTGAAATATAATAAGCCTATAAAGGTAAGTTGGAGTCAAGCTGTAAAGGGCTTTAAATCCCAAACAGAACATTTTGTACTTGATCCTACAAGTAATAGGAACTGCTAAAATTTCTTGAGCAGGGAAAGGTGACATCCATGGTCATATATGTGCTTTAGGAATATCAGTCTGGTAGCAAAGTGGAAACTGGACTGGAGAGGGAAGAGGGGCGAGACAAGGAGAGCAATTAGAAGGCTATTATAGGAATCCAGGAGAGAGGTGATGAGAGTATGTACTGGTTCAGGATGTATGTAAGTGGAAAGAAATAGACAGATGCTGAAGAGATGGGAAAGACTTGCCTTCCTCTTATTCCTTTAGGGATAACCAATATGCCACACAAGTTGTCCGACTGTTATTTCTACTTATCACTAGGTGATGGGTCTTATCAGTCCTTGAAGATGTCTTTTATAACACTTACGGCACATAAGTCATCATTGTTGATACATTGTGACTTACCTATGCCCACTATCCATGCTTCCATTATTCTTTGAATTATTTAATGTTTAATATTCTACAAAGTAATAGTATCAAGTGATTTATAGTCATTTAACATAACCAGAAGACTCATGACGCTATGGAAATAGATTTTTGTAGCAAGAAGTTTGAAATCATTGAATGTTCAGTACAGTCTTCTAAATGTAATTCTTACTCCAGTTCTGGACTGAATTTGACTGCCCATCTGCAGCCTCTATCTTAGATGCCCATATTGATGGAGTAACTTAGCAGGCTGTCCATTCTGCTGAATGTCAAAGTTTTGGCAATATGAATTTTTCATCCAGCTTTACTTTTCCACTGTGGACAGTTAGACTAATCACTTTTGCATTGCTATGGATATCCCTGTGATGGCTTTGTATCATTCTGGGGCTCAATCCAATTACCACAATGTCATCTTCTCTTGTTTGGATGTTTTCCATGACACCAGTAAATACCTTAGGTGAGCCAAACACTTCCCTGCTTTAGACCTCACTTGATGTCAAATGGATCATTATCATAGATTTAAAGCTAGAACAATCCTTAGAGGTCATTTAATACCACCATCCCACCCTTTCATTTCATAGATAAGGAAACTGAGACCCAGAAGACCAGAGTCAGCTTACTCTGTTTTTTATTGAGCAACGTTCTCTCCACAGTCTTATCTCTCACAGTCTTATCTAATTTTAAAGTACATGTGACCATATCACTCCCCTGTCTGAGGATTTTCAGTAGCCCCAGCTGCCTCTAGGATAAAATGCATACTCTAGCATGGCATTGGAAACCCTTGATGATTTGACTCTTCTTTCTCTTCTTAGATACTTCATTAGCCTCCATGTTGTTCCTTAACTTCAGCATTCCATCTCCTGGATGGACAAGCTGTCATCCTCCATTCCTAGATTGCATTCCCTCCCAAACTCTCTCTCTCTTAAAAATACCTAATTTCCTAAACTCAAAATGTCTAGCCTCATTTTGGAAGCTATTGCTTATAAGAAGTCTTTCCATATTCTCCCACTTTTTAGCATTCATTTTCCAAATTATCATGGATAACTTTTCTATTTACAAGAGGTATCTCCCCATCCCACTCCAAGGTAAGCTCCTTGAGGGCAAGAACCATTTTTTCCCTTTATGCCCCAGTGTCTGGAATAGTACATTCTATTTAGTGGGAAGTTAAAAAATTTTTTAGCTTAGATAAATATAAGGCACAATGTCACTCTAAAGGAATTTATAGACTCAACTAAGACAAGATTTCTAAAAAATTGGGAAAAGAACAGCACAAGTCTGGCACTGATTTCACTCTTATCTAAACTGTTAGTTTGACCCCTTCCTCTGGGAATTTAATTATAGATAACTCTATAAGATTTTCTAATTTTTTCTTATGTATTGCAGTCTTATCTTCTCCAGCTAGAATGTAAGCTCCAAAAGGACACAGACTATATTTTCTTCTCTCTAATAAGCGGGGATAACCCAGAGCAGAATTCTGATGCCCTTTGATAACCTACAAGGTACCTGAGGCCAGCAACTATGTCTGTTACCTCTTTCTGATCCCCATAAAGCCTAACTTGGGGCTGGGTACACAATAAGCATTTGTTGGAATGAAATCTTCAGGACCTATTTATAAATTAGGAACATTCCTTAGGGTTAAAACCTAGCAGGAAACTTTTACATTTCTGGAAGCAGGATTTCCTCATTTTCTATATTACTGCATAACATCAGTTTTTCAGGATCCAACATAGGAATAAATGAAAGAATGGTATGGAAAGTTTTTAATTAGGAACCTAACTGCCCCTCTTCACCAAAAAAAAATACCATTCTAATCTATGACTTTTTTGTGTGAATTTGCTTTGATTCAGTCAAAATTCCACTAAGGAATAGGGCAGACAGATGTAGAGGGGAACACATACATAAATCATGAGTGTCATTAGAATCTGTAAACTAATATCTTCTGGGAAGTCTTGGCAATTATTATCAGGGCTTTCTTGGCAAACAAAAAATTAATAAATCAAAAAGGTCTCCATTTTCTAAAATCAACCATCTTCCAAAAAGGTCATTGATGGAACAATTAAGGGAGACAAACAAACCATCCTGGCCTGCAGCAGCAGGTTCAGAGGCAAGAGATAAACACATCATAGAGAAAGTAGAGGCCAACACAACTGGAGAGACAGGGAGTTAACTTCTAAGTTGGCAGGAACTAGAGGAAAAACTGCAAGCTTACCAACAGTGGTGGGGACCTCAGTATCTCCTGGACTCTTCAGATCTGATAGTGAGGAAAGTATTGGAAGAAGATAGGAACTGGGGCCTATTTGCTTTCTGAGAAAACATTTCAACTGTAAGAAGGTATAACTGGGAAGGGTGGAGAGAGAGGGCAAAGAGAAAAAAAGAATGGAAGAAGGGGACATCTGGTCAGGCTTTACATTCACTATGGATATGTCTATTATTGAAAACTATATATATCCTAAGCATTCCTTCCAAAACAATAGTTCAAACCATTTCACTTCTCTGTTCAAAAAGCTCCAATTGCTCCTTCTTACCTCTAGGATCAAATGTAAGCTCCATTTCACTGTTTAAAGCCCTTCAACAATCTGATTTCAACCTACTTTTCCAGGCTTAAAATATATTACTCACATTTACACACTTTACAATCAACTCAAACAGGCCTCCTTACCATTCTTCCCAAAAGACATTCCATCTCCCAGTCTCCATTCATTTGCTCAAATTGACCCAAATGTCAAGAATGCACACACTTCCTTCTCACCTTATGGGATCCCTAATTTCCTCCAAATCTCTCCTCAGATGTCACCTCCTTCACTATGAAGAATCTTTACTGTCATTTCCACCATTGGAAATTGCCTCCATATTCATTACCTTGTATTTATTTTGCATATACGTATATGTATATATGTTTTCCCCATTTGAATGTAAGCTTCTTGAAGGCAGAAATGGCTCTATCTTTGTCTGTATATCCTCAGTGCCTGGTTTATAGTAGGCCCTAAATCAATTTTTGTTAGTCAACAATTAGTTGTTATAAAACAAATGTATTAAATAGGAAATGAGTTTATGCAAAGCAGATCCTATTTTAAACATTCTTTCTTTACAAAATAAAAGATGTCTCCCAGGAGAAATTCAGAACTCAAAGACTGACTTACAAAAATACTTCAAACAGTGGTTAATCTCAGTACATAAAGGGTAGTGTAAGGGACTAGTAAATCTATCTTGAATTTTGTAGCATCTTCCAAAGTTTGGCATCTCATCACCACACCCTGACATTTTGCCAAACTCTTTAACTCATAAGAATACTTTTGTATGTTTGTTGAAACCTCTGACTTCACATTTCCTGAACCTGACTCTTCTTTCTGATGGGATATCTACAGTAGTTAATAGTTAATCAATAATCATTTATTAAGTACCTACTGTGTGCCAGGAATTGTGGTGAGTGTTGGGTATACAAAGAAAGGCAAAAGACCATGCTTGGCCTCAAGGAGCTCATAAGCTAATGGGAAAGACAATAAGCAAACAAATATGTACAAACAAGCTATATACAGGACAAACAACAAATAATAGAGGTAAGGCACTGGGATTAAGAAGAGTTGGGAAAGAGGCAGCTGGGTGGTGCAATGGATACATGACACTTACTAAGCAAGTCATTTAACCCTGATAGTTTCATAAGAAGAAGTAGAGCTGGGAAAAACTTCTAGTAGGAGATGAGATTTTAGCTGAAACTTGAAGGAAGTGAGGATAGTTAGGAGGCAGACATGAGAACATGATGCCATATCATACCTTTATCATCTGAGGGACCACCTTACATGGGCTTGGATTTACATGCAATGCCCGGATAAAAATACTTTAAGGTTACTGACCTATCTTCTGAAATGAACTTTTCACTTACTCCATCAGGTTTATAACTACAAAAGTCTACATGTGAAGTTTCCATAGAATAAGGATCATAGGATCATAACTTTAAAGCCCACAAATGCCAAAGACAGTATAGAAGGTCAGTGGGAAAACTCTGTCAGAAGTGGTGAGAGAGGAGTGTTGTCTGGCCCCAGCCCTGGGACAGCAGTGACAGTGGCAGTACCAGTGGCAGCAGCAGCAACAACAGCAGCAGCAACAACAACAACAGCAGCAGCAGCAGCAGCAGCAGCAGCAGCAGCAGCAGCAACTTCTTCTGGAGCTCTGGGCCCACAGACAGTAGATCCATTGAACAGTTAATCAGAGAGAGGTTGCAGGGATCTCTTTACTGGTTCTAAGGGAGGATTTTCTTGCTTTGCCATGCTTAGATCTGGATCACAGTCCTGGCTGGTGGTTCTGGGGTGAGGTGGAACACTGGTATAGCAGAGCTTATGACTGTGGTGGAGAGGGAATCCTCTTCACAGTTCCAAGGCAGAAAAGAGTGCTTGTGGTCATTCACAGACCAGAGCACAGACCAGGAGAGGAATAAATACCTCTCCTTTGATCATATCATCTTGGAAGAGCTGAAAATTTGTAGGTCCTTTGAAGTATCTCTCAAAATAGATGCACAAAATCCCTGAAACTTGGCACAGTGCACCTAACCCCACCCCTCAGTCCCACTGGAAGCAGAGTCCTACCTTCACAAAGAGTTAGAAAGTCAAGTATTTGACTGGGGAAAATGAGCAAACAGCATAAAAAAGTCACACTTTAAGAATCTTACTTTGGTGACAAAGTAGATAAAAACATACAACCAGAAGAATATAACCAAGTCAAAGTTCCTTCATCAAAAGCCTCCAAGAAAAATATTAATTGGTCACAGATCATGGAAGAGCTCAAAAAAGGATTTTGAAAATCAAATAAGTGAAGTAGAGGAGAAATTGGGAAGATAAATGAGAGTGATAGAAGAAAATCATGAAAAACTTGTCAACAGCTTGCTAAAGGAGATCCAAAAGAATACTGAAGAAAATCACACCTTAAAGATAGACTAACCCAAATGGCAAAAGAGGCCCAAAAAGCCTATGAGGAGGAGAACACCTTAAAAAGAAGAAATGACTAAATGGAAAAGGAGATCCAAAAGCTCACTGAAGAAAATAATTCCTTAAAAAGTAGAATGGGGCAAATGAAAGCTAATGGCTTTATGAGAAATCAAGAAATTATAAAACAGAACAAAAAGAATGAAAAAATTAGAAGGCAATGTGAAATATCTCGTTGGAAAAACCACTGACCTAGAAATTAGGTCCAGGAAAGATCATTTAAAAATTATTGGACTACCTGAAAGCCATGATCAAAAAAAGAGCCTAGACATCATCTTTCAAAAAATTATCAAGGAAAACTGCCCTGATAATCTAGAACCAGAGGGGAAAATAGAAATGGAAATAATCCATTGATCACCTCTTGAAAGAAATCCCAAAAGGAAAACTCCTAGCCAAATTCCAGAATTCACAGGTCAAGGAGAAAATATTGCAAGCAGGCAGAAAGAAACAATTTGAGTTCTGTGGAAACACAATCAGGATAACAAAAGATCTAGCAGTTTCTACATGAAGAGATCAGAGGGCTTAGAGTATGATAATCTAGAGGTTCAAAGGAGCTAGGAATAAAACCAAGAATCACCTATCCAGCAAAACTGATACTTCAAATGGGAAAAATGAACATTCAATGAAATAGAGGACTTTCAAGTATTTAATGAAAAGACCAGAGGTGAATAGAAAATTTGACTTTCAAATACAAGATTCAAGAGAATCATGAAAAAGTAAATAGGAAACAGAAATAATAAGGGACTTATTAAAGTTGAACTGTTTACATTCCTCCACGGAAAGACGATATTTGAAACTTATGAGACCTTTCAATATTAGGATAGTTAGAGGGAATCTATACCTATATATCTTATCTATATATCAATCTCCCTGCCTCTATCTATCTATATATGGCACAGAGTAAGTGGAATATGAAGGTATTATATCTAAAAAATAAAATTAAGGGATGAGAGAGAAATATATTGGGAGAAGGAAAGAGGGAGAGATAGAATGGGGTAAATTATCGCATGTAAAAGAGACAAGAAAAAAGCTTTTACAATGGAAGGGAAGAAGGGGAAGCTGAGAGGGAATGAGTGAATCTCATTCTCATCAGATATGACCTATGGAAGGAATAACATACACACTCAACTGGGTATCTTATCCTACAGGAAAGTAGGCAGGAAGAGGTGAAAGTGGGGCAAGGAGGAGATGATAGAAGAGAGGGCAGATTGGGAGAGGGGGGAGTCAGAAACAAACACTTTTGAAAAGGGACAGGGTCAAAGGAAAACATAGAATAAATGGGGGTTGCTATAGGATGGAGAGAAATGTAGCTAGTCTTTCACAACATGACTATTATGGAAGCGTTTCACATAACTACACATGTATAACCTATATTGAATTGCTTGCTTTCTCAATGAGGGTGGGAAAGCAGGGAATAAGGGAGAGGATTTGGAACTCAAAGTTTTAAAAACAAATGTCAAAAACTGTTTTTACATGCAACTAGGAAATAATATATGCAGGCGATAGGCACAGAAATCTATTTTGCCCTACAATAGAGTAAGGGGGAAGAGGATAAGAGAGGGGGAGGTGACAGAAGAGAGGGCAGACTTAGGGAAGAGGTAATCAGAATGCATGCCATCTTGGGGTGGGGGAGAAGAGAGATGGGGGAAATTTTGGAACTCCAAATGTTGTGGAAATAAATGTTGAAAACTAAAAATTATTTAAAAAAAAAAGAAAAGAAAAAATATAGACATTTAATGAATCTAAAAAAAAGAAAAGAAAAGCAGAGCTTTTCTTCTATTTGGGGGTACTAACTATATAAACAGACAAATACAAGATATACTGAGGTGGAAGGCAACCTCAGAATGGAAGTCTTCAGCACCTTGAGAAGAGGGGCTTTGCACTTCTGGAGTTGCTGACAGAGAGGGACTCTAACAAAATCTGGTGCACTAATTCTTCTGTGGCAGAGTGACCTTAAACTTCATCTTGACTTGGGATTGGAATGAATAAATGAATAAATAATTGAGTCAGCCCTCTTCCTGTACAGGGAGAGAAAAATCTCCATGCCCTATGACTATGAGAGTTATTTTGTGAGGTGTCAGGGAGAACAATATTAGCAGTGTGGATATCCCTGTGTTATTTTATGCCTTAAAACAGTCTTTAGAGAAGAATGTCTATTTGGAAGTGACAGTACTCTGAATTATTAATCCTGTGAGGAAAATAATTATATCATATTCTAACTGGGCTAGAGGATGTCACCTAGTCTTGGCAGCTGCTGCCTCAGGCATTCCTGTAATATTATAAATTGAAGAAAAATCACCAAGCTCAATTTCCCCTTGGTTAAGCATAATATCCTAAATCGTGGGCCCTGAAAGGTGAGAGTGTAATTTTGCCTACTCTTCTCCATATGCTGGTTTAGAAAAGACAAGAGAATTGTTTCAGGAAAGAATTTTGAATTGAAATCACTCTCACCAAAAGTTGGGGAAAGAGGTGTGTGAGTCAGGGATATCTGGAGACATGTAATCAATTGGGGGAGATGATGGGAATTAGGAAACCAAGCATGGTTTAAAGACCATAACATGTCTCCTTGCTTCAAGAGACAGGAAAGAGATCTTTTGGGAGGGGTGATGAGAACCTAAGAAACTTCTAAGTAGAAGCCAAGTGTGGTCTGAAGACTGTAACACATCCCCTTGCTTCAAGAGATCAACATGAAGAACACAATCTTATATGGTAAAAGGGGCATGAATCCAACACAAGGAGAAAGTACACCAAGATCTAAGCCCAGATATAACTGTCTCTAATAAGAATAAGCAGTAGCTTCCCCTAACCATCTCAGCCCAGAGGGACCTCTTCAGTCTCTGAGCTCCTTTATACTTGGTATCACTCTCTCAGCACTAAAAGCACAGAACATCACACTACTGGTTACCATGGTGCATGTGTGTGGGTCTATCTATGGTGGGTGGATGTTTGTATATATTCTCTCTCCCTAATTAGACTATAAGCTCCCTAAGGCAAGGGACCAAGTCACCTTTTCACTTCTGTATTCTCTGTAGGGACTAGTACAGCTCCTTACACACAAAAGGCAGCCAAAAAATTCCTGTTGAGTAATAGTCTCCTAGTTAATCAAAGGAACAATTTCAAAAACATCAATTCTTCAGGCCTGCTCTAACATCATTTCTTCTGTGGGATCAAAATATGGCCACCAAATTAACTCCCTCTCAGAACTGTTCCTTCCCAACTTGAACACAGAACCCTATTTTTCCCTCCAGATGACCCCACAATCCTGTCTTTAAACTTATCTTTTCCCCATATAATTAACTCACCCTTGTACCTGGAACAGTTTACTGAACGTAATAAATGCTTGTTGAAAGGGTGAGGTTGCCAAGTATTTGCATCTTGGTTTCACCTTTCTGTTTTGTTGTCTGTTTTGTTTATATGTGTGTGTGTGTGTGTGTATGACATTTATGTTTTGTACTGTAAGTCCCTAGTTTTGTAAACGTCTACATAGCACTCAGCAGGCAACCACAACCAATGACCTGAGGCCCCAACTCCATGAATATATATATGCACACATATATGCACACATCCATGAAGCCTTTAGGCTGACCTCCCAGGATCCTAGGAACGAGAAAGAAAGTCAATTAATCCCACCTGTACCTGAACCAGAATCTTTGCTACAACCCAAAAAGTTGCCCAACAAGTGACCAATCATCTTTCAGTTAAAAGTCTTCTAGAGAGGAGAGGAATCTACTTACTGCCAAGATACTATATTCCACTTCAGAACAATGCCAATCACTACAAAGCTTCTCTTTAATGTCAACCTAAATCTCTTCCTCTGCAACTGTTACCTATTATTCATGGTTCTGTCTCCTGGGGCTAAGAACAAGTCTACTCTTTCTCCCGTATCTTAGACTCAAATATTTGATGATAGCTATCACATTCCCTGAAGTCTCTTTTCCAGAAAAATATCCTAAAATTCCTTCAAGTGATTCTCTTATGGCATATTCTTGAGGCTCTTCATCATCCTGATTTCCCTCCTCTCAATGTTTTCATTGTTTAAAAATGTCCTTCATAAAATGTCAAACCCAAAACCGAACATAGAGGTCTGGATATTATCTGGCTAGAGTCAAGTACCATAGTACTTTTACATCTCTAGTCCTAGACACTATCTCTCTTACTGCAGGCTAAGATTAAATAAGGTTTTTTTGGCTTCAAGATTGTATTGTTGACTCATATTGAATTTACAATTTACAAATACCTTCAAGATATTTCTGCAGAACTGCTCCTTTCTCTCCCCCCTTTCTCCACATATACATATATGTGTATATATACATGTGTATATATGTATACACATATATTTGTGTTTATATGTGTGTATGTGTGTGTAAGTATGTATGTATGTGTATATATAGTCTTTTCTTGCCTTGTCTACAAGTCCTGTACCCATACTATTTGCAGTGGTTGCACTAGACTCCTCTCAGCTGTCACATGAGCCCCTAGCCTCCCCTATTTCCAATCCTTGGTCCTGACACTTTCACATATTTGGAACAACTTTCTGCCCTTCATTTGCTATGAGTCTTCATTATTATGACATTCACATTATTTTGAAGCCCTGCTTTCTTTAAGAAGTCATCTTTGATTAGGTGGACTAGGATGGAGACTCATATTTTCCCCAACAAAATGAACACACTTGATACTACTCTTGCCCACTAATCCTCTTTCACTTCAGAAACTCAATCCTTATTTACATCATGATTACTTCTTAGGCTAATGACCAATGCCACCTTTATAGCTTTCAAAAGATCTAGTAAGCTCCAGGTTTCCAAGGTGCTCATAAAACACTCCTCTCTGATGATGAAGATATCTCCTCTGAGTAATCCCTTGTCCTATGTCATGAAACCTGGAAACTTTTTCCCCATGTTTCCACAATTGCCTGGCAGATTCCTCTGAGAACCATGGACAGTTTTTCCTAGGGTCTCAGGAGTTGTTGCAATTTTGGAATCACTGTGTTTTTAATTATTTTATTTATACAGGAAAGATTGCACAGTCCCATTATCCTGGCACCATTTATAATTGTTAGGTCCAATGTGAAAATTTTTAGAAATTTAAATATCCTGGGAAATAAACAATAAGCGAGAAGCAAGCTCTCACCTGTTAACCAGCAATCAAGCTATTTATGCCTTTGCACACTGTCATGGTATAACCCAGTGGGATTTGAGATATGCCAAGGAAATAAAAGAACATCAGTGTGCTTCTGAACAATTAACCCTTAGGCAATGGATAGCACTTTGTGCTTGTTTCTGTCCAGGAAAGGAGATCCTGGCCACTCAGTATTCTGCACTCAAATGGGCAGGAAATAGAATGCCTAGACACAATCCAGACCTCTTAGATAACCATGGTTTTAATGTTATAAGGAGATTTCTTAAGAAATAATCAAAAGCTTCTTCCTGCTAAATAATAAAAAGGTATATATATATATATATATATATATATGTGTGTGTGTGTGTGTGCATATATATATATGCGCACATAGCCTATCTACTACTACTTTCTACTAATTCTTCTTTTGTCATTCATATGACAAAAATTTAAGGACTCTAGAGAAACAATTGTTAGATTTGTGGTGTAAGCATTTTACAACTCAGAAATTGGTGAATAACAAATCAGGGTTCACTTTATTATTTTGTTCATTGTCTAAACATAAGATAATGATGGATAAAATGTTAATAATGAAGATTAAACTTAAAGGTATGTCATTCATACAATTTTTTCAGTTGTTAAAACATTTCCAGCACACCACCAAATGCACTGTATGTAATGTTATAAAAAGCCAATGGAAAGAATGTTAGACTTGGCTTGGGAACCCTGAGCCTAGGTTGCAGCTCTGCCTTCAATTCCTGTCCTCTTGTACATACATACACACACATATAAACATATAAATATATGTGTGTCACAAAGGTCCTCAGTCCTTTGTGACAGAGAGAAGTAATCTCTGGTTTGGGATGGGAAGGGTCTAATGATTCTTATAACTGACTGTCTCTGTTCTACACACATTCTTAGTAACAATGGAATGAGGGGCTTAGTCAGAACTTGGTATAATGGCATCTTGAGACCAGGACAGGGAAGCCTGTCACAGCATTATCAAACACTCCTTCTTCCTGTCATGGCCTAAAGCTCTTCAAATCTAGTATCATCCTTGGATGCATCCCTCCCCTTCTCATTCTGCTTTGTAAGTGACCTGGTCTAATTCTTCTTTAAGAATTTTTTAGTCTCTGAATCACTGCAATCTGAAATAAGTCACTTCTCTGTCTAGGAACTGAGCTTCTTCATGTGTAAAACAGGCAGAACATCTGCCTTATCTACTCCCATAGCATTCTTTTGAGGATTAAATGAGACCATGGATTTAGAGGTAGAATGGTCCCTAAAAATCATTTTGTCTAACTCTCCCACTTCCATTTTACACATAAGGATTCTGAACCCTAGAGGAGAAGCATCCTTAAGGTCAAAGAGCTAGGATGAGTCAGGACGAGCCAGGATTTTAACCCAGGCACTCAGAATCTCAAAATAATGCTCTTTCTACTACATCTCACATAGTTAATGGGTATAAAATGCTTTGAAACTGTAAGGAATAAAAATATGGGACTGGACCTGTAATTTTTAAAGTCTAGTGATTTCCCAGATAAGGAAATTCTTTCTGCCAATGTAAGTCAGCATCTCATCCACAATTCTCTCTGAGTGCCCAGACATAGAAAGGTTGAGACTTATCCAGGGCCACACAACCACTCTGTATTTGAGAGAGGACTTGGACCCAAGTCTTCCTGACTCCAAGCTATTCTTGGACTCCAAGCTATCCAATGTGCCATACTGTAAACACTATAAAATTATTAATGTTACTATTATAAGATGGGGCAGTAGTCCCTGTGACTCATAAATCTGAGGCTTCCATGTGACTATGCCAAACTGAGTTGAACTAAATTGTAAATGCCTAGAGGGCATAGATTATGTCTTTATCTTTTCATTTCTCAGAGCATCTAATTCAAAACATAGACTAAGTACTCAATAAATACTTACTGTAAAATGGAATGATTTGGAACCTGGAAAAAACCTTAGAGATCATCTAATCCAACTTGCTCATTTCAATGCAATGTATATTTGTTAACACCAACTTTGAGCAGTATTCTTGAGTCTAGGGAAGATAAAGTTTAGATAAAACAGTCACTGCCATCGTGGACGTTACAGTCAAGGGAGAGCTACTACAATGCAAGAGTAACAATAAAATAAAGTAATCCAGCATCAGTGCATAAGAAAAATACAAAATACTATATGAGCAGAGGTACAAAAGGTCATTGACAACTGATGGAAATCAACAAAGGTATCTTAAAGAAAGTGGCATTGGTCTTGGGTTTTAAAACCTGGTAAAATAAATAGAGAGACAGACAGAGAGCCAGAGAGAGCCAGAGCCAGAGGGAGAGAGCCAGAGAGAGAGAGAGTGAGAGAGCGAGAGAGCGAGAGAGAGAGAGTAAGAGAGAGAGCGAGAGAGCGAGCGAGCAAGAGAGAGAGAGAACGAAAACGAACCCTAGGCAGGAATATAGCAAGTCAGAGAAATAGAAGGAGATGGAGAGTATCCCAAGTAAAGGGAATTCCAAGAGCAAAGGAATAGAGCATGTCCATACATATACGTAAGAATAGTCCATTCTGGCTAAATCACAGTGTGCACTGAAATGAGTAATATGAGAAAAAGTTGGAGAGTGGTAACAGACTGTAAAGAGTTCTGAATGCCATGTTTGACGTTTACTCAGCAGCCAGCAGGGAACTTTTCGATGAAGATATTAAGCAGAAGAGTGGCATGGCCAAATCTATGCAAGAGAAAGGTTAGTCTGATAGAAATGTGAAGATCCTATCTATGGTCAATCCCCAAACTGAAGTTGGGAAGGTCTATTAGAAGCTATTATAATTATCCATGCAAATCAAGGGGGAAGCATTTATAAAGAAATAGCAAGAAGTTTAAAGTCTGTAAGTTTTTTTGTTGTTGATTGGTCATTTCCATTGTGCCTGACTCTGTGACAACATTTGTGGTCTTCTTGACCAACATACTGGGGGGGGGGGTTCCATTTTCTTCTCCACCTGATTTTATAGATAAGGAAACTGAAGCAAATAGGGTTAATTGATTTCCAACAGGTAGTATCTGAAGCCAGATTTGAACTCAGGGCCTCTTGACTTCAGGCCTGGCACTCTATCCACTATACCACCTACCTGCCCATTCATATGTTAGATAAAATCTGCACATTAGATTTAGAATCTCTAAACTACATGGAGTTAGAATTTATAAGTTTTATAAACTGATTGGAAATGAGAAGTGAAGGAGAAAGAAAAATCAAATATAGCACCAAGGTTTCAAATATAAGAAACTAACTGAAAGGTATAGATACTAACAGAACCAGTGAAATCACAAACAGCCAGAGTTGGAGAAAAGATAAGTTCAGGTTTAGATTTATTGAGTTCAGAGTTGTAGTAGGACATCCAGGTAGAGATGACCATCAGGAAGTTGGAGATGTGAGTGTGGAGACTGGGAGAGGTCAGGTCTAGAGAAATACATGCTAGAGTCATTTGTCTAGAGTTGACAGTTGAACCTATGGGAGTAGATGAGAATGTCTAAGGAAAGGTTATAGAAAAAAAGAGACGGGAACTAAGAACAGAATTTTAAATATATCTACCTTTGGTGGTTGGAAAGAAGACAAGAAGTCAGTGAACAACATCAAAGAAGCAATTATTATAGGCAGGATGAGTTCCAGGAAAATATGGTATCTCAGAAACCAAGAGGAGAACATGCAGGAAGGGTAAGGTGTCAATAGTGCTGTCTATTATTGAACATTTGCAGCTTTTTGTTCAATGAATGAACAAACAAATGAATGTCATGATTCTTCTCTGAAGCCTTCCGAAGTTCTCCTTAATTTATCTCACTAATCGCTTATCTCTATATTCTGCACTCTACCAACAGACATTTGCTTCTGTAAAACAAAAGAATCTAGAAGTTGGAAGGTACCTTAAAAAGAATATTTAGTCCAATCTCCTACTCAGTATAAGAAATCCTTCTACAACCTAGTTTGGTGAAACTATTCTATGATTGCTGCAGAAATATGAAACTTATCTCATCACTGAAACTTTGAGCACCATCTTCCCTCAGACCCTGACAGAGACAACCCAAGACCTTGGACCCAGGATTGTTTGGAATAACAATGCTTTTGGCCCAGGGCCCCCAGCCATCATCTTGGGAAGCAACCCCTGGGAAGATGTGACCTGGTAATTGTTCCTGTAAGTGCTATAGTCACAGCTACCAGACTCAGAAAAGGAAAGTTCTTGCCACCAGAGTCCTTGGCACTGTCAAATGAATTAGAAACTTATAAGATCTCATCAGTGGAAGTGACATTAAAGAAGAGGCATTAATATTTGCTTTGCCACTGCACTCTGAGGGCCATGCAAGACCATCCAATTTGCCAACAAAACCTTCCATCTGTGTTGTCTCCCTTACTAGAATGCAAACTCTGAGAGCAGGGACTGTCTTATTCTTTTATTAGTATCCCAAGGACTTAACATAGGGCTTTGCAAATAATTTTGCACCATTTATTTCCATTCGTTCATCTCCCTGACTGTTCTCTCTGCTCCTATGAGGACAGGGAGCATATCTTCTTACCTTGTCTCTTCCTGAACATGAGCCACAAACACAAAAGTGAGCATTAATAAATGCTTATGAAGTGATCCCATGCATGAATAAACAAAAGTACTGAAAACATGCAGTAGGATTGGGGAAATGCCCATTTATTTACAATAGGGTTTAGCAACATATTAGAACAGAGGAAAAATCAGTCTTGTTTACCCAAAGTTATGAAAATCTATTAAATCATAAGGTGAGAGAACTCAGTACTCCTCTCAGAACCCAGTGTGAGTTGCAAAATCCACCTACCCTGAGTTATTATCCAGCCCACATAAAGCTAATCTCCCATCTATCCTCATAGAATTAAGACACTTGGTTTCAGTAAAGGCTGTATTGTCTTTATTTCCTTCAAGGGTGGGGCAGTTTCTTCCCCCATCAGATCTGGGTAACCTTGACTATGGTGACCATGTCCACTCTCAAATCATGGCTTCCCTAAGGGCAGAACCTGAGTTTCCCCTGTTCCAATCATACTGAGAACAGGACTGTGTTTCCCAATCAGAGCTACAGCTCCCTAAAAACAGATTATGTAAGTCCCAGTTCTCCTGCATGGCACCTTCCTCCTCCAAGAGTTCTGCCCCAAATGGGCTCACTCAGTGATTTTTCCTGATTATGCCCACTGTCAGCATCTTCATTCTATTATACAAAAGGCCTGGTTCCATTCGCTCTCATCTCAAGATGGAAGGTCTGGAAAAACGATATGATTAGCAGAATTTATTACTTGGCATTCTGCTAGTTGTTGGATAGGCAAGTCCTGCCATTCTTCTCACCCCCCACTCCATTCCCAGGTCAGGGCTCTGTAGATCACTGCCTGGGTGGTAAGCAAGGGGATTTACAAGAGCTAAATCAGAGAAGTTCATAACCATTAAGGGCTTACCTCCAAAGTGAGCTCTCCGTCACACTGCCCAGGTTGAAGTCATAGAGCTTGGTCAGAATCAGTATCACCTGCAGGGGGAGGGGAACGGGAAGGGGAAAGATACAGGAGAAGAGAAAGGCTTCCTTTAGGTTGTGTAACAATATATAATACATCTCTGATCCCCCTAGACGAGGGTTTAGCATTTATCCATTAAAGTTGAGGGTATTAGAGGATCAAGCAGGAAAAAAGAAATCATTAATTTAATGCATCCCTGTAACTGCTTGCATTTATTTTAATCCCAGTGATGCTTTGCATCTGAAATCAAACATGCCAACAGGAATTAATTGGGCATTTTCAGCCTGTTTCTTCACATCTGTACCTTTTCAGGGTCAGGGGCAAAGATGGGCTAGCTCCCTTCTCCAAGTTGGACACCTGGAGATAAAGTTTTCTTTCTAGTCTAGGTGCATCTGATTAACTAAAAAAGCTGTGTGAGTACCCATCCCTAATCTTCCATTGACCCATCAAACGGGGTTTGATGTTGGTAATGATGAACTGAGTGGATCAAAGGCCTGCAATTCCTTCTCAACCTTAATCAGGTGGCAGAACGACTAGTAAAGCACTAATCCAGAATTCCACTGGTGTAGAAGTCCATTCTTATCCTCAGGTTAATCAGGTTGTTGTCATTATATACATATGACATATATTCAATAATATATATTGATTGTCCTTCAAACATGCTAACCACTCTTGTTCTTCAACTTACTCATTTCCCATGAGCTGCTCCTCCACTACATCCCAGTTACATACAAAGGTGCTCATACCCGTAATTACCATCACACACAAATATAACACTTCCATATTAAGAAATTCTGGAGTCTCCTTATCTAATCATATCCTATTGGCTTTTCACCTTTCCTGAATCCCTAGCCTCTTTATCATTTCATCAGGCGTGCCCTGTGCCAGGCCTCATCAGCTCCCATAGATTGAATTATCATCTCTTTGCTGATAATTTTCAGATCTATCTATTCTGTCCCAAACTCTCTATTGACTTCCAGACCTCCAACTACCTTTCAAATTTTCTGTAGAAACTCAAACTAAACATGTCCAAAACTGAATTCATTATCTTCCTTCATAAAATATCCCTTATCTTCCCTATTACTGTGGAGGGCAACACTCTCCTCCCAGTCCTTCAGACTTGCAATCTAGAAGTCATCCTCAATTCCTTACTTTCTCTCACCCTTCCTCTCCACTACTCCCCCAATATCTAAGCTGCTATCAAGGCCTGTTGATTTCACCTCTGTAACATCTCATATACACTCCCTTCTCTGGGAGAGGGGAGTTTAGCATGTATTATGTGTTAGGCATTGTACTAAGTGCTGCCCACCCTGGGGCAGGTCCTCATCACTTCACCCCTGGACTTTTGCAACAGTTTGCTGGTGGGTCTGCCTGCCTCAAGTCTCTCCCCACTCCAATCCATCCTCCATTCAGTCAGTTAAGTGGTTTTCCTAAAACACAAATCTGACCATGTCACTTCCCTATTTAATAAACTCTAGTGGCTCCCTAATACCTCCAGGATTGAATGCAAAATCTTATGTTTGGTATTCAAAGTTCTTCATAATCTAACCCCCTCCTACCTTTCCAGTTTTCTTAAATTTAACTGCCCACCACATACCCTTTGATGTAGTGACACTGACCTCCTGACTGTTCCACAAAAAGACACTCCATCTCTCAGCTCTAGACATTTGCTCTGATTGTACACCATTCTTGGAATGTTCTCCCTCCTCTGCTGTGCCTACTGACTTTCCCTGGCTTTCTATAACTAAGATCTCATTTTCTATAGGAAGCCTTTCCCAACCCTTCCTACATAATATTATTTCCTATTTATTCTATATATAATTTGTGTGTGTAAGTATGTATATGTGTGTGTATTTGTTTGAGTATCATTTCCCCCATTAGACTGTAAGGCTTGTTGAAGGTGGAGACTGTCTTTTGCCTCTTTTTGCATCCCCAGCACTTAGCACAATGCCTAACACATAATACATGCTAAACAGAGGTCCACCTGTTTACCACCATTCATCATCATATTCTTGTCTCAGGATGTACTTAGGAGGTATAGGTGTCAACCATCTTAAATAATATGGTGGAGAGGTTTGGCACAACAGCTCCATGGGAAGCTCTTTGTCTTATCCTCATGGGTTTCTAAACCCATCTGCTTGCTGGGAGTCAGTCCTTGCTATCTAAATTGTCTAGGCAGCAGCTTGGGTGTATCTGAATGCAGGAGCCTGCATGCCCATGCACCTGAATCAATTTTAATCAAAATGCAGGTGCCTAATATACTTCGCCCGTCTGCACGCGTGATAATCCAGTTACACATAATTGTGTTTATCTAAATTTAATGCACAACTCATTGCACTTTTCTCCGCTCCTTCCCTTGCCACAATTTAACTTCCTCCAGTTCATTTAAACCTCAACCATTAAACCCTTTGAGATAATGAATTTTCAGCTCTGGATATGGGACATTCCATTCTAGGTATCCATTTAAGACTAAAGAAAGATAATCAGACACTCTATTGAACGTTTTTATGGCAGTTAAATGACAACAAAATACTCCATGAGGAGATTTATTCCCTAGTTTCCCTGTCCAGTACCCCAGGGGGTCAGTCTGCATCGGCACCATTCCCTTTACACAGATGAAGCAAAAGCTACAGAAAGTTGTCCTGAGTTGTCCAAGGTCAAAAAGGGGCTGGCATGATGTGCCAGGCCTCTGCGTGGTCACCCAAGAATAGCCTGTCATGCTCCTCCCACTTTGTTTTCTCAAAGGAACCAAAGGAGAATGGGCCAGGAAGACAATGAACACAACAGAAGTGCTGCATGATATAATCAGCCTCTAGAGCAGTGGTTCTCAACCTTCCTAATGCTGTGACCCTTTAATACAGTTCCTCATGTTGTGGTGACCCCCAACCATAAAATTATTTTCGTTGCTATTTCATAACTGTAATTTTGCTATTGTTATGTATCTATCTGATATGCAGGATGTATTTTCATTGTTACAAATTGAACATAACACACAGGTTGAGAACAGCTGCTCTAGACCATTCTTGTCTACTACATGGGATTTGTTCCACGGAATTATCATGTGTCTCCTGAGTATACAGCATGGAGCTGGGCACTGCCAATGAGAGCCATATCCTGGGTCCCATGCCAGGACCCAAAGATCCAATCTTACTTTCAGTGACATGGAAGCCAAGGCTGACATATCTTCCCCACACACCCTAGTGAGACCAAGCCCCATCCCCTAAGGTGAAAGAGGTGTCATGCTGGACCTGCCATCAGGAGACCTGGCTTCATAATCCTGCCTCCAACTTGTACTAGGTGACCATCCACAGGTCACATGATCTCTCTAACCCTTACTCTCTTCATCAACAAAATAGGGGTGGTAATAATAAAACCTCAAGTCTCTGCTTCAATTCAATAAACATTCATTAAACCTCTGCTATGTCCCAAGCACTGTGCTAAGAGCTGGGAATTAAAAAAAAAAAAGACAAAAGCAAGCACCTACCCTCAAGGAGCTTACAGCCCAATGGAGGAGACTACATACAAATACATATAAATATATGTGTGTGTGTGTGTATACACACAAAGAAAGCTATATACAGGATAAATAGGATATAATTAAAAGGGAAAGCACTGGAATTAAACAGGGGTTAGGAAAGGCTTCCTGTAGAAGGTGGAGTTTTATACAAAACTTAAAGGAAGCCCACAAGCTCAGTAGTCAGAGGGGAGGAGGGAGAATGTTCCAGGTGGAGGAGGGGGACTGCCAGAACCAAGAGAACTGTTGTGAGAATCAAATAATATCATTTGTGGATAAACATCAGCTTTCATTTTCCAGAGATATTGCCATCCTGAGACAGAGGAAGATAGAATATAGACTCACAGAACATCTGCTGAAAAATCTATTTTGTCTATTATCTAACTGAATCATCTCATTTTTTCTGACAGGGAAACTGAGGTCCAGAAAAGAGAAGTCACTTAGTCAGGGTCACATTGAAAATGAGCAAAGCTGAGAGGAGAGGGGTCTCCTGATTCCCAGTTCAATGCTCCTTTTCATTCACAGGGCTGTTTTGATGCTAAAAACTGCTTCTGTGTCTCTACATTAATACTAAATCTTTCCATTTACATGTAATTTTGATTCGTCAGAGGTGGTCCATACTTACAACTGCTCTCACCTTTAGAAACAGGGTTGGGGCAAGAAAAAGAGAGGAAAGGGAACGAGTAAATATGGGAGAAAAAAATCCTACTGTTCCCAAGAGAAAGGCCCAGGCAAGCAAGCTCAAGGGGCTTAGCATTCATCTTGTAGCCTCTCTTCCCCGGGAGTCTAAGAGAACAAGGAAATTAATAAAGCTGTGAAGAGATGATAATGTAACCTTTAGGCATAAGACATGTTATGTGTGGCAAACAAACAGAGACAGAGGAGGGGCAGACCTTGCCAGTGAGGCCTTCACTTAGTGAGCAGACAGGTTGAGCCTGTCAAAGGCCACCTGGGAGCAAGGGATTTCTGACAGGAGGAGGGAGAAAGAAAAGCCAGTCCAGCCTGAAATTAGTAAATCAGTCGGATGAGTCCCCTGGCTTCAAGGCTCTCATTGACAACATATTAGGGATTTAGAATCAGTGTACACCTCTCTCAGAAAACTCCCACGGATGCACCTGACAGATGCCCAGGAATCCTGGGCTTAGTTTGTATAACTCTAGGAATACAGCAAAACTACCCTTTCTTCTCTGTCTTGACACCTACACTACCATCCCACCCTCTAAGAATGGTGACTGCAGAGAGAGAAAGAGGAAAGGGAGCCATGAGAGAAGGGAGAACTAGGACAGGATGGTGGGGATGGCAGAAATGGCTGGGCAGGGCCAGCCACTGCCCCCTAGAATTGTGAAGTCACACAAGTCTGCCTTTGACTCCTCCCACCCCCTGCTGTCTTTCCCCACTTGGCAGCTCCAGTTCTTAGAAAGACAATTGCTTATTTAAAATTTTGTCTCTGAGGGATACATTGCTCCAAGTATGGACGGAATACCCCCAAAGCCCTCCGCACTCCTCAAACAAGCCCTCAAACAACCTCTCATGTCCATCAGAGGAGGTCAGTCATATGACAAGCCCTAACTAACCATCCCTCACCCTCCCTCTGTCCCCCTGTACCTTTGCTCATCTGCTCCTTATTCCTAGAATGCCCTTTTTACTATCTCTCTTTTACCCTCTCTCTTGTCATCTATGCTTTTTGAAATTTTATCAGTCTTTCAAGGCCCAGATCAACTGTCACTTCTTCTGTGAAGGTCTCCTTGATACCACCCTACTCCCACCCCCATCCAAAAGTGAATTCTCCTTCTTCTGAATTCCCATTGCATTTTTGCATCCCTCATCACCCTTTTCTTTGCCCTATAACTATTTGTGTGTTTATCCTAGCTCCTCTCTTGGACTATAAACTCCTTGGAAGGGAGAAGAATATTTTATACAATTAAGTATATCATAAATGCTCATTGTATGAATTAAATGTTAACATTCAGATGACTTAATGCTTTCCCCTTCCTGGGAACATCTGTATTTCAAAATGAGGCAATGCCTTAACATAAATTACAGAATTTCAGTTACCTGGCAGAGTACTTCTGGAAGGGAAGAACGTTCTACTGAACTCCTTAAGCCAGGAGTTCCCAACCTTGGATATACATGCCCTCAGGAGGTACAGGAAATATTTAGTAAACCATTATATTTATTTATATTTCCATATTACAAGATATATTATACTGAATGATATAATCATATTTATGTAATCATTATAACACATATTATGTAATCATATTATTTATATAATACATTATATAATGTATTTGCATATATAGTTAGCATATACATTATTTCCTTTCATATAGAAAAGAACCTATAGGAAAGTTTACTGAAACTCAAAGGGTATACGGATTTTTAAAAAGAAAAAAAGGTTAGGAATCCCTATCTTAAAGCATATGAGTAAGGCTTCTATCTCCTTTGTCTATGTCTAAAGTAATCCCTGCAAATGGAAAAAACGGCTTATCAATCCCTTTCCCTCCCTCCCTTTAATAGAAATCATTCAACCGAATGCAAAAGGTTTGAATTCCGTCTAAGATCACCTTCCCCCAAAAGATTCATAAGACCTAGCCCCTACACCTTTAAAAAAGAAGCTTCTGATACCTGAACTACTAGGGATCCTTCCAAAATAATAATATCCGTTAAGACAAGGGATACACCAAGCCTAGTGTATAAACCTGTCTCCGCTACTTATCTCCAGGAGGAAGACAAAGAAGCCTAAGGGAACCATTGTCTTATGAGAGGATGACAAAGTCTGCAAACTTGTCCGTTGCAAGAGAACATAGTAGCCTTCAAGCACATTAGCAGCAGCATGACCTTTTGTACTCATAAAATTTTACTACAAACGAAAATTACTTTAGTTCATTAAGCTTGCCTGAATATATTTAAAGTTTTCAAATGGTAGATTTCCCTTTTGCCCAAGCAACCATCTTTTCACCCTGCCAACTACACACACACATACACACATGCACACACACACACACACATGCAGTCAATAGTATTTATTTTCAGATTCCTAGAATGGAAACAATACAGAAAGCACAGGGAGAATGCCATGAACTGATACCCTCCAAGGGAAGTCAATTCAGGAAAACTGGAGAGTATCAAGATAAATGTTCTAATGATGCAAGCCCATATGATTCCAATGGAGAAAAAAGAAAGGTGACGTACATAAAGAGATTGTTGTGACCATACAGGGAGTTCATCCATAAGCGGAGATATAAAATGTCCACACAGAAGAGGTGGAAGTGAGGACAGGTAAGTAAGGATGAATACCAGTACAAGTAATTGAGGACAAAGTGGAGTGACCCGGTAAAAATAGTGAGAGGTAGCATGGTAGCATCAGTGGATGAGGTACTAGACTTGGAACCAGGAAGACTTGGATTCAAATTCCACCTCAGACAATTACTCCCCTTTTGACTGCAAGCAAGTTGCTTCTCCTCTGTGCCTCAGCTTCCCCTTTTATAAATGTAAAGAATTGGATCCCTTATAACCCTGAATCCATGATCTTATATGTCAAGAAGTCCAAAGCCCAATGTTAACTGGGACCTGTAATAAATGCCAATGATGGCAGAAGGGACTTGTAAAGGTATCTTGGCATCATGAGTAAGATCAAAGGATGGTAGATACATTTTAGGATGGACATTGTCAATCGGACAGAGCCGGCTTTGGAGTCAGGAGGACATGAGTTCACATCTGACCTCAGACACTTACTAGTTGTGAACCTGGGCAATTCAGTTAACCCAGTTTGCTTCATTTTCCTCAGCTAGAAAAGGAGCTGGAGAAGGAAATGGCAAACCACTACAGTATCTTTGCCAAAAACAAACCCCAAAAGGGGTCACAAAGAGTTGACACAACTGAAATAATCAAACAACCACAAGCACATCCAAAGGCCAAAAGAGATATCAAGATAGTGCTAGGATTTGAAGGCATTCCATGATAGGATCAACCAAAGGAAACAGGGAAACTTAGCAAAAATAACAGAAGACCTAGCGGGCAGGGATATGATCTTTGTTTTCAAGTCGATATCTTACTTTACCTCAAAGGGAAGAACTGTGACCAAAGAGCAAATTTACAAGGAGGTTTACTTATGAGACAAAAATCACGGCAAGTGGACACGTCCTGACATAGAACAGAGGAGACTTGCACCTGAGTTCCCTGAGTGAGCGCCCTGGCACTGGCAATCTTTAAATCAGAAGACTGCTTGTCTGGGACATTTGTAGATAGGATTCATGTTTCAGGTAGGAGTTAGATCCAACGGTCTCTGAGATTCCCACAAAATCTATCTAGGGGGCACAGTGGATAGAGCACTGAGGCTGGAGTCAGGAAGGCATGAGTTCAAACACTAGCCATATGACACTAGGCAAGATATTTTACTTCTGCTTCATTTTCCTCCTCTCTAAAGTGGGGGCAATAATAGACTCGATCTTCCAGGGTTGTCGTGAGGATAAAATAAGATATTTGTTCAGTTCTGTGCAACCCTTAAAGCACTACACAAACAGTAGCTCTTATTTTGTGACAATCTTGAGACTCTCAGGTTGTAAGTGAGGAAGGAAAGGCTGAAGTGTGAGGAACACGAAGTAAAGGAAGGAAGCAACAGACAGTATTGATTGGGAAGAAAGAAGAAAGATCAATCAACAGACCTGAAGTTATGAAATCTTGGCTCTATTGTTGCACGACATTGAACAAGGTCTCAGTTTCTTCTCCTGTAAAAATGAGAGGATTAGGTAATGGCTAAGCTTCCTTCCAGCCCTTGTGCTCTATGTACTTCATACTTCAAGGTCTAGGTTGGCAGCCAGAGAAACTCCCAGGATATTAATCCATTGGCTGAACTACTGAAGGCCTAAACAGCAAAATAAAGTGGTCTTGACAGGAGCCACAGGAGGGAGCAGGTATTGAGTGGCCGCCCTGGAATGGAAGAGACGAGCAGAGAAGATCACACTGCAAGGCAAAATATGCTTGAGACAACCTGTGATCTCTCCCCAGCTGAGACAAATCGAGTACCAGAATCAAAGAGAAATACTGGGCTCTCGAAGCCATGCCATATGAGGGGGAGAGGTGCTCAAATTTGCTTCTCAACGTGTCATGTCAAAATGAGTAATGTCCTACCCCCACCATTCTGACTCCCAGGCAAAGAGGTATCATTTTCTCTTTCAGCAAAAGGGTTTATAGCTCTGGGGTTAGCCAAGGTACACAAGGGCAAAGTTGGTCATGATGAGTCCCTTTTATAAAATGGAAACCTGCTATATCCAGGAAATCACTGATTTCTACTTCAGCCATAGACTAGATTTGGCACTCTGTAAGAGTCTAGCAACAATTTCTCTGAAATACTGGGTGACCTTTATCTTACAGAGGAAGCCCTGGACTTCTACCCACCTCAGTCTATCTGAGTCCTACTCGTCCTTTAAGGCCCAGCTCAAGTCCCACTCCCTCCAGGACCCTTCCTAACCACCTCCACCATTGACTACCTCTCCCTCTTCTCAATTCCCAGAATATTTAAATGCCATTCATTTGGCATTTAACATGTACTCTTGGTACTACACAGCACAGTGGAAAACAAGAGTTGGGCTCAAACTCAGAAAGACTTGAGTTCAAAAACCACCTCTGGCACTAAGTATGTGATCATGGACATATAGTTACCTACCTCCAACAACTCCCTGTAAGTTATAGAATAAGTCATAGCCAAGTTAAAATAGGGGCTGGGAGAAGAGAAGAACTCCCATATGACAATTCTCCTTCACTGGCAAAATCAAATATCTTTTGTGTACTCTTTTTTTTTTTTTGCTTTTTTTTTGGAGGGCAATTGGGGTTAAGTGACTTGCCCAAAGTCAAATGGCTAGTTTTTGTGTCAAGTGTCTGAGGCCATATTTGAACTCACATCCTCCTGACTTCAGGGTTGGGCTCTATTCATTATGCCACCTAGCCGCCCCCATATACTCTTCTTTATCTTTTCAACTGTCTAAGTCACCTTCTCAAACAGATTTTAAGTTCAACCATATCGTTGTATTCATATGTAATGGGAATTTGATGCAAGCATACCTAAGATGTAGTGCTGATGGGAGAGACACCAGAGACCTGGTTCTTGGAGGAGACATTCTGCATTTTCCTTCTACATGGTGGGGAGCAGTTTTCCCACCCATTCATTATGCAGGCAGAACAGTTCCATGAGAACCATGAAATGAGCTATGTAGGGGGCAAGGCTACCTCCTTTCCCCCTTTAGTCTCTGTTGCTCCAAGAATCAGACTTGGAATTTTAGGGGTTTTTTGTCCTTTTCAGTTCTGGGCACAGTGGAGTCTCCCAACTTGGAACCCTTCTTCTAAGGTTATCTGGGCACATGTGAAAGTTCTATATTTGTATTCCACTGAGTACTTCACACAGTGATTTCTATCAAACCACACTCCAAAGCTCCTCTTTTACAGAAGAGGAAACCGAGGTTCAGAGTGAAGGAACTTGGTTCATTTCAATGTATTTATTACAAACTATGTGCAAGGCACTATAGTATGGTCTAACAAAATAAAAATGAAGAGGATCCCTGTCCACAAGAACTTAACTTCTTGAGAGACTATCTGCCATAATACTACAGGAATTCTTTGCCAGGAAGTCATAGATCGCAGACCTGGAGCTGGAAGGGGCCTTAGAAGTGGGTCTAAACTTCGTCCAAGCTCTTATTTTACAGACAAGGAAACTGAAAGCAGGACATATTAGTGAAACAATTCACCCAAGGACACCCATCTGGAACTAGCCAGCCTCCAGCACTCTCTGAGCCCTGCCTTGCCACCTCTTCCTTCCCTCCACTAATACAATCCCAAAAGGGGTGTATATGGTGTTCAAGGAGGACCAGAACCTCTGGTGGGGGAGTTTGCTGAGCCCCTTTCAGGGCTGTTCATCTATCTTTGGTGTCCACCTGGCACTCAGCTTTCACCTGTGACTCCAAGAAGCTGTAGGATACACAGCGGCCAGACCCCAGTAAACCTTCTTGGCAGACAGGCTACACCACCTTGAAGGTAACTGGCAGTCATCAAACCCATCAGTGAAGTAAGGTGGTGTCTGCCTACCCCAAGCTTGTGAAGACAGCCCCCCTTTCCCTCAGAATGAGCAAAAGAGGACAATTTGTTCCAGGACCATGAAGGTGACTGAAGCCCTTAGAGCTGGGTCCAACATTGAAGATGCCAGTTATTTTGACTTTTGTCTTGTCACTGGACTTTGATGACTCTGGAAGAAAGAATGAGTTGACCACTTTGTGCAACTCTGCTTCAGTGAAATTCAATTCACACACAATCAAGATGTCACCCCTTGATGTCACTGGTCCTCTTCAAAAACAATACCCAAAACTAGGTACAGCTAGGCAGCACCATAGTGTGCAGAGCACTGGACCTGGGGGTCAGAAAGACCTCAGTTAAAATCTGACCTTGGACATTTACTAGCTGTGTGACCCTGGGCAAGTCACTTAAAAACTGCCTGCTCACTTTCCTTGTCTGTAAAATGGAAATAATAAAAGCACTTACCTTGAGAACTATTTTCAGGTTAACATGATGTAATACTTATAAAGAACTCTGCAAACATGAAAGTGTTATAGCAATGCTTTAAAACAAAAAAAAGTCTCATACACACTCCTGGGGGAGATAATTTATCCAACACTGCAGCTAGCTTTGGGACCAGACCTAAGCATTAGAGGATGAGTGCTTCAAATATGCCTCAGCCTTCTATAACTAGCCAAGTCCTAGGACTCCACTGACCCCGCTCTTGACCAGTGATTTACCATCAGTCAGGCTACTGCAAATGTACCACTCTCTCTTACCTCCTCCCCATCCCCTCCAATTTCTATCTCTTGCTCAGGGATTAATGATCAAATCAACATTAACACTGCTACGGTAAAAGTTTTGACAATCTGCTGCCGTGCGGGTTCACTTAAAAAAAAAATCTGAGGGCTCTGAATCATAGACTACATACTCTGAAGGTCCACTCCCTAGCCATCACTTTCTACCATTTTAGAACCTTCCACAACAGCCCTGCTGTCCTATGTCTTTATTCCACTCTATTTGTCCTACATCCATTGTGCCTTACACAACTCCTTTTTTATTGTCAACCAAGTACATATGTTTTATATTTTATTATTCCCCTCACCTAGACATTAATTTGTACATATTTGTATTTAACTTTCTATGTACATATTGTATTCCTCTCTACTCACAAAGTGACTTGAAGACAAGGGTTACTTCTTTTTTGTTTTTGCATACCTAGACTTTAATACAAGAGTTGGCATGCCACAGGTTTTTATAAATATTTCATGAATTGAATAGACAAGTGGTGGAGCCAGAGATTTGAATCCAGGTCCTTTGACTCCAAACCAGAGTTTATTCATTTTGCCTGAAGTGACAGGAAGCTTATTACCTCATGAGACAATCCATTTTCTGGACAATTGTGAACGTTAGGACATCCTTTCTCATATTCACTCACAATGTACCTACCTCTAACTTCTTCTCTCTTCATCCTAAACTGATTGTTTGCTTAGGTAATCAATAAGTATTTTCCAACTGTTTGAGTGATAAACTGATACCTTCTTAGTTATCCTCAGCAGAATATTTGCTCCCCAAATGATGCTTTAATCCAGGGAAGAGAAGCTGTCTTCTGACATGCCCTCCTAACTCTTGTCATGCATAGAACGCTGAATAAAATGTCTCCAGAATTCAGAACCAAAGAATCACAGCATTTTCGAGCTTCAAGGGATAGTAGAGACCATTTTATCCAACAGATGGTGATACCAAGGCCCAGAGAGAAATTCACACAGCAAGTAAGTGGCAGAGTTAGGGACTGAAACCCAAGTGTTCTGATGACCAGGCCAGCATTATTCCATCCATGCTGTCTCCTCATATAATGAGAAAGAGAAAACCACAAATGATTCAGATCCTTGACATGGTGGGTGGCAGAGACTTAGTGTGCCATCAAGAACACACCAGATATCAGGAAGAATTACTCTCTTCCAGTCTTTTTTGAGAACCCACCATTCCTCTGGCAGCCCAGCGAATATTCTCCCCAGAAAGCTATCTGGGTTGCCTAAAATAAAACGAATCTGAACTTTGTCTCTATATAACTCATTGCAAATGAATATAACCCCTAGTGGCTGGTGATGATGTGATTTAAGTGCTTTCTATCATGTAGCCCAGGACGTAATAACAAAGAAGACATAATTTATTTGTATTGATTCACCAGCCCACACTTGATCATATCTCCCCCATCCTTCCTTTTGTTAAGATTCTACAGCTGCAGTTCCCAGAAATTTATCTCTTGCAAAATATCTCTGTTGAAACAGGTGCCGCACGTATCTTGGCTGCAGCAAAGGTCTCCCTCTGAGCAGGGGTAAGCTTGCCAGTAAAAGAGAGGAAAAGGTAACCCTCCCCTGCTTTCTGTCTCCTCCACTTTAGACTAAATTATTTCCCACTGTGACATGAAATAGACAGGCTGGTAGATAGAGAAATGGACCCCCAAACCCAGCCAAGTCAGAACATTGTGCAGAGGGGCAACAAAATGAAGAAGAGGAGGAAAGAGGGGGGAAGAGGGAAGGAGGGAGAGAGAGGGGGGGAGAGAAGAGAGAGAGAGAGAGAGAGAGAGAGAAAGAGAGAGAGCAGAATTAGGTAGGTGAAGGGAGGGTTGCCATAGGGCAACCTCTCCTCAAATGAAGAGGGGAGATTTTTGGATTTACAGATTTAATGATTTTTGGTCCACTCTGCTTTTCACTAGGATTATGCACATGAATCAGCCAGCAGAGAGAGTGAGTGAGCTGTTCCTAAAAGTTCAGAGAAAATATTTTCTATTCTAATTAGATGATCAGGCCAGACCAGGCCTATGGGGCTTGAGGCCTAGAGATTGGCATCAGAGAGAACAGCTGGTAGGAATCACTTTGCTTTGAACTTATTGTTTACCTGAGTGCCCCAGGAGGACTTGGCTGCAGGATAGCTGAGGCTTCTGCCAGAAAAGTGGACAGGATGGTTGTTTTACAGAGAGGGAGGGCTAAGGTAACCCAAACATGAACAGGAATCCTCCAATCCACCTTCACTCCTTTGTGAACATTCTTCCTACCTATACCTGCAGGTGCTCTGTCCAAAGGAATGTAAATTTTGATCCCTGAAACCTCCCAAGATATCTTGGGGTTTACAGACTAGATTTCTTTCTTTAGCACCATGCCTTAAACACAAATCACTCTGGCACTCATTGACTGACTAACAATAGGTCCCAGCCCAAGCCTTACTTGGTCTTTATTTGAGCCTAGGTGGCACAGAGCAAGCATAAATATTAATTATTTCTGTTTTGGCCAGAAACCCTGAAAGTTTTCCCCTACTAGACTGATTTTTTTTGACCAGGTAAAAGAGGCCATTCTTTGCCTCATTTCTTACCTAGCCTTAATCATTGAATGGGCATTGCCTCAGTCAAACTGAGACTTGGGAAATACCCTAGCTTAAAAGGGCCAAATTCTCCCACTGCATCCCAGACTGTCTCCAGTCATCCTAATCTGTATCTCACCACTGGAGGAGAGAATAAGGCTGGTGACTTTGCACAGCCCTCCCTCACTTAAATTCAATTTACTTGCAAGTCATGGCATCACCTTCCTGATGTTATGATCCTCTTTGAGAACAAAGAACAAACAATAATAATCCCCCTAACTAAAATGCAACACCTTCCCTCTCTGCTGATCACAACAGAATGCAAAGGACCTTATAGACCTAGACCAATCCTTTTAATAGACCCAATCTAGTCCTACAAGTATTTATGAAGTACATATTATGTTCAAGGTACCATCATAGGCAGTAGGGATACAAAGAAAAAAATATATATATATATAAAATTCTCTTCCCTCCATGAAAAAATTAATTTCATATGCATGCTTCTATATCCCTATGCAGACTGTAACCTCCTTAGATACAAAAATTGATCTAGGACTACCGGAAGAATATTGTTTCAGGAAAGCCCAGTCCATGCTTTACTTCACTCCCTATTCTCAGGCCACCACTCCTACAACCTATTCAACCAATTCATACCCTTCCCACCCCAGACCTTGTTCTCCAGTTCTCAAACTGGTCACAAAAGAAGGATCATTTGCCTCTTACTGAAATTGAGGCTGTGCTGAAATGGAGTCAAATGGAGCCCAGGCTCACAGACTACTGGAACTGGGAGGGACTTTAGAGACCGCTATGCCCAACAACCTAATTTTTTGGAGTTGGAAACAGAGTTAGAGTTATGCCCACATCAGGAAACGGTCAAGAACCCATTTCCTGATGCGTAGTTCAATACTTTTCCAATCAGGTTGTTGAAATGTGGCCTCCCTCTAGAGCAGTGGTTCTCAACCTTCCTAATGCTGCGACCCTTTAATACAGTTCCTCATGTTGTGGTGACCCCCCCCAACCATGAAATTATTTTTGTTGCTACTTCATAACTGTAATTTGCTACTGTTATGAATCTATCTGATATACAGGATATATTTTAATTGTTACAAATTGAACATAACCCAAGGTTGAGAACCACTGCTCTAGGGTATGAGGACATCAGCCCTTTCAAAGAAGTGGCCCTTGGTCTCATAACCAAATAGCTGAAAGGAGAAGTGGAAACCTTGCTCCTTCCATGTGTGCCCTGATCCCAAGCTCAGCTCCTACCACCACCAGTAAATTTCTGATTCTTGATAAAGTTTGGGTAGCTTAGTAGGACAAAGCTTTAAGAGACAGCTCCCCCAGGAAGATAACTGTCCTTCAAAAGAGGTTGACTGACTATCCCCCTCCTTCGCCTTTCCTAAAGCCACATTCCCACAACCTACCTCTCCAACAGTATTTCTTACCAAGAAGACTAGGCTTAGAGGGTGCTACATTAATGGATTTTTAGGTCTGGAAAAGCATTTCCCCTTCCCTAGTGGCAAAGCAGCCTTTGTCTCTTGTAGGGTTCAGGGGCCCTGAAACATACATCACTTTCATCTGACAGCTAAGTGAGAAAGGGATAGACTTCTGGACTTGAAGTCAAGTAGACCTGAGTCACAATCTAGTCTCAGATACTTACTGGTATTATGGCCCTAGCCAAATCTGTCTGCCTCAGGTTTTTTTTATCTATAAAATAGGTATAATAGGACCTATTTGCCAGGATTTTTATAAGAATAAAATGAGAGGAAAATTGTAACGCACTTTGTAAACCTAATGCTTTATAAATACTAATAATTATTAGCTATCACAAGCTAACTCTCTATACTTTCAACCTAGTCCACCTGTTCAATTACCCCCATGCACTGTCCCCATCTAACTTGGGAAATTCTGGAAATCCAAAGAAAGCAAAACTTTGAGGGAAGAAAAATTTGTTGAAATACATCTTGCAAGAAGGTACAACCTTCTAGCAAGAGCTAAGATACTATCTCCCCTACCCTCTCTCATTCCTTACCCAAATGGAAAATGACATACTACTGCTGCTTTTTGTATATTGGGGCACAGAGTAGCTTCAAACAAACCCTGAAAAGCCAGTACTATTTGCACTGAGAGAAACAGTTGACTAGGGAAGGGCATCTGGTCTGGCAAACTCCCTCTCCACTCCTAGGCTAGACCAAAGCTGAGGTCTCATTAACAGTTCCTGGTCCTTTCTCTCCCCAATTCCTATCATCCTACCCTGTGGTTATCACTATCAGCCACCATTGACTCTACCCAGCCACAACTCCACCCCTATGCCACCACAAGGCTTCTGATCTCTTCCTTGGAGGAGTATAACCATCAGTGGCCTTGTAAAGTTCCCACCCTTGGGCAAAGCCCTAGTCATCCCATCCTACTTATGTCTCTATGAAGGTATAACCTACAATCAATCCATCCTCAGGGTTCAAAATTGCCAAACTCCTCAAGTTCACCTCATCATCACTGTAAGTGATTTTCTGACTGAAAGGGTAGTTGTGTTGTTCAGTTGCTTCTGTCATGTCTGACTCTCCCTGACCCCATTTGGTGTTTTCTTGGCAAAGATGTCAGAGTAGTTTGCCATTTCCTTGTAGAGCTCATTTTTACAGATGAGGAAACTGAGATATAATGGTAGAGAAGAATAATTACTAGCATTCTTATAGTACCTACTGCGTGGCAGGCTATGCTAAGTGTTTTACAAATATTCTATCATCTGATCTTCACAACAGCCCTGGGAGGTTGGTGCTATTATTATCCCCACTTTACAGTAGAGGACACCAAGGCAGATAGAGGTTAAAATGTCTGAGGCAGGATTTGAACTCAGATCTTCCTGACTCCAGGTCCAGCACTCTATTCACTGAACCACTTGGTTACATTTATCATTTGGACGGCATTAGAATGCTAAGTTTAAGGCATCTAGTTTTGGGGCCTCAAATTCAACCCTGGATTAGGGATGTAAAACTTGGTACTCAGAAAACTGAACAAAGAAGGCACAAGAAATAGAGTTCTGTTCTCTTGCTGTAGAATTATAAAATGTCTAATAAAGAATTTTTCAAGGCCACATGATCTAACTCTTATCTTTTACAGATGAGGAAACAGATTCAGGAAGGAGAAGGGACTTGACCAAAGTCAAAGTGGGAAGGAGGCAAAGCAGAAACTAGAAACCAGATCTTCTGTGCCCATGCCAAGGTTTCTCACTGTTACACCAGGCAGCTTTTGGGGGATGAGAGCTACAGACCCTGAATCTCTCTGCACCTTCCCTACTCTTAAGAAAAAGTTGTTCTTTCCAGGTATTGAGTCACCCTCCAACCTTCACACCCTCCTCCTCCAAGCCACCCACCACACAGAGCATTCAGCCTGACTCAGGCTCAGTTTCTCTTTCCAAAATAGAAGCTGTGACTCAAAGCAGCAGGTAGTACATGAAAAGGGGATTCAGAATCACTATCTCCCACTACCCAGGGCTCCCAGGAGTCCCACTCAGTTTGGAATCATAGGGTGAAATTCTGCTCAGAGGAGGAGCCAAACCAGGGACAGAGGCAGGTCATCAATGTACCGTTTCTGAGCCCCTAAAAAGGATGTACTCCGTTCCTGTGCTAGGTACTATGGGGGAGAGCAAAAGGAGAAGGAAAATACACTCTTCTGCCCTTAGAATAACTCATCAACTAGGTGAAAACACAAACTGTAAACCTATAAAACATACTTAGAAGAGGCAGTGTATGATGTAACAGGTAAATAGTAAGGACAGTAGGTGCTGCAGGACTCTAGAGGAGAGAAAGATCAAATCAGGCTGAGGAATTTACGGAAAGGTTCATGGAAGAGGATGTGCTTGAAGTGGACTTTGAAGAAAGGATAGGATTCCAATAAGAGAAGAAAAATAAGGCTAAAACCATGAGCAAAAGCATGGGGAAGACAAATGGATATCCTGTTTTTAACAGAGGCCACAAGTAGAATCATACAGTGGAAAGACTTCTGAATTTGGAGTCAAAAGACTAGGGTCTAAATCCTGGCTTTGGTGCTCATTATGTGCCATTGGGCAAGTCCCTTTACCTTCCTTGACCACAGTCTTTTCATCTGTAAAATGAGGAGATTGGATAATTTGGTCTCTAACAATCCATTTAATGCTAATTTTTTCAGCCCAGATCATTCTCAGAACCACAAAATCTCAGTTTATAAGCTCCTTGAGGACAGGGACAGTCTTTTGCTTTTCCTTTTTTTTCTTCCCCAAGACTTAGCATGGGGCCTGGCATATATGAGGCACTTAATAAATGTTTACTGATTTATTGAGAGTTGGACAGGACCTCAGAGGCCATCTTCTCCAACCTACACCTGAAGAATCTCTAATATTAATAGCAACCAGAAGAAGTAATCACTAGCATTTATAGGGCTTTAAAGTTTGCAAAACATATAATCTCTATTTTACAGGTAAGGAAAACTAAGACTGAGAGAAACTTCATGACTTATCCAGGATCCACAGCAAGTGGATACCCAGCAGCTGTTACTACATGCCCAGGTGGTTATCCAACTATTTCCAGTAAGGGGAAACCTTACCGGAGGTAAGTTTAAAAAACTTAAAGATTTCCAGTAAGGGGAAACCTGCTACTCCCTGAGACAGCTCATTCCACTTTTAGATAACTTTGATTGTTAGAAAAGGTTGATTTTTCCTTATTTCAAGCCTAAATTTACCTCCTTGAAATTTCCAGTGCCCTTACATCTGCCTCTACCTCTGCTACTGCCACCACCACCACTACCACCACTACCACCAACCCAACCAAGAAAAAAGCAGAAAAATCTAATCTCTCCTCTATACACAGGCCTTTAAATACTTGAAAGCAGCTATCAGGGACCCTCTAGTTTTTCTGAGAGCTAAATAATCTCTCTTCTAAGTGACAGCTTTTCAAATACTTGAAATTAGCTTCTGTGCTCTCTTAAAGGCTTTTCTTCTTCAGGCTAAGCATTCCTCCTACTCAATGAAGCAAATTCAAATTTAAGAAGTTTGTACAGGGGGATAAACAGGAGAGGAGGAGAAACAGAAAGGTTGGGTCCAAACTGGGGAGAGCTTTGAATGCCAGAGAAAAGTATGGACTTTAACCTCTAGATTGGGGGGGATGCTGGAGGAATCTTTTTTTTTAGACACCAGTATTTCCCAGCAGTTACAAGTGAAAACTGTGAGCTAGTCCTAGGAGAGTCCCTCAAATGAAAGCTGTCTCCAACAGCTATTTGGTGGTGAAGGGAGCACACCATGGGCTGCAGCAACATGGGGAAGAGCCAGGTGGTTAAAAGGCCTACTCATTTTGTTTCTTTAGTATCTCCCCTCAAAACCTAGCTCCCAGAGGTTTCTTGCACCCAACGGGCACTTGACAATGTTCACTGATTGATTGATCTAGTCAAATTACATTGTAGGACAGAAATCTGATGGGAAAATTCAAGTGGTTTCCTAGGAACTAAGGACCATTTGACTTTCCAAAATCAGAACAGAGAATTAATAATATTGATAACAATAACAAGAACAAAAACAATAGCAACCCTTCAAGGTGTTGCTGGTACATTTCCTAGGAACTAAGAACTATTAGACTTTCAAGATCTGAACTGAGAATAATAATAATAATGCCAACAATAATAAATCACAAACAAAAACAACTGGAACACGTTAAGGTGTTGCTGATCCTAGAATGCAATTTTCCATGAACTAAGACTTTCCAAGAACAGAACTGAAAATAATGATGGTGATAACTGATGATGATAAAAATAACAATAATCTATAACAACACTATGGATTTCAAAAGTCTTCTACATATGTTATCTCATTTTATCCTCCCTACAACTCTGTGATCTAGTTGCTATTAATATACCCATTTTGCAGATGAGGAAATTGGGTCTGACAGAAGTTAAATGTCTTGACCAGGGTCACCTAACTTCTGATCTTTCTGATTCCAAATCCAGTGCTCTAAGCAATGTGCAATACAACTAATATCTACAGTGACACAGGAAAAGTCTTTAGGGGTCAGTTTAACCTTTTAATTGTACAGAAGACTAAACTCTCTTCAAACCTAGAAGAACATGGAGAGGCAAAATGGTGGAGAAGAAAGACAATTGAATATGGAGTCAAAGACCCTGGGTCTTAATCCTGACTATGGCACTCATGACTTGTGCATTGTGCAATCTGCTTCCTCTCTCCTGGTCCCAACTTCTTTCTCTGTGAAATGGAAAGGGTGAGGAGAAGGGAGTTATATGATCTCAAAGCTCTCTAACAACCTCGGAATCTGTCAAGGCTGACTCTGTGATGATGGATATGTCCACCGCCCTCACCAGTTACAATTCACGCTATCATTTAGCTAAAAGAGTCATGTTCCTACTCAAACCTGAATCATCTTTGACAGCCTTTGCAAGAGGCCAGATTGTACCACACTGATGCTTTTGCCTCAGAAAATTGGACTTATTTCAGTAACTCTGGTGACTCAAGGATGTCAAAACCTCCAGAAACAAAATTTCACTGGGAGAGTGAGGGGGTGGAGGTGGTGGGGGGATTGGAAAACATTGTCTATAGTGGCAAGGGCCCCTTCCAACAGGTTGACGTGGAAACATGCATAAAGCCAAGGTGGAAGCAGGCATCATCTACCTGGAAGCTGGAGAATGAGCCCTGCTGCTCCTAGATAGGAGCCTTTTTTCATGCTGGAGTTATTGTTCAACATGAATGAAGATTCCTTTCTATATTCAAAAGTCCCTGTAATTCTTCAGTGGGGTCTCTAATTAACACAGAATGAGTGGCAGACAGGGCAGCATGTACAAACATTCCCCAACATCCCAATACCCCCTGTATTGTTTGGTGGATGGCATCATATACTCAGTGCCACGTGCCAGGACAGCATAGAGACAGCAGCATGCCACTGTTGGCTGACTGTGGGTAGGCAGCCAGCAGGCAAGAGCCCCAGCTCTCAACATGGCACCTCTTCATCTCTAGAACACAGCCAAATCCTAGTTTGGGAGGCTGAATACCATATTTTATAGAAGCAAGAAGTTTAAATTAAACCTTTTTTCTCCAAAATTGTATGAGTAAACAAAGCCAAGCCATTTTTCTTTTGGAATCTGTATTAATTTGACACTCAATGTCATTTACCCTGCTGCATTGATCAGGTAGACTTTGGTTCCTACAAGTCTGGGCCTGGGGTGGGGATGGGTAAATGGAAACAAAGTTGCCACCACCATAGGTAGAGAGTTCCAAGGGGCTGAAGTTATAGCTCCCTGCTGATGTTTCTATCTTTAAGTGATTAGAAGGGAAAAACAAATGAGCATCATGGGGGAAACCAGTGAGTGATGGACCATCCTAGCTACTGGAATGATGGGTGGGTATAAAAGGCACTGAAGTGGGAAGTCAGAGTATATCTTCATAGGATCAGTATGGATTCTCTGAGTAAAGACTGCAAATAAGAGCTAGTCCTGCTTACCCTAGAACCACTGCTAGGTGCAGTATCTGTCCTCAGGACCTAGAACAGGGAACTGTGCGGTGAGCCACAGAGCTGCCAACTTGGCCACAGCCTGTACAAGGTTCTACTGCTTGCTCTGGGTCTGGTCACAGTCTTGGTATTCTCTCCAACAGAACCTTACTCTACCCTTTTCAGGTTCAATATGTTGCCTCCAGTAGATTGTAATCTCCTTGAGGGCAAGGACTCTTTTCCTTTTAAATTTATATCCCAACCTTTTTTTTCCCAGCATCCATTATGAATTATAGACTCCTAGACACCCAGGCTTAGACACTAGAGGTTATTTAGTCTAGCCAGCTTTATGGCAACTGTCATAGATTTTTCTTTGCATACTATATTTAAATGTATGTGTGTGTGTGTATATATGTGTGTATATATGTGTGTGTGTGTGTGTGTGTGTGTGTGTGTGTGTGTGTATACACACACATATTTTTTTTTCTCAGTATATCTCCCATGCTAGTCTGTAGATTCCATGAGGGCAAGGATGATGTTCTTACTCTTCTTTAACTCCCCCATATCATGGAGCCTAGAAACCTAAAAAGGGTGATTAGATCAGTAAATGTTTTCTAAATGAATGAACTAAAGCACATGCTTGACAGGAGTAGATGCTTAGTAAGTATTGGTTGAGTGAAAGCATATACCTGGCATAAATTCTTGCCCATAGCTTGTTTGTATAGAGTTGCTTACCAGCTGTTTCCTCCATTAGACTGGGAGTTCCTTCAGAGCAGGGACTGATTTTTTGCCTTTCTTTGTATCCTCTGAGATTAACATAGTGTCTGACACACAGTGAACATTTAATAAATTGCTTCCTGGCGTTACTTTTTTGTCATTCAGTAATTTTCAGTCTTGTGTGACTCTTTGTGACCCCATCTGAGGTTTTTTTTTTTTTGGTAAAGATACTGAGTGGTTTTCCATTTCCTTCTTCAGCTCATTATACAGATAAGTAAACTTCGGCAAACAGGGTTAAGTGACTTGTCTAAGGCCATACTCCTAATAAGTTCCTGAGGTCAAATTTGAACTCAGGAAAACACCGAATCTTCATTTAGAGATATAAATTTTCCCTAAGTACTGTTTTGGCTGCATCCTACAAATTTTGGTATGTTATTTCATTTTTATCATTCTCTTTACCCCCCCACTTAATAAGATTTTATTTTTTTTCAATTATATTTGAAGATAGTTTTCAACATTCACTTTTAAAAGATTTTGAGCACCTTTTTTTTCTGCCTCTCCTCTTTTCCTTACCCCTTTTCCTTTCCCCTTTCCCCAAGATGCCATGCAATCTGGTATTGGCTATACACGTACAATCAATATTAAACCTATTTCCACATTAAAAAAAAAAGATGATGAGTTTTCCTGACTCCGGGCCTGGCATTCTATATATTGCACCACCTGGTTAACCTAAGGTTAACATGAGCTCACTTCCTCCTCCATTTTGGACAGTTTACCATTTTTACCCCAACAAAATAACACATCCCTTCAAAATGTTAGTAGCCCAATAGACTGGAATAGGAGTAAGGAACTCAGGTTCATTCATGGCTCTGCTATTAATGTTCAGAAGTTTATATGGTTCATAGTTCACTAGTTTATCTCCATTACTTCCATGAAGGAGCAGAAGGAAACTGAGCAAAGCCTTTACAGGGACCTACAAGTACCAGAACGTTCTATACAAATCTCACAACTACCTAGTTGTCTGCCCTGTTAAAAGGCAAACTCCCTGGAGGAAGAGACTTGGTTTTGCCTTTCTTTGTGCCTTTGGTACTCAGTTCAGTACCTTAATCAACGCTTGTTGACTAAATGATGATTAAGCCAAATCTAGAAATAGCTAGGGAGTGTCTACCATCATCGCCACAGTCTTAATTGGGAATAGTAGCGGAATAGCCTCTGAACGTCACTATTTCTCAAAAGCTGATAAATGGTTCTGATAGAGGATGAGCTAAGCAGAGGGCCACTAACAAAATTCATTCCCATAATTGCTATTAATTACTACTGGACTCATGAATGTTCATTGTATGATCCATATATATTATTTTTAAGTGTAATGCATGTGTTATATGTTTATGGCAATAGATAGGTTGTGGGCTAAAGACCAAGTATGGATCCCAAAATTAGCAAATTTATTAATTGGGGTTCTATTTGCACTTCTATAATGAAAGGTAATCATCTGCTATTAACAGACAGTCAGGAGAAAGAGAAAGCGAGCCTCTGAGCCAGGAAACCCAGAATGTAAGTCCTGTGTCTCACAGGTACTGGCTGTGTAAATCACTTAACCCTTTTAAGTCTTGTCTGCCACTGTGCACCCCTCCATACCCACCCAAGCATTTATAAATTGATAAATGACGGAGCATTTGCTGATCTGTTCTGAAAAAAGCAAGAATGCTCTCCACCATTGAAAAGCTTGGCTCAGAACACAATTTTAATATGCATGTGTGTGATTGTGTATGTGTGTGTTGATTTAACACATTAATCCAGTTTCAGACTCTAGAGTGATGTCTGAGCCTGGAGTCTGGCTCTAAAATGCAATATATATAAAATTCAATCTTACCTACGGCAATTAAAACACAATTTCACTTATTTCTGGCTATTGATCACTTAATCAAGGCAAAACAATCTAACTTAAAATAACTGACTAGTTTTATGTTGAATCTTTATGTGCATATATTAACTCTAATCTCTCACATTTACACACACACACACACACAGCAGCAGCAGCAGCAGCTCCTTTGGTATAGTAAAAAGAGATGTGCCAGAAATGAGGATTGTTTATATCTAATGTCTCTGTTAAACTGAATTGTAAACTGCATGAAGTCAAGGGACGTGTCTTACTTGGATTTCCCATAGTACTAAGCACAATATTCAACATGCAGTAGGCACTTAATGAATATTTTTAGAATCAATGAATGACAAAAATCAAAAGTCTTCCAAGTCTCTGTTCCAAACAAATTGGATAAGGAAATATTTGGGTTAGTGGGTTAGTAAGTAGGGGAATCAAGTGAAAAATATAACTAAATTTGCAGGATTTTATATCACTGTGGGTTTTCATGTTTGAGATGCTTAGTTCTTGCCTGATTAAGAGGGATCTCATAAGACAGCTGGATGATAAGGAGAAGGTAAACCTAAAGTAAGGTAGCAGTCAAGAAAGAGTTAAACTGCTGGGAACAGTCCAAGCTCTCAGAACATGATCTCCAACATAAAAGGAAAGCAGATTTCATTTTCTTACATGCATTGAGACTGAAAATACTATTCCTCCCACAGCAGTGCCCAGCTTATTGGAGACTATTCAGATGGGAGTTGTTCTGGCAAAAAGTATGCATGATTAAGAGAGGATTGAGGACATACCAATTTTCACTGGGAAAGTAAAATGAAATCTTGGTAACAATTTGCAAAGTTGCTATAGAGTAACAGGGATAGATGGAGGGGATCATGAATTTTTGTAAAGTTATACACAGAATTAAAAAGGCCCTCTTCCCCATCTTCCAAATAGACTTTTCCAATGAGGGAATACTTCTCTGCCTGAAGACAGAGCTTTCAGATTTTCAGAACCAGTCCCAGGAATGATGAAGAATAAAGTCTTTCTTTCTCAATGAGCCCATGAAAACATGGTTGTCCCAGTTACTATTTTTACTGGAAAGCAGAGAGAGATTTTTTTCTCCCTTCTACAGTCAGTGTCAGAATCTTCTCAGTGGGAATCTTACTTCTGGGTCAGGAGCTCAACTGAGCTCATGAAGGAAGGCTGAAGATCACAGTCCTATAATATCAATGGGGGGTACCTATGGTTCTAGACTGAAGAAGGACAAGCCTCCTTTCATAGGGATATGACCCAAAGACACAAGATCAAGTTGCATTGGCACATCCCTGCCAGAAGCACATAGGAGCGTAATATTAACTTTTTCATTTTTCTTTTCATGGACAAAACCATTCCATGGTGTGGTAAATCATAGAGGTTTTTTCCCATCTTCAGTGCTTTGAGGGCTGCCTCATGCATAGATTTAGAAATGATCCAGTGAGGCAAAAGAAAAATAATAATAATAAAAGCATCATCATTATCATCTTTACTACAGAGACTAAGGAGCAGAGAAACAGAAGATGTGGAAATGTTCTAGTCTAGGCTAGTCCAAGACAACAGTGGAAGCTGGATCAAATGAGAAACTGAAAGCTTGTCAAACAACATTAATATCATAGACAACAGAACAGTTATGTCAAGGGAAGAAACTCTAGCCTCTCAGCAAATCTGGAAAGTGCCAGGACTGGATCATCAAAGCAAGAGCATTTTACCAGCTTTCTCTCAGATACAAACTTGATCCCTCTTTTCTTAACAAAGGCATCATGTAACTTTTACCAAAAGATGAGAACAATAGTGATCTCCACCAAATGTTGACCAATTACATATTTATATACTTTATGCCAAGCATATAAAACAAAAAATCACAAGAAAATAATATATTGACTGAAAACAAAAAAGCTGTGTCAAAAAGTTATTGATCCCTAGAAATCTAAGAACATTTTAATAGATTTAATACCAAACATTCATGGCCTCTACCCTACCTGGAATGAAAAGTTTTCAAAATACAGAGAGACAGCAGAGTAAAAATAAAACAATGCAAGAGCAGGATTAGAAGCATATCAGCCCTGTCGTCCTATCTGCTACTAGCCTTACACCACAGATGCTGAAGATGGATTTATATCCTGATACTTTAATCCAACTACAAAAAACAGTTGCATTATTCATCCATGCAACTGTCTGTTTAACACTAAATATCAAAGAATAGCAGAATAATAATTTGTCCGAGGATGGTTTCTATCTAAACCCCATTGAAAAGAGATGTGAATAGAAAAAGACCAAACAACATTAAGTCACATTTACTTACTGCTTTAAGTCTTATGAAGTTCTTTACTCCCAGTAACACTATGAGGCAGTTAGTACAAATATAAGTATGCCTATTTCAGACAGGGCAATTGAAACTTTGAGATGTTAAAGTATCTCACCCGAAGTCAAACAAATTAAGCTTCAGAGAGGATTCCAACTCTCTCTGAAAGCATCATTGCTTAAACTTTTCAGCTGATCCTAAGAAGGATGGCAGAGTGCATACTCAGACCATAAATGTCCAACAAGAACCAAAGCAAAGTGCTTAACACTACCTCTCTCCTTCCAAATATCTCCTTTTCAGGTGGACTGTTGGTCCCTTTCCCCTCCAAGGCTTCCTTAGCTATTAATATTGACCAGCTGTCTTATACATAATTTGAATCTTCTATGATTTTATTGATTGGCATAGTCCTTCCACATACGCAGAGCTTCAATGGGACAACACCTTAGTGGATTGTCTTTATTCTTTCTTATAGTGCACTGCCCCCCACCACCACCAAAAAAAAAATCACCTGGTCGTCAACCTTCTAGTGATGAGTTTCACTGAACTTAACTGGATAGATCCTTCATCAAAAGACATACACAGTCAACTGCCAAGTCCCTACACAAAGCCTTCAAAAACTCAGCATCAGCCCCATGCCAGAATGAGGCACTGATAAAAGACTTTGATGGAGGAACTAGATCTCATCAGGCTACAGATATAGAAGAGGGAATAGGAGATGATCCTGGTTCCTCCTCTGGAAGCCCTACTGTTGCAAGGAAGGTTATGCCACAAGAAAAGGACTCACACCATGGCTCCTATGCTTCAATCCAGAGTTAAATGGCACACTGGCACCCTACATGACTATCAGGAGCTGGGAGACCAGTGTGTACAAAGCACGGGACTCATAGAAAGCCAAACACTATAAGACACAAATTGTTAGCCTATTCTTAGTCTTCTTTTCAAAGAAAATGCTACTTGCCTTTTAGAATGAGAGGGAGAGAGACAGACACATACACAGAGAGAAAGAGATGGGATAATATTGATAGGATGATATTTCAGTAAAAAAGGGTTTTTAGAAAGCTATTTTATTCACCCAAAGAATAAAATAAAAATGGTCAGCATTCTCCCAGCATTCTTCCTTAAGCACTCTATCTAAATCCATAAAATCAGGGAAGCAGCCAGGAAGATGTTTAGAGAGTCATGACCTAATTATTTGGCTAAGGTGCAGGAAGTTAGACCACATGGGCCAACTCTAGGCAAAGCCATCTCTACATTCACACCTTCAAAAAGCTATGCATAAAAATAGCTAATCCAATCTGTACACACCAAAATCCATTCTATATGCTACAGATAGAAGAACCATTCTAATGTAAAATATGAGCCATGTGATATACCTGCTCAAAAATTTTTAGTGGCTCCCTACTGCCCTTCACAAAGTCCTAATTATTTAGCCTGTTCAAGAACTCTGCAATACAGACTCAACCTACTTCTCTATCTATTTATCTCTTGTTGTTTTCTGATACCAAACCACTGCTTTCAGCCAAAATAGTCAATTTTCTATTTTGAATTATACCTTGAATTTTTGAATCTCTATATCTTGTCTCATGTTTCTTTTCTACCACCTATCTAAAATACGGAGCCATTACTAGGATGGGATGGCCAGGGTGCCATTAAGGAGGATACTTCCTTCCTATAACTGCCACTTGATATTTTTCACCAGCCTCTGCCAATAATCCTCCCGCCACACCTGAATCAGGCCCAAACCACCACTTAAAAGCTCCCATCATCATGGTATGCCTCTCCCAGAACCTGCCTTCATGCATAACCAACTTTATTGCTGAAACTACATCAGTCACCAGTCTCTTCCCTGCACTCCAAACACCCCTAGTCCCCATAATTAACCAAAGTACAAATCTTGTCCATTTAATCTTCATCACATCTCTCATACCCACTCCCTCTTTTCCACTCATGTAACCTCGGGTCTATTTCATTACCTTATCACCTCTCTGTTTCCTCTCTCTCTCTCTCTCTCTCTCTCTCTCTCTCTCTCTCTCTCTCAGCTATCCACACAATCACCAAACTGATTTTCCCAATACACAGATATGATCACATCACTCCCTTACTCCAAAATCTGCAGTGGCTCCCTATCACCTCTTTAAAATAAATTAACAAATTCCTGATGCAGCATTTAAAGCTTCCAATCTGACTTCCACCTACATGTCCAGTTTTATCTTCTATTTTACTCCCTTAATACACTCCCTTTTCAGTCCAATTCTTCTACTAGCTTTTCACTCTATCTGACATTCAATATCTCCTTTAGCTATGCCTTTGTCATCCTATGTATTTAATTTTGTTCATTTAAAGACTATTCTGAGAAAGATTCAGCAGGCTTCATCAGAATTCAAACAGGATCCATGATATTTAAAAAAGGGGAAAACCGTTATACTAGACTACAACTTCAATAGGCTTAGGATCCATGTTTAGACAAGTAGGTGATACTACTGATTAAACAGTGGAGTTGAGGTCAGAAAGACCCAGATGCAAATCCTGCCTTAGATATTTAAGTACTGTACATTCCTGGGTAAATCACTTAAATTCTCTCAACCTCACTATCCTCATCTGTGAAATGAGAACAGCAAAAACAATCATAAATCTAGCATTTACATAGTGCTTTAGGTTTGTAGAATGCCTCACAGATACAATTTCATCTGACAGTTTAGCAAAGTGCTAGTTTGGCACGGGCAAGTCAAGGAATGGGTGCAGAGGCGGGAGAGGAGATAATGACAAAGACCTCTGATGGCTCAGACAGGAGGTCCCTTTCTGTTTTCATGGTTTTTGAGAGAGCTATCATGGTAGAGTGGAAAGAGAGTTGAATTTTGAAGTAAGAGACTTCCCACAATTGTGAAAGTCAAATGAGATAACACCTTTAAAATGTCATATCAATGATTTTTATTGGTTTTCTTTTCATTCATCTTCAACGTAGGACTCTACATATAGAATACAACCAACACCTATCTTTTGAATTGAACAGAACCAATCTTTAAGCTCCTTGAGGTTAGGGACAATTCTTGTTCTTTGTATCACCCACCGTGTATAAGAGTCCTAGACATAGAATTTGTGATCAAATATTTATTGAATGAATGAATGATTGAACTTACTAAAAAGTTTTAGCAGAAGCCAGGAAGTTGCTTCCAAATTAAGGAAATGATTTTATCACTATTTATTTTTTTAAAATCCTGTAACCTTTATTTCATCTCCAGATGATTCAGTGGTGGCTAAATTTTAACATCAGAGATGTGACATATGGTTCTTCTTAAATGAAGCTTCGTTTCTCTGTCGTTAGTATGTTCAGAAATAACCCAACACAAAAAAAGCCATCAGATTTTCTTTCCATAATACCAGGAAATCTTGTCATATTTCCTGAACACCACTAGAAAGTATGGGGCCATAGTTTTAATACCATCACAGTGTAGTGGAGAGGGACCTGGACCAAGATTCAGGAAACCTGGGGTCTCCTCCAGGCTCTGCCACTAACTCCCTGTGTGATGTTGGACAAATCAAGCTCCTGTGCAGGGGAGGGGAAAGAAGAAGCATTTCTGTAGCACCTACTAGATAAACAGGCACCACACTAAGCACTTTGTGAATTTTGTCTCATTTGATCATGACAACAACCCTGCAGAGTAAGTGCTATTATCAGCCCCCCATTTTACAGTTGAAGAAACTGAGGCAGACAAAGGTTAAGTGACTTACCCAGGACCCTACAACTAATAAGTGTCGCACCTAGATTTGTATTTTGGCCATCCTAACTCTAGGTTCAGCAAATTAACCACTGTGGAGTCCAGCTGCCTCTCAGGGGCTCAATAAGGCAGTCTGACTAAATGATCTTTAATGGCCCTTGCATCTCTAAAATCCTATTGTTATAATTCTTCATTCTGTGTCTTTTTTATTATGTCTTATTCTATGTTTTAAATTTTTTATTATTTTTTTAAATTATTAAGTGTAGTTTTTCCCCTCTCACCTCCCTCATTAACTTAGAAAAAGAAATGTCTAATCTCTGTCACACAAGCACAGCCAAGCAAAACACATTCCCACATTTGTCACATCCAAAACTGTATTTTTTATTCTGCTTATTAGTCTCTCTGTCATGAGATGGACAATATTCTTCTGTATGAGTACTGTGAAATCATTAGTTGATTAGAGTTCTTAAGTCTTTCAAAATTGTTCTCTTTTACAAGACTGATATAGTATAAATTGTTTTTTTCTAGTAGTGCTCAGTTTATTTTGCATCAATTCATACAAATCTGTCCACTTTTCTTTGAAATTAGTTTATTTTGCATCAATTCATACAAATCTGTCCACTTTTCTTTGAAATTATCTCTTTTTTTCATTTCTTATGAAGTGCAAGACTATTCCATTATATGTCACACAGTCCTTCTCCCCAACTGGTGGGCATCCCCTTCATCACCAGTTTTCTGCCATTATAAAAAGAGTTATTTCTGTACATTTAGGACCTTTTCCTTTTTCTTTGATTTCTCTGAGGTATACGTCCGGCAATGTAATGCTATGTGCATTATTTAGTAACTTTTGGTGCTCTGCTTTCCAGAATGTTTGCACCTATGCATGAATCTACTGACACTGTACCATCAGTGTGCCTCTTTTCTCACAGCTCTGTAATAGTAATCAGTTTATTAGATACTTAGAGCTAAGTAGATCAGATACTTAGGGCTAAGTAGCACCAAGTAACTTAGGGCTAAGTATAGAAGGTATGAACTCTGTCCATTGGTGAAAAGGTATGAATTCCCCTGTTGACTTAGAAGAAGGCTATTGGCTGAGACACTCCCCTGTTGACTTGGGAGAAGGCTATTGGCTGAGACACTCCCCTGTTGATTTGGGAGAAGACTATTGGCTGAGACAGGAGGCCAGTGCTGTATATAAAGAAGAATTTTAGAGAGACAGGAGAGAATTTGGAATTGGCTCATCAGTGAAGGAAGATTCATGGAGACTGAAGTCAGCTGAGAAAGAGAGGAAGAGAGAGAGTATG
>CM053598.1:87197620-87264425 GCA_028646575.1 Pseudocheirus occidentalis
TTAAAGGAATTTTCTCCCATCAATGCAAACGATAGGCAGGTGTGGGAGATTAACTGCTGAGACAGGAAGCAGTTAAAATGATAGACTAGACTGGATTATGGATGGATAGGTACATCTTTATGTCTGTTTCACAAAAGAGGTGAAATAACCCTGGCCTATCAGCTATCTTGCAAAAGAACATCAAGAAGAGACTACATACAAATTATCATTCCATGAATAATGATGGTGCCACCGATGCTAATGATGAAGTCAGAAGGAGGAATAAGAGCCAATACAATGGAGAATGCAGCGCAGCAAATGTCACACGGATGGCCTACAGCTCGGCTGGGAAAGCATTTCCCATCTCAGTGTGTGGCATTCCCCCCTAGACCAGCAGATGGCATCAGCAGTTCTCAAGACAATCAACAAGTGCATGTTTCTCTAAGTCTTCACTGCCTTTTGCTTTAAATCAACGTGCTCTCTAGTTTGGCCTAGTAAAAGGGAAAACTTATCAGGGGCTATGATATTGATTCTTTGTTGACATAAAATAGGACTTGAATCCAGCTGTAGGTTATGAGATTCATGCTTGAGGGGAGCATTGTAAATGGCTTTCTTAGGACTCCTAAGGTTCACTTGCAGCAGGCTACCTCTGCTTTAGAAGCTTCTCCCTACCCTCCCACTCCCACTAGCCATGATTTTTTCTGGAAACTTCCTTACCCATGCATATGTTTTCTACTTCTATCCTCTAGGACCCTGGCTAACATTTTCCTATCTGTGACATTAGTAAGATATCAGATTTGTCTTCATTTAAAACCCTGACTTTCAACTGCCTCTGCAATCTGCCTGGTGCCAAAGTCAGTGTGTCCCAGGAATTCTGAAATCTTTAGAAGAATAAGGGATGGTACAAGGTATGCCAAGCTTCCCTGAGAGACTATCACTGGCCTCCTGTGCTTGTAGCCTGGCTATAAACCTTCTCTTGTTGCCCCAGTCCACACTTATGCCTCAAACTGTTTATCTTTTGAGATGTGGAATTAGAATCAACAAGAAAATGGTACAGAAGGTAAAGGAGAGGAAAAACTCAAAGATAACTCAGAAGTTTTAAACAATGGAATTGTGATGCCATAGATGCTAAATGTGAAGTCAACAGGAAATTATAGGATTTAAGGAAGACTGGAGATGAGCACTGAGTATCACTGAAAAATCCAAATATTGATGTGGCGAAAAATATTGATGTTGGGACGGCGAGATGGCACAGTAAATAGAGCATCAGCCCTGGAGTCAGGAGGATCTGAGTTCAAATCCAGCCTCAGACTGGATTAACACTTACTAGCCATGTGACTTTGGGCAAGTCACTTAACCCCAATTGCCCTACCTTCCCCACTCCAAAAGAAAATTGATGTCTTATAAGCAAATGGTAATGTGGGTCTTAGAAGAGAAGTCAAGAGTATGTTTATAAATTTGGAAGCTACTTTCACAGTAGCAAGAGTTGAAACCATAAAAATGAATAAGATTGCCTAGAGAAAGTCTAGAGAAAAGAGGAGAAAGTAAGATAAAATGGAAGAGGAGAAGGGGAGAATTAAGAGAATGTGATATATCTGAAGCTAAGAAAAAAAGATACCCAGTAAATGAAGGAGAGGACTGATCAAAGGTCAGTCAACTTGGGGATTAGAAGGCCAATGGTCTTAGACCAACTTTACTAGAGTGTTGAAGGCAGAAGCCAGATTTCAAATGATTGAGGAGAATGATTACTGTGAAAGTGGAAGCATGGGATATAAACATCTTTTTGCAACCAAAGCTTTTGCTAAAAGAATGGGATGAAAGTGATTTGATACTAGCTGAATGGTTTAGAGGGACTGAGAAAACATTTTTTAGCCATTGGGGAGACCTAAGAAGGAGGCAGGTGGAAAGAGGACAAAGGGAAGGGAGGGAAAGGACAAAGAAATGAACATAAGGATTGGGGAGGTTATTGCTGAAAGGTCTTACAGAAAACAGGGGACTGATGTAGGAAAAAAGAAATCAGTCATATCAAAAACATAAATTTTGAAGTTATTAGTGTGATCAGAGAGCAGAAAAAGAGAGAGTGGAGATGCAGAGAAGATTTGAAGAACGGAGGAGAAGGATTAAGGGAGCTCAAGTCAGGAGGGACTCAATCTTCTATGTAAAATAGGAAGCTTAGTCATCTATAGCAAATAAGGATTTCTAAGTGACTGGATGCTCAAAAGAAGAGAAGTTCTAAAATAGTCACTGTGGGGAATGTGCCACAGAGGCAACAAAAGCAAAACAGAAGAAATATTGAGGGTCCAATCGAGATTCTCCATGGTCAACCTGCAGCGAAATAATAATAGTGATAGTGATGATGATGATGATGGTGGTGGTGATGATGATAATGATGATGATGATGATGATGATAGTGATGGTGGTGATGATGATGATGATGATAGTAACATTTATATAACACTAACAATGTGCCAGAAACTATGCTAAGCCTATGACTTTATAATTACAATTATAACTTTAATTATTATCTCACTTGATCCTCACAACCACCCTGGGAGGTAGGTGCTTTTATTATTTCCATTTTACAGATAAAACTAAGGCAAAGAGAGGTTAAGTGACTTGCCCAGGGACACAAAGCTAATGAGTGTCAGAGGATGGATTTAAACTCAGATCTTCCTGATTCCAGGTAGGTCCTCCAACGACTGTACCACTTAACGTTCTTTTCCCCAGTGATGTTTAACAGCCTGAGAAATAACAGAGAAATTGAATGGTAGAGACTACTAAAGAATAAAATAAACAGACTAGGAATGGAAACAGCATTCCAGAACATCAGCAAATTAATGACATTCCCTTCCCACCCACCCCTCAAAAAACAATTTTGCAACAACACAGAGGTCACAGGTTTTGTTTTCATTGCCTTCTTTGTTGTCACATTCTATTTTTATATAAGTTGATAATAATAGTTCATTTTGTTATGGAGCTTCCAAAGCATCCCACACACATTACCTCATCTGATTCTAGCAATTCCATGAGACAGACAGTACAATAATTCATATACTTATTTTACAATTGAGGAAGCTGAGGGCTAGATGGGTATCTAATGCCTCAGACCTAGGGACAGAACCAGAAGTTGAACCAGAACCAGAATCACAGGATATCAGAGTCAGATGGGGCCTCAGTGACCATCTTTTGGTAATAATATTACTGTTCAGTCATTTTCAGTCATGTTCAACTCTTTGTGACCCTATTTGGGGTTTTCTTGGCAAAGATACATATCTTTGCCTTTTCCGTCTCCAGATCATTTTACAGATGAGGAAACTGAGGCAAACAGGGTTAAGTGACTTGCCCAGGGTCATACAGCTAGTAAGTTCCTGAAGTCAGAGGTAAGCTCAGCATTATATCTATGCACCACCACCTAGCTGCCCTACTCTGATAATAATTAGCAATTACATGCCTTAAGATTTAAGCAGTGCTTTGTATACGCTAAATTATATGAACCTCATGATAACCTGATAAGATAGGTGATATTATTATTCCCATTTTACAGATGAGGAAACATAGAGGTTAAATAACTTGCCCAAGGATCAGTGTTAGCAAGTGTCTGGGGCATGATTCAAACTCAGATCTTCACGACCCTAAGTCCTGAGTTCTATCCCCTGAACCACCTAACTGCCTTTTCTAGTCTATCTAGTCCAATCCATACCTAATCAAGAGTCTCTTTTACAACATGTATGACAAATGATCGTCTATCCTATATTCAAGGAATGCCAAGAATGGGCAACACAAAAACAGCCCATTATATTTATATTTATTCTGTATGTGTATATATATATATACATACACATATGTACATATATGTATATATGTGCATACGTATATATGTATATATTTACTTGTTGTACATATATATGTATGTACATTAAAATATTAATTCTCCATTAAAATATTCATTCCTTGTGAGTACATATACATTCCCAAGGACCAGCACACAATAGATGTCTAATAAATCCTAATTGGTTGATTGAATGATTAGATATTTCTAATCATCAGGGAGCTGTTTTTACATAAAACCAAAATTTGCCTCTCTCAATTTGTTCTAAATTCTGCCTTCCAAGAACAAGTCTAATCCCTCTTCAACATACTATGAATATTTGAGACAATTATCACACCTAGAAAGCTGTTTCCCCATTGTCCCTTCTCCCTAGACTAAATATCTGTAGCTCCTTCATCAGATGCTCATGTGGTATGAGCTTAAGAACTTTCACCATCTTGATTGACTTCTTCCTCTGGACATTCTCCAACTTATATAAATGCCCCTATATAAAATGTGGTATGGAAAACTGAACACAGGGTTTCAGATTGACCATGGGAAGGGACAGTGACACTCTCACTTCTTCTAGAGTTATGCCTCCCAATATAATCCAAAATCATGTTAGCTTTCTTGGATCCCATCTCATACTACTGATTCATATTGATTTCTAAGCTCACTAAACTCCTCAGTCCTTTTCAGATGAACTATCTGACTCACAATCCAGCATTTTTTACAATATACCACATGCCCTGAACTTGGGAATTTATACACCTTCTGTACCTATCACCTAATAATAATAACCTCTTCCTGCAACACCGACATCCCTCAGCATTGGGAAGACCGTTCAGCTCTTCCACTTTTCCAGTTCACCATAGGTAAGTGCAGAATTGCTCATCGCTCAGTGACAGTACAGCAATGCTTAAAGTCAGCTATAAAGCACAGGGAGATGAAAGATATTCTAATCACTACATCAAATTACCAAGAAGCGAGTCACCAAAATATTGTAAATGCCTTAGAATACAATAAAATGGAAAGAGAATAAATGAAGAATACGTCCATGAACTGACAATGGGGAGTAGCTCTTAAAAAACACAGTTCCCATATTAATATCTGAGAAACAAAGATCTTTGAAAAACACAAGGTAAGGTCTATTATCATCAGTACTTAAACTTAGCTCATTTAAAAGTGGTTAAATTTCCAATGAAAAAAAGCCAAACCCCTACTTTTCCCTTGCCTTCCATTGCAATGGCAGTGAAAACCATTACGCAATCTAAATGTACACTGAAGCTGCCTTCTTCAAATCCCATCAAGCCCCACCCTCACTCCTACCCTATCTTTCCACAGTCCAGGCTACAAAATGCGAGATTGTAGATGAAATTTTCCTCAGGTATCAGACAATGGTGTTAACAGCAGATTATGCTCTCGTGCCCATTATCACTGATTGGATGCTGTTAGTAGAAAATAGTTCATTTTGGCTGAGCTTCATGATTCATTCATTCTCCCTGGTACAAGATGCAGCATGAGGCACTAAGAGAAAAGCAGAGGTGAGTACCCCATATTACCTCTCCTCTATGAAGCATGTACACAAATTTTTGTTGTTGTTCAGTCATTTTTCAGTCCTGTCAGACTCTTCATGACCCCATATGGGGTTTTCTTGGCAAAGAGCCTGAGGTAGTTTGCCATTTTCTTCTCTATCTCATTTTACATATGAGGAAACTGAGGCAAACAGGATTAAATGACTTGACCAGCATCACACATATAGTAAGTTCCTGAAGTTAGATTTGAACTCAGGAAGAAGAATCTTCTTGACTCCAAAGCCGGCACTCTATCTCTGTGCCGCCTAGCTGCCTAAATACACAAATAGTGACAACATTAACCAATGTGTGAACATCCTGAGAGAGGTATGATGTTATGGGAGTCCCAGTGCAAGATCCACTATTACATTCTAAAGCAATTGAGGAAGGTTTCATGGTGGAGCTGGCATTTCAACTTGGTCTGGAAAGACGGGCAGCATTTTGACAGGCAGAGATGGAGAGGAACAGTTAGTCAAACGAATAAAAACCATCAGTTCTCAATTTTCTACATGTGAATTATCCAGGCAAAGTGCTAAAACCTAAGCTGGTTCATAGATTAGACATTCATAAAGGCAGGAATAATAATAATAGCTAATAAGTATATAGGACCTTTTGTCTGCAATTTACTACTGGATGGCCCCAGGCAAGTCAAGGTTTAAAGCTTAAAGTTTTAACATTTGCAAAGTATTTTACAAATATTATCTCATTTAATCCTCACAAGCATCTTAGCAGGTAGGCTTTCTTATTGTCTTCATTTTGCAGATGAGGAAACTGAGGCAAGCAGTGCTTACATGATTTACCCAGGATGGCACAGAGAGTAAATGCTTAGATTTGAACTTGGGTCTTCCTGCCTCCTATTCCACTTCTCTAACTACTATACCACCTAGAGGCCTCTGAGAACTTCAAGAATGCATCCTTTAATCTCTGTATATCTCCCAAAGCTCAAACCTGATGAGTTTGTGCTTTTTGTTTTAGGGATCTGCATAAAGCAGACTAGTGAATAAATGAATTTCACCAGTGACCCATTACAGACATGTATAGTGTTGTCCTTGACATTTATATAAACCTAAGATTGGAAAAGACTTTAGAGGTCATCTAATTCATCCTCTCAAAGAGTTAACCCTATATGCCACTTTCACATAGAGTCTCAGTTTTGCCCCTTCAAGGTAACTTTCTCCAAACAACCTGGTCAATATTGGGTTAAAAGAACATGGGGACAGAAAAATGATAATGGGAATGTTGGAACACTAATTCACTCTTGGTGGAGCTGTGAGCTGATCCAACCATTCTGGAGAGCAATTTGGAATTATGCCCAAAGGGCTATAAAAAAGTGCATACCCTTTGACCCAGTAATACCTCTTCTAGGGCTGTATCCCAAAGAGATCATAAAAATGGGAAAAGGACCCAGATGTACAAAAATATTTATAGCAGCTCTTTTTGTGGTGGCCAAGACCTGAAAACTGAGGGGATGCCCATCACTTGGGGAATGGCTAAACAAGTTGTGATGTATGAATATAATGGAATACTATTGTGCTATAAGAAATAAAGAACAGGAGGACTTCAGAGAAACCTGGAAAGACTTATATGAACTGATGCTGAGTGAGGGCAACATAACCAGAAGAACAATGGACACAGTAACAGCCACAGTGTGCAAGATCTGATTTTGATAGACTGAGCCCTTCTTAGCAATGCAAGGACCTAAAACAATTCTAATGACATGATGGAAAATGTCAGTTACATTCAGAGAAAGAAGTATGGAGTTGGAATGCAGAAAGGAGACATTTTCTTTTTTGTTTTGTTTAATTTTTTTCTTTCTCATGCTTTTTCCCATTTGTTATAATTCTTTTATGCAACATGACTAATGTGAAAATGGCTTTAAAAGGAATGTATGTGTAGAGCCCCTATCAGATTGCAAGCCGTCTTGGGGAGGGAAGGGGGAAAGAGAGGGAGAAAATATAAAACTTATGGAAATGATTGTTGAAAACTAAAAATAAATAATTTAATTTCAATTTGAAAAAAAAAAGATCAGGGGGGCCTAGAAGTTAGGTTCATAAAACTAGAGCTGTAAAGGTCATCTAGACCAAAACCCTCCTTTTCCATATAAGAAAACTGAAGCCCAGAGAAATTAAGTGACTTTTCTGGAGTCACAGAGAAAGTGGCAAAGAATAGAATTCGAATTTAGATCTCATAACTCCAACCTCAGAGCTCTTTCAACTGTACCATACTATCTTAAGCGTCAAAGTGCATGGTTGGCTCATGATCTTGAATTTTTGCATCCAAGAAACATCAGGGCCCTGTGAATGTAAAATTTTATCTGAAAAGTCTCTTCCTTCTTATTTAGTGAAAATTTAACTTTGGTGCTACCATTAGTCACCAAAGCTTTCATTTTAAAGAAGTGCTGTCTTTACTATTGACTACTCCCTTTCTAGTTTTGTTTAACTTTCTGCCACAGGAAAGATTAGGCATGGGGAAGGGGCAGAACGGAAAGAAGGCAGAAAAGAAAGAAATGTTTTCATTGTCAAGGAATAGGGGCTTAGGATTCCTCCAATAAATACTTAGCCCTTTGTAATGACAGGATGATTCCTAGGAATCCCAGATCATCCTGAGTCACTAGACATAGAGTATACCTTGTCATAAGTACCAGGCTTCAATGACAGGAGAGATGAGCTGATAATGAAATTATCCAACACTCAGAATGTCAACCCCTGACAGCATAGGGCTATCTGTCACTGATTACACAAAGCATTAATAACACACTGCTCTCCTTTCCCATTGACAAAGGTGACAACAGAAATGGCAAATAGTCTGGAATGGATCAGTGTGTGAGACAAAAATTTATTAAAACTGAGAAATGGTAGAAAATTAACCCCCTTCTCAACTTTAAGCTTAAAAGGTTTAATCCTGCTCTGTCTTTATAATGGTTTAACTATATGATTACCATCCCCTTTTGCTAATGCACAAAGCTTTCACTAGAACACAATGGTATGCTAGTGGACTTTTTAATAATGTGGATCCTAATACTGAAATATGAAAAGCCACTACCAAGTTTTGTGACCAACTCAAACCAGTGTACTACATCTTCTGTAAGTTTTCTAGAAAATGTAATTTATTCTCCCACACAGATTCATGAAGTAATAATAATCCATTCACAAATCCAAGTATTTTCTTAAGAGAAAGGGTCATAGAATCATAGATTTAAAGACAAAAAGGACCTAACAACAATCTATTCCAAGGGCTTTAGCTTTATAGGTGAAAAACATAAAGTCCAAAGAAATTACATGACTTGCCCAAGGTCACATAGGTAGTTACAAAACCAAGATTCAAGGAAAGCTTAAAGTACTGACATAGGATTTTAAAATCATAAAGAATTTTAAAGATCAATGATCCAAAACCCTCATTATTCAAATGAAGAAATTAAAGCTGGGAGATGGGATAAAACTATCCCAAGATTACCAAGGAAGTAAGTGGAAGAGCCAGGATTCAAAACCAGGTTGTCTGATTACAGTTCACATGATCTGTCATAAGGAGGGCCATAGTGAGTTTGATTAACAGTTAGAAAATTCACATCACATAACAGAAGACTGGGCCCAGTGACATGCTAGAATACAAGAGAGAGTATGAGCTATAGATCTGATGAAAAGGCAAGAAGCAAAACAGATCTATCATGCAAAACAGTCTCAATCCAGACCAGAGTTTATCACTTGGAAAAGGTTTAAAGGCAATTATTCACTTTACCATAGAAGCTGATATCTTCTCTTCAAAGATACAGAGAACTCCAGAGCTTGGACACACCTTAGAAATCATCAATTTAGATGTCCCCCTCCATTGTATAGAGGAAGTTGGGGCTGATAAAGCAATAAATAACATCCACAAGGTCACTCAGGTAGTAAGTAGCAGAACCAAACATTGGTTCTCTGATTCCAAATCTATTGCTCTTTGTACCATATCACACATGCCTCCATTTCTTAAATAAGTATCTCTAGACTTAAAAAAACACAATCATTCCCATGATGACCAGATCTAGAGCTGGATGGAAACTTAAGACATCACGAATCCCACAAGCTCGTTATCCATCACATGTTCCCCAAGATTACACAGGTAATCAGCAGCACAACTAATACCAAAATCCATGTCATCAGGTTCCACTATTCTTCCCTTTACCTCATGGATTAGAGGATGCTCCATTTCACAGTAGAAGAAGAAGGAGCTTCACCCACCCATCATGGCTAGGCACTGCTTTTATCTAAAACTAGGACCTCTGGGAAAGCATATGGCTTCAGCCTAAAGGCTTAGATTGACTCTGAGTTTGGGATTACCAATTTTCTGAAGGTAAGACCAGTTCCTCTTTATCAGAATTATCCTACTCTGATTTAGACCCTTCTAGGAACAGAGGCAGTATGTTGAGTGTTACCCTTGAAACCTTGTAAACCTTGTAAAAGTGAGTACCCTTGTTGAATGAGAAGGTAATCCTAGTTGCAGGGAAAAGATTTAAAGAAAATACAAATGTAGATTTATATGGTATCCCCAAAAGTCTATTATAATGTTAAAAGTCCTTTCTGGTTCTCATTTTCAATCTACAAGGTATATACATAGTCTCCCCATTGATCCCCATTCATTCCTCTCCCCTAAAACCATGATCGCTGGGTCTATTTTTATAATAACAAGGTCTCCTGGTGCTTTTCAGTTTTCCTCATACAAGGCCCTACAGGAGGATTCCTCCATTCCAGCAGAGATCACACTTCAGACCCTGGCTTTCACTGAGACTTGGCCTCTCATATTGATGGCAGATGCTTCAATTCTGATCATTCTGGTTTTGTGACAGAAAATGTCTGAGTCTATCACCCCTGGAAGGTCAACAAGTTTCCTGGGAAATGATTCCTGTTCCACTTCAGAGATCTGTAATAGAATGTTCTGGGTGGGATGTGCTGACCTATTCTGAGGCCACTGCCACAGTGAGGGCAACAACAGGACTTCAAATCATTTTTCTCCTTTAGGGAAGGATGGCCAGAAATGTGACAAGGGAGGAAAGAGTATTTACCACTGTTGCTGATTTTATTTTGGTTTTTGAGCCCTGAAGTAGCAAACTACCAAAGGCCCACAGGCCATTGATAGGCCTCATGAACAGAATGATTTCAAGGAATAATAAGAGCAATGCTGTGGCCAACCAGCATTTATTAATTGCCTATTGTGTGTCCAACTATATTACTAGGTCTGTGACTAAAAACAACAGAATGAAAAAATGCTTTTCTTCTTCTCAAAGAGCCCACAATCTAGCTGGGAAGACAAGACACAGGAAAAAAGAAATCATTAATACTAGACTAAATGGTACTAATTAAGCACAAAGGGAGCTAAGGGGAGAACATCATAGAATCTCAGATGAGAAAGACATTTCAGAATCCATCTACTTTAACCATACATGATGAAGTATCCCTTCTATAATAGATACTCCTATTGAGTGATTACCTAGCTTCTTCATGAAGATCTAAGATGAATAAATCACCTCCTGAGCTACCCTACTCCACATTTTAGATAGCTCTGGTTTATTATCTGTTTATATTGTTTGTTTCTACACATCACTGTCTTTTCCCAACAAACATCTTGCTGCCACCACCTCCAGTCCCAAATAACAAAGAATAAAAAAAACAGGGAAGAAGGCACCAGCAAAACTAACATCACGTCAATAAATATTGATCCTATAAGCAGTGTTGCACATTCATAGAGCCCTCCCCCCCATCTCTGCAAATGAAAATGTATTATTCATATTTCTTCTTCAGGGTCAAGTTTGATGATCATTATAATTATACAGTATTCAGTTTTAAATTATTGTTGTTCTTTCCATTTACACTGTTGTCATAACTGAGTATAGTTTTCTGGTTTTGATTACTTGGATAGCTCTAATTGTTAGGAAATGATGTTTGGGTTTTGTTGTTTTTTTAACATAAAATCTAAATGCACTTCTCTGCAACTTCCATCCATCCCATCCATTACTCTGTCTTCTGGATCCAAGCACAAATCCAATCCCTTTTCTGTATTATACCCTTTCAAATATTTGAAGACAATTATCATGTCCTATCTAAGCAATCTCTTAATCGGACAAAACATTTCCAATTTCTACAGCCAGTTTTAAGATGGCATGTTCTACATCATTCTGATGGGGTAATATTGCTCCTAAAATTTGATCCCCATCACTGAATTCAGTAAACCTGATATGGTCTGATCAGGATAACAGATTGATTACCTGCCTCATTATGCATGCTATCCCTTTTATAATTCAGTCTTGTATAACATGTCACACTGCTAACTCATATGGAGTCTGAAGGCCACAAAAATCTCCAGACAATTGTCACAGGTTCCATTCATGACTCTTCTGTCTTATATTTTTTAAGTTAATTTTTGAACCTTAGTGTAGAATTTTAACACGCATCCCCGTAAAATATCATCATATTTTATTGATTTTATTACCATAAACTTTCAGTATCTTCTTGGATCCAAACTCCATCATCTAAAAGTTTAAGCCAGTTTCACCACATGTGCATTTGATACACATGGGCCAGACCTATGAACAGTTAGCTATGGCCACTCCACTATAGATCTCACTGCTCTTAGGCCTAAAGATTCAACTACTTCTTGTTCTATCTAACCATAGTATGATCTAGCCTATATTTCTCCACCTTTCCTATGAGGTAAGAGTTTTATGGAAATCTAAACATGTGTCTGCAGCATCCCCCTAATCTGACAGCCTGATTACCCTATCTAAAAAGAAAGTAAGAGATGTGAACTATTTATTACAGGTAAAGCCTGCCTACTTTGTGTAATTGTTATTTCCTGTCTTAAGACCCTACAAAACGATTCTTTTTAAATGTTTTCTAGATCAATGTAGGTAAGGATAGTTTGAGGAGGTCAAACTGAAATGAATTTTAAACAATCTTCTTTGCAACAAAACATGAAAATCAATATTAAATATTGTTACTCAGTATTTTTTTCCAGAATAGCAGCAAGTAATGACACAAAGAGATCGTGAAATATTGCTGAAAAGAATTGGGCTATGCTGAGAAGAGGTAGTGTGAAGGTCCCAACTCATCTCTCTCTCCACATTTCCCCAAGACCTATTTTCCAGCTACCTACCTTTCATTCAGGCCCTACCTATACTACAATGTTCCTGGGGAATGGTCTGCCTCCCTGTGGCTCTGTGCTTTGAATGCACACTTAGCTTTTTCTAAAATAAACTTGAGTCTGCTCACTCAACCAGGCCTCAACTAGGAACTACTGTTCTTACCTCCCTCCAGGCTTGCCATCTCTTGTGCATCTCTCTGTGTTTTCTGCCTGATTCCATTCCAAAGCAGAAATGTAATCCCTGTGGTTTCAGCAAAGGACTTCAAACACTGACTTTGTTATGGAAAGAGGTGTGAAAAATATGATTATCTGCTCTGGCCACGGCAGCTTATGGATACCTGATTTGGAATGAACTTCAATTTTCCCAAGGCAGAATCCTGAGAGCTTAGGATGAATAATAGGGATGTGGCAACAAATGTGTTTGCCTGCTCATGGATGAGAAGAGAAAGAAGGGCAAAATGAAGATTCGACCTCAGCACTTAGAAGGTTGGCCCTGAACATTCTTCTCCAGCAAATGGAGGAAAAAGATATCAGCAAAGAGGTGTACCCAGACCATTTGTCTTGCCAAGCATCACATACTCAAGACACTATGGGAAACCTCTGAAGCTGAGTATGATTTAAATTAAGTATCTGATTTGAATGTTGATCCAAAATGACAGCATCAGTCACAATAGGACACATCAGACAACTCACAGACAAATAATAAACATTTATTAGGAACCTATTATGTATTCGGTGCTCTGATAAGCATTAGGGATACAAAAACAAGTCCCTGCCTTCAAGAAGCCCACAGTCTATCGGGAAGGCAGCATGTGAAAAAGCTATGTACAAATTATATACAGGATGAATTGGAAATAATCACCAGAGGGCAGGCACTAGAATTATGTTGTTGCTCAGTCATTTCAGTCATTTCTGAATTAATCAAGAAAGGCTTCCTGTAAAAGATGAGATTTTGAATGGGACTTAAAAGAAGCCAGGAAGCCAAGATGAGGAGGGAAAGCATTCCAGGCATGGGGGGATAGCTAGTGAAAATACCTAAAGTAGATAGATGGATTAATTTGTTCAAGGAACATCAAGGAGGCCAAAGTCACTGGACTGAAGGTGGAAGTGTACAAGGTATAAGAAGACTAGAAGTGGAGTAAAGGTTATAAAGGACTTTCAATGCCAAACAGAATTTTTAGATTTGACCCTGGAAGTGATAGGGAGTCACTAAAATTTATTGACTAGGGAGTGTCATGGTCAGAGCTGTGCTTTGAGAAGATAATTTTTGACAGCTGAATGGAGAATGGACTCAAGTAGGGAGAGACATGTCCAAGAGACCAACCAGCAGGCTCTTATAATAGCCCAGGCATGTGCTGATAAAGGCCTATACCAGGGTCTCCACAAGCACATGAGATTTGGCAGCAGAAAATTTTAGATTTTAATTCTTTATCCTCTACTTAACTTCTCATCTCTCTGTGTCATTCAGTTTCCTCATCCACAAAATAGGTAAAATGGTGTGAGGTGCACTTGAAGGACCCTAAACTTCCCTTTAGATCAAAAGGTGAATAGTTCTATGGTTCTAATCCAGAGACTTTGATGGGCTGCACTCAGATCCCCAGTGCCCTCCTAAACAACAGTTGAATCACTTAGAGAGCTACCCATCTATCTAATCGGTTCCATAAATACTTGTGAAATGCCTACCATAAACATTCAGCACTATACCAGGAATTTCAGCAGAGAGAGCACCAACAACATGAAGCAGAGGTCTCCTATAGCAAATGTGCTTCACAGCAAGCCAGGGACTCTAGAAGACACAAGTGATGAGGAAATGCATTGTGGGTGTGAAGGACAGCCTATATATGCAGGGCACAAGCAAAAGATTGAAAGTTATAAACGGGAAACAAGAAATAGGCCAGCCTGGCTGGAATTTAGAATGAGTTAGGCAGAATAATGTGTGAATAGTCAGGAAAGATAGGTTGGAGTCAGTCTGTGAAGGGACTTAAATATCAAACAGAGAGTTTATATTTGATCCTAGAAGCAAGAGGGAGCCAATGAAGCCTCCTAAGCAGGGTTTGAAACAGTCAAGACTTGTGCTTTGGGAATATCATCTTAGAAGCTATATGTAGGATGGAGTGGAGAAGAAAGATTAATTAGGAGGCTATTATAAGAATCCAGGTAAGAGCTAATGAGGGTCTGAACTAAGGTAGTAGCAGCGGGAGCAAGGATACAGAAGGAAAAAGAAGAGATACTGTACATGTAGAACTGAAAGGACAGCAACTAATTAGATGCAGCAGGGGGAGGGGGAGGATTCAGTCTTGACAATTCCATCATATGTAACATGGATATAATAATTTCTTACCAATTATTAAGATGGGAAGCTAGATGAGGAAATCTCTTATAGTCCCCTCTAGCTCTAAGTTTTATAACTATTAATGTCAACAACAAAAACAAAATTAACTAAAACTTTAATTTAAAAATTAAAATTAAAAAAAGGAGAAAAGGAAATTCACTTTTTCTTGACTTTTCAGGCACTTGACGTTGGTTCTCATTTCTACAGCACTGGTTCCAACCTTGCTGCAGGTGTATCTGACACCTACAAAACAACGGTGAGATAAAATGAAAGGTCAATAGAAAAGCACCTTATTTTAGTCCTTGGCTTTAGCAGCTCAGTTGTCAGGGGTTTGCCTTTAGGACCAGCCCAACTCCACTTTACCACAGGCTTCCTCCTCTTTTCATGTCTTCCTTGGTCACAATTATCTATTCCTTAACTCTCCCTTTAACTAGCTCTGACTACTCTCTCTCCACTCTTTCACAAAATCCTCCAAATCTATCATGAGTAAAACATGTGCTCTGACTTCTATCTCTAATTGTGCAGTTGGACTACACTGCCTAGCTTTTCCCTATATTTCCTAATCCCCTGGGACCCAAAATAATTAATTTACCAAACAGTAATCAAGATGAGAAAGTTTCATCTAGGATCATGGAACAAAGAAAAAGGGTTAAGACATGTTTTCGAGGATTAACCACTAATTTGACCCTGGTCAAATCATCCCCATCGGTAAACATCAGCTTTTCCACCTACAAAAACAAGAAGTATGGTCTCGAATCTTGTAGAGCTAGACTCAAGATCAGTGGTTCTCAACCTACGGGTCATGACAGGGTCACCTAAGACCATCAGAAAACCCATTTCTGATGGTCTTAGGAACTGTGACACCACACCTCTATCTGTCTGTAGGCAAGCCCACCCACATGCAGATACTCCTACATACAAGTATTAAAGAGTCACAGCATTAGGAAAGTTGAGAACCACTGCTCTAGATAATCTCAAAAGCTGCTACCTAGCTCTACAATTCCATCATTCTGATTAGGATAAGGAACTCAAAACCATGTCATATGAAGACTGGTTGAGGGATCTGGGGATTTTCAGCCTAACTAAGAAAAGACTTGGTAGGGACATAGGATCATAAAAATCATAGGATTTAGAAGTAGAAGGAAGCTTTGAGCTGATCCTTATCTTTAAAATTTTGACAGTTTTCATATAGACAAGAAATTAGACTTGTTCTGCTTGGACCCAAAGGACAGAACTGGGAGCAATGGGTGAAAGATATAAAGAAGCAGATTTCAATTCAATATGAAAAAGAACATATTCACTACTAGAACTGCCTTACAATGGAACAGACTGTCTCCCAAAGTAGTGAGTTTCCCTTCACTGAAGGTATTCAAGATTCACACTGATGTGATCAAACCTTAGAAATCATTGTGATCATCCCCTATCCAGGAGGCAAAATAAATTCTCTCAAGCACAAGTATGATTATGTCAGTTCTTTTTCTTTTTTTGCAGGGTGGAGGACAGGGCAATTGGGGTTAAGTGACTTTCCCAAGGTCACATGGCTAATAAGTGTTGTGTCTGAGGCCAGATTTGAACTCAGGTCCGCTTGATTCCAGGACCAGTGCTCTATTCACTGTGCCAGCTAGTCACCCCAATTATGTCAATTCTCAGTTCAAGGACTTTCTGTGGGTCCCTATCCAACAGTCTTAAATTGGCTTTTATAACTGTGCTGTGTTATACCTGAGGCAGAACAAGTATATAAGCTATGTGACCTTGGATAAATCACTTAACCCTGTTTGCCACAGTCACTCACCTGTAAAAATAAACTGAAGAAGGAAAGGGCAAACTGCTCCAGTATCTCTACCAAAAAAACTCCAAATACAAAGTCATAGAGAATCAAACTCAACCAAAAAATGACAACAACAAAAAACAAGTTTAATCCCTTTTTCTGTGACAGCCCTCTAAAAACTTGTAGATAGCTAACATATCACCCTGAGTTGTCTCTTCTCCCAAATGAACATTGTCATTTTCTTCAGCAAATCCTCATCTGGCATGGTGAAGCCATCTCTAGGTGTCCAGATGTACATCTTGCAAATGGATCTGGAGGAGAGAATGAGGCTGGTGACTTTGCATAACCCTGTCACTAAAATCCAATTCACTTGCAAGTCATCACATCACCTTCCTTATGTGAGTAGCATGGTCTGCCCCCCTGGAGACCCAAGTGACTAGTTCCAGTCGGGCAAAGCAGCTCTTCTCTCCTTTTCTCTTTCCTTTCTTCCTTCCTTCCTTCTTTTCTTCCTTCCCTCCCTCCCTCCTTCCTTCCTTCCTTCCTTTCTTTCTTTCCTTCCTTCCCCTTTCCTTCCTTTCCTTACTCTTACGTTCCGTAGATTTAGCTCTATCTCATCTTGTGATGCTGCCATTGCATCCAGGGCTATCTCCAGTTGTCCTGATCTATATCTTTCCACTGGACTCAGATGGCTCTAGGGAAGAGAATGAGGCTGGTGACTTGGCACAGCCCTCCCTCATTTAAATCCAACTTATTTGCAAGTCATGATATCTCCTTTCTGATGTCATGGTCCTCTTTGAGAGTGAGGGACAAATATTAAGCTATGAGTGGTAATAGCTGCCCCACTGGGGACCCAACTGGCCAGTTCCAGTTGAACAACACAGCTCCTCCCTCCCTTTTTCCTTCCTTCCTTCCTCCCTCCCTTCCTTCCTTTGTTCATTCCTTCTTCCCTTCCCTCCGTTCTCCTCCCCTCCTCTTCCTCTGTCTACATAGGGTATTATACCCTTACCTGCAGCTTCTCTACCCAAAGAAATAAAAATTTTGATTGCTGAGAAGTGCCAAGGTCTAGATTTCTTTCATAAGGACCATGCATTAAACCCAATTCATTCTGGCTCTCACTGATTGACCAACAACAGATCCTAACCTAAGTTACACTTGTTGGTCATTGTTTGGGCCCTGATTGGTTCAGAGTAAACGTAAATAGCAGTTGTTTCAGCTTCGGCCAGAAACTGTGAGGGTCTTCCTCTCCCAGAATGATTTTTTTAACTGGGTAGAAAAGGAAATGTTTTTGGTCTTCTTTCTTACCTAGCCTTAATCACTGAATGGGCATTCCCTCAGTCAAACTGAGACCTGGGAAAGACCTTAGCCTTAAAAGGTTCCCACTGCATCCAGGGTCATCTCCAGTCATCCTGATCTATACCTTGCCACTGTACCCAGATGGCTCCAGAAAGGAGAATGAGGCTGATGACTTTGCACAGCCCTCTCTCACTTAAATCCAATTCACTTGCAAGAGACAGACAAAGACAGAGATGGATTCCTTATATTTATTCCCTTTAAGTTTCATTGGAACATTAAACAGTTTCTTCCATTCTCCTTTCCTTCCTCATTCCCTCCCACCTTTCCTTACTTCCCCTTCCATTTTCCTTAATCTCTTCCTTCCTCCCTTATTATTTTCATCCTGCCTCTCTTCATTATTTCCCTTCTTCCTTCCCTTCATCTTTTCTTTTCCCCTTTCCTCCTCTCTCAGTCTTTCCTCTCTATGTTTCCTTCTTCTCCCTCCCTCTCCAGCCGAAGGTAATGGAACGATGGCTAAATGTCCTAATTTATGCTCCTTACATTGTCTCTTCAGCACTGTTTTCTGTAATTTATAGGGAATACTGTCAGTCGCCACATTGGATTATTTAGTGCTGTGAAGTGTTCCACTATAGTCTGGATGCTGATGTTTTGTGGAGAGGGAGGGAATGAGGGAGGAAAGTGTGTTATATTATACCTGTATGGTATCTATCTTCCTTGTTGTGAGAGAGAAACCCCTATAAGGCTGAGTCATGGAAGAGAATTATGGAGGAGCTGACTATGATCAGATCAGCAAAGACTTTCCAAACAATTAGGAAGAAACAGCAGGGGGAGAAGGCTTGGGGAGGGGGGCAGAGAGAAATTCCTTAAGCAGTCAGCAGAGATAGGATTGTTAGATCCTCCCTACTAAGAGGAAAACACTACACAAGAAAGAGCCTGTGTGATCTAAGGAGCTGATATGTTTATCTGACGCTACCCTCACTAACTTGGGGAGGAAAAGAAAGAGAAAGGGAGAAAAATAGAGTGATACAAGAAAAAGCAGAGAAATGGGAGGAGAGGGAAAAATGAGGGTGAGGTCAAGGATGAGGTGGGTGGCAGAGGGTCTGGAGATACTCAGATTTAGAGACTCATCAAATGCTCCTCCTATATATTAATACATCTATATGTCAGGACAAATTTGCAAAGTATTTTATAACCACAGATATTCTTGGAGAAGAAACAATACTGATAAAGCTGTTTCCATTTTATTAGTAGGATTAACCAAGGCAAGAAATAAGGTTACTGTCCTGACCCAGGCCCTTTTAAGACACTGAGCAGAGCAACAGAACTAGAATGTTATTTTGAACATTCCCTGTTGCTCAAAGAGTTCTGTCTCTCCCATACACTTGCTACAAGCTCACACTTGTTCTTTCCTGGGTCTTTTACTGTCTCTGACCAAGTCTTCTTGATCTCCTTTGCTGAATAATCGCCTTTTTTCCTATCTTCTATCAACAAGTATAGTCTAAGGTTTTGTTTTGAAACTTCTCTCTCAAAAGTCTCCTTTTTAATTTTATCATTTCTCTTAGGTTCAACTATCATGCAGATGAGTCTCACATCTATATATGTCTCTATCTCTCTACTGTTCCAATTCTATATCACCAACTTCCTGATGGACATGGTTATTTGGATGATCCATAGGCCAAACTCAACATGCCACAAAGAGAACTCATTATCCTTCACCTGAAAACCAGTCCTCTATGCTATTCCTCCCCTCCTATCTTTTATTCCATCAGTGGCCAAAGTGTATCAATTCTACTTCCACTAGAGGAGAGAGTGAAGTTGGTGACTCCACATAGCCTTCCCTCATTCAAATCTAATTCACTTGCAAGTCATGGCATCACCTTTCTGATGTGAATAGTATTAGCTGCCACAGGGGGGACCCAACTGCCTAGTTTCAGTTGGGCAATTAGCTCCTGCCTCCCTCCCTTCTTCCTTTCTTCCTTCTTTCATTCCCTTCCCTTTCCTACCCTTCTTTCCCTGGATTTGGCTATCTCATTCTGTGATGCTGTCAATTAATCCAGGGCCACCTGCAGTTATCCTGATCTATTTTGTATATGTTACCTTCTCTCCACTCATACAAATGTAGCCCCAGGTCATGCCAATTTAAGTCAATTCAAAAAACTTTCTAAAGTCTGTACAATGTGCCACACATTGTGCTAAGCAATGAGGATACAAATAAGAAAGATATTCCCTGACCTCAAAGAGCTTACAAGGGAGAAGATGACACCTAAAATGAAGCTGAGAAATAGGGGGGAAAGAAGGGACCAGAGAGAACCTAGTGCAGGATATGATGTTCTTGGGAGTAGAAACCAAGCAGAGCCACTAATGAAAAGAGGAGAGTTACCTGCAAAGTTTCTGAGCCCTCTACAAAGAAACCAATTGGGAGGAGTCTATTGCTCTGCCTTCCAATCAAAGGGGAGAGGGAATTGAGGGAATAGAGAAGGTGCGGAGTATCAAAAACTGAGTTAATCTGTATGATGATAAAATTTCAGGTGATCACCTTATCCTGGAGGAAGCATGATGTTTCATGGTGTAGAAACCAAGCAGAATCATAGAGAGAAAATGACACAATACCTCATGCTTAGATTATTGTGATAATATCATTCTGGCTGGTATCCTTGCCTCTAGTCTTTCCCTTCTCCACATAGCTACCAAATTGATATTCATAAAGCACAGGTTTAACCACGCCACTCCTCTTCTCAAGAAGCCGGTGATCTATGAGCAAAGCAGGACTGAAATAGCTCAAAAGAAATGCAAGATGTACAGATTTAGAGAATCTACCCCCAAAAGTTCACATGGACTATTTGTGCCTGACCTGTGGTGGAGCATTCCAAACTCGTATTGCTCTGATCGGCCACAGTTGGACACAATGAAACTTGATTCTAGTATGGTGATGTCATTTTGGTCTTCTTTGATAAGTAAGAACAAAAACCAGTGGCTCCCTACTGCTTCTAGTATAAATTATAAACTCTTCTATTTGGTATTACAATGAAGATATTTGGAATTTATGAAATATGTGTACATGTTGTTTCTTTCCCAGGAATCTGGAAACTCCTTAAGAGTGAAGGTTATTTCATGTTTTCTTTCATAGGATCACAGATTTGAAGCTGGGAGGGACCTCAGAAATAATCTAGTCCAACTCCTTCAATTTGCTAATGAGGAAACTGAGGCCCAGGGATATTAAGTAACTTGACTAAGGTCACACAGGTAGTATGTGACAGAACCAAGATTTTAAGACAGGTCTTTTGAAATTAAGACCAGTGCATTCCACTGTTCTGCCACATTGTACACTAAATAATGTCTGAAGAATTTAATTGAATTCATAAAAGCAGCACCAGTGTAACAGTAATGAGATTTGAAGTTCCTTTTGTATTGCTAAGTTAAGAGGTACTTAGCACCTAGTTCAGATTAAACCTCTGTTAAAGAAACAGGAAAGTATGAACTCCTGTCTCCTGTTGCTGATAAAACAGGAAGGAGCTGAACAGGGAGGGGGCAATACTATTTATAAGGAAAAACCCAGAGAGGGAGAGACAGAGTTTCTTGGGACAAGGATCCAGAGGCAGAAACTACTGTCGCTGGAGAAAGAGAGAATTTCTCTCAGCAGCATCTGGAGGCTGGGCTGCTACTGCTAGACTGAGAGTTGAGAAAAAAAATGAGAATTGGTAACTGAGACAGATCTTCTTGAAGCAAACTCTATGGAGGCTGAAGCTGCTTCCGCAGTTGAGGCTGAAGAGGAGCCAGGGAAGCTGAAGAGGAGCACCCCTCCCAGGCTGAAAATAATTATTTTCATTTTGAAAACCTGGATGGAGTGATCTTGATTCTGGGAACCAGCTGAAACTTCTGATGAGTCCAAGGGCAAGCTGGAGCTGCCAAAAGACTGAGTGAGGAAGCATGAGTGTGAGGGATTTAAGACTTTATCTGTTTGTGGCTTTGTTAAGCCTTGTCTTCCCAGGAACAGAGACTTGAAGGATTTGAGATGAACTGGACACTGTGAGCTCCAGTGTGGAGCAGGGACTGCATGGAGAGCGGGACAAGGACCTGGGAGCTGTCTGCCTTTGAACCCAGTTTCACCAGTTCACCAGTTTGGTGAATCCAGGTAGGATCTGGGACCATGGAAGAAGATCCAGGGAATCTGAGAAACCATCCGAGTCAAGATGAAAGAAAGCTTTACTTGGATACTGTGTGCTGACTGAGAAATTGTAAATTTACTAGCGACCTAGGGGTGGAGGATCTGTATATTTTTCTGACAACTGAATAGTGAATGATTAAGGATGATTGATTTACTAAATGATTGTACTTAGTGACTAACGACTGAATAAGTGACTGGTTGAGTTAACTTAGTGTGCCCCATTAGTAGAGAATTTTGACTATTGTACCTTATGTCTCCTGAGGAGGTAAATTTCCTGAGGATGATCAAATGATTATGATTGAATGATTGAGTTACTAAATGATTGTTCTTTGTTGAAAACTTTGTGACCGCTGTAGTGGAAACCACGTCACCATTTTCTGTGATAAGTTGTTGTGAATGCTATATTTTGATTTTCTGGGATAAGAAATAACATTGTAAATGCTGTAGCTTTATTTTCTGTGAATGTTTTGCCTTGATTTGTTATGGAATAGAATGTTCACTATACTGTGTAATCAGAACTTAAAAGCTGTTCACAATAGCATTCTTCTAGAAAGCTGCTTGTGCTTGGCTTTACACTGTGTGAATGTTCAAATAGTTTAGAAGAAGAAAAGCACAAGATATGTCAAGTCAACAAGCATTTATTAATTTCCTACTATATTCCATGTACTATCCTAAGTTCTGGAGATACAAAGGAAAACAAAAACAGTCTCTACCCTCAAGAGGCTTACCACCCAATGAGAGTTGACAACATGCAAACAACTATATAAAAAAGATTTTCACAGGATAAAAGAACCAAGAAAGATTTCTTGCCAAAAGTGGACCTTAAGCTAAGACCTGAAGAAGCCAAGAGGAAGGGAGGGAGTATCTTGTATAAGGACTGTGAAGGAGGCCTAAAATCAGCAGCTCACAGAGTACCTAATAAGGTGTCAGAAGACTGGAAAGGTAAGAAGGGGCCTGCTCATAAAGAGCTTTAAAAGTATTACAATGACTCATATCATCCTTTCTCAAACCTTAAGAAGACTAATACACATACATACTAGAGTCTTCTAATACGAACTGACCCCATGAAAGATTTCACAGGATCTTAGAAGCTCAGATTTAGAAAGGACCCAGAAGTCATCTAACCCAACACTAATCTGAAACATGAATTCCCTTTATGCCTCAGTAAAGGGGCCATTGAGCCTCTCCCCCTCTTAGTATGGTAACCTTATTACCTACAGATGTAGCTCATTCCATTTTCTGACATTTTAATTGTTAAGAACTTAAATTTAGCTGAAATACTTCTCACTGTAACTCCCACCCACTGTCCTTGCTTCTGCCTTCTGGCTTAAAACAGAATACATCTACTCCCTCTTCATGTTCGGTTTATACCTTCCCTTGGTCAGGCTAAAGAACTTTCAGTTCCTCCAAGTCACTGTTCCCTCACCAATATGTTGGCCATACTGAACACTTGTCAATGTTTTTCCTAAAATGTGGTACAGAGAACTGAAGACGCAGCCTGTGATCTAAAAATGGAAGAAACTGAGACTATTTTCATTCATTCTGGGTACTACATCTATATGAGTACACCAAAGCTTCAAAATTGAGAGAGGAATACTAGGAGACAGAAAAAATGTTTTTGAGAATACCAATACATCACTAAGCCAGCAGGCCCCAACTAACGAATTATAGGAAATCAGGAGAAAAGGACAGAGACATGGTTGGTCGAAGACAATGATGTCATTATGGGGGAAGTCAGTATGTTTAAGAGAGAGCACATAACAAATTGCTGTGGTATAAATGCAATTTATGTGGACTATAATGCTCTCAATTTATCCACACAAATGAAGGTAAAACTATACCTCACCTGACAGGTTCTGGTTCTTACTTATCATTAGCAATGATAAATTCCACAGTGGGGCACCAATTCCTGTAGATAACTTTTCATTTCTACATAGCTAAGGTTAGTCACGTTTAAACCACAATTTGCTCAGCTTGCCAAAAATGAAAGCCTTCCAGACATGGTTTCTTTCAACAAAAAAGTTTTCTTTTTCTTCATTATCTCTGTTCTCCAACCCCTGACCATGTTTCCCTCTCTACTTCTCCATTCTAGAAGCCAAGGACTGGGGCAAAGGCCAGGCATCTCTGGATTAGATGGATGGATGGATCAGAGAGTAGAGGGAATTGGGACAAGGAGTCAGCAAACTAGAGCTAAAGGTCAAATCCACTCATCCAGACCATGAGCTAATAATGATGCTTACATTTAAATAAAACTCCATTTTAAAACTTTGTAGTACATTTATAATAAAACTTTATTTTAAAATTAAAAAACCCATTCTTAGCTGGGGCCCATATAAAAACAGGCAGCAGATAGAAGGTACCCTGAATTAGGAGGCTATTGTAATAGTCCCAACCAGAAGGGATAAGGTTCTAAATACAGCAGGTTGAGTGTCAGGAAAGGACACATATGTGTGCCATACATGTGTGCACATGCACACATGCACACAAACAATTTTTTCCCCTCTCCTTGTTCTGAAGGAGGAGGGCAGGAAGAAAGGAAGAGTCCCAGAAAGAAGACAGGCCAGGTTATAGTGATGAGACAGACAGCCCGCTGGAGATGTCGTCCAAACTTACAATGATAGAAGAAATGGAACCATCTAAATCTGTAATTGTGAGCAAGGCTAGAACAAATCCAGAAATGGCATCCTCATAGCCTGATATTTTTACCTGCTTCTAACCGTAATTTTTATGTGATTTTCCCCCTGTACTATAGTTTCTAGGGCAGTGGTTCTCAACCTTCCTAATGCCATGACCCTTTAACACAGTTCCTCATGTTGTGGTGACCTCCAATTGTAAAATTATTTTTGTTGCTACTTCATAACTGTAATTTTGCTTCTGTTATGAATCGTAATGTAAATATCTGATATGCAGAATGTATTTTCATTGGTACAAATGGAACATAACCCACAGACTGAGAACCACTGTTCTAGGGGCATTTGGGGATATGCTAATAAATAGTACCAGTTTTCAAAAGGGGCAGGATAGGAGAAAAAACCCAGCGATGGAGTAGAACAAACTTTTTTGGTTCCTTTTGAATGCTCTGACCATGGAATTCTGTCCCCTGTTACAGGAGGCCATTATAACCATGGCATAATTGGGGAAGAACATTAGATTAGGAATCAGGAGACCTGGATTCTATTCTTAACACCAGCACTAACTTTGGGGAAATGGATAGACTTGGAGTCAGAAAGGTCTGGGTTCAAATTCTGCCTCCTTTACTACCTGCATCGCCCTAAGCAAACCATTTAATCTTTCTGAGCCTCAGTTTCCTCATCTATAAAATAGGGTTAAATGTGGTTTTGGACATGGCCAACGTGGGAATTTGTTTTGCTAAACTATGCATATCTGTTATGACTTTTTCATTTAAAAAAATTTCCATTTGGGGGCCCATTGGGAGGGATAAATAACAAATGCAAAAAATTAAATAAATGGCAAAAAGAATTGCAAAAATGAACAAGAAATAAGCACGATAAAATAGGGTTAAGAATAGCACTCGTCTTCCAGATTTGTGGTGAGGATCATGAGATAATAAATGTTAAGCACTTTGCAAACCTTACACCTATCATCACCCTCATCATTACTATTATAGGACATTGGATAAGTCACTATGTCAATATGTGTGTGTGCCCTCATTCCGCAATGATTTCTCACTTCTCTTATTTCGTATAGCTTTATAATCTGTCCCCAACATAATATAATAAAGTAATCCTAACTGCTTCTTGTGAGCCTCACTTTGCCAACTAAAGAAAGCATGAGCTTCCAGGAGCAAAGAACCCTTCTCTTATCTCCCCATAGAATCTGGGACAGGGTTAGACACGGAATAGAGTACTTGCTTAATGTAACTGAAGAAACCTTATCACTACTTTCTCAGTTTCTCTCTAAAATCAAAGTATTGATTTGGATGAATCCATGGCTGTTCATATTGAAATGAAACAGAATGGAGAGGCAAGGGATTACAGGTATGAGCATGGCCTTCATTACTTGGTTTTACAGAAACAGATAAATCTTGGGGACTAAGAATCCCACTCCTGGGAGCACTCTTACTCTTGACAGTGAATACCTTTTTTCACCCAAGTCAATATCTCTGGGGTTAGCAGCAGAGCAGGCAAAATATAACAAGATCTGTCAGTCACATACATGCATGCAGGCATGCAAAATAAGTCCTAGGTGCAAAATAAATAAAATTCGATCTACAAGCTCAGGAAATGAGCTGCCTATATCAGTGAGAAACTGTAAAATTCTAAAAAGGGCGAGGAGGAAGCAAAGCCACTTACTGGTTATGTGTACACTGATTGGGGTTTGGGTATAAGAAGAATAGGGTCGTCCATCACTGCCCTCAAAATGGAGATTCCCAAGAAACTTGGATAGAACAGTCACTTGCTTGGGGGCAAATTCACCTCATTCAATCATTCCAAAATAATTTCTGCAGACTCCCTATTATATCAATGACCTCTGCGGCACACAACTGATAATGGATGATTCTATGCAACGCTATCTACCCAGAAAACTGGCCATGTCAGAAGTCCTATTTGGAGAAAACATTGGAAACATACCCAGATTTGGGTGCTGATGTGGAGGGAAATACTAAACTCAAAGGTTGTTGTTTGTCCTTCATTCTCAAAGAGGACCATATCAGGGAGGTGATGCAATGACATGAAAGTTAACTGTATTTTAGTGAGGAAGGGCTGTGCAAAGTCACCAGCCTCATTCTCTTCTCTGGAGCCATCTGGATCCAGCAAGATATAGATCAGGATGACTAGGGATGGCCTTTTTAGCCTAAGTTCTTTAACAAGTCCCAGTTTGACTAAGGCAACACTCATTTAGTGATTAAGGCTAGGTAAGAAATTAGGCAGAGAATGGACTCTATTACCTAGTTTAAAAAAATCAGTCTGGGAAGAGAAGACCCCAGGGTTTCTGACCAAGATAGAAACAATTGCTACTCACATTCACTTTGAACCAGGGCCCAAACAATGACCAAGTGGGATTTGGCCTGGCATCTCTGGTTGGCCAAGAGCTATTTGGGCTTAAGCCAAGGTCCTCAAAGAAAATCTAGCCATATACCCCAAGATATCTAGGGAGGTTTCAGTGATCAAAATTTGCATTTCTTTTGGCAGAGTACCCGCAGGTGAGGGTATGATACCTTATTGGACAGAGGGAAGGGAAAGAGAGAGAGAGAGAGACACAGATAGAGACAGAAAGACAGAGCACTGTATTGCCCAACTGGCCAGTTCCAGTTGGGTCTCAAGTGGTGCAGTTCCTACTACTACTTACAGGTTATGGTTTTTCCTTTATGCTCAGAGGACCATGACATCAGGGAGGTGATGCCATGACATGCAAATAAATTGGATTTAAGTGGAGGGCTAGACAAAGTCATCAGCCTCACTTTCTCCTCCATCTGGAGGAGATGGCAAGATATGGATCAGGATGACTGGAGATGGCCCTCAAGCTAAAAACAGACCACAGAACAAGGAAGACAAAGGTTCCCAAGATAAACTTGAAAGCTTTGCCTCAGACTGGCCCAGACACAATACTCCCAAGAAAGTGTTTGAGGCTTTTATCTGACTTTCCCCAATTGATAACTGGCTTTATGAAGGCTTATCAAATAGACCATGGAGTAGACCCAATCTATATGACTCTAGAACAGTGGTTCTCAACCTTCCTAATGTCATGACCCTTTAATACTTGTATGTAGGCATATCTGCATGTGGATTGACCCACCTGGAGATGGATAGAGGAGTGGTGTCTCAGTTCCTAAGACCATGGGAAATATGTGTTTTCTGATGGTCTTAGGTGACCCCATTTGACCCCCAAAGGGGTTGCAACCCACAGGTTGAGAACCACTGCTCTAGAAGATGAAATTAGGCCTAAGTAGTAGATGTAACACAAGGGCATATTTCATAGAATCATAGACTGTAAGAGGGGGGCAGCTAGAAAGCACAGTGGGTAGAATATCAGGCCTGCAGTCTTTCTGAGTTTAAATCTGGCCTCAGACAGTTACTAGTTATGTGATCCTAGCAAGTCATTTAACCCTGTTTGCCTCAGTTTCCTCACCTATTAAATGAGCTGGAGCAGGAAATGGCAAGCCAAGCTAGGATCTCTGCCAAGAAAATGCCACATGGGATCATGAAAAGTCTGGCATGGAGTGAAAACAATTGAACAGACTGGAAAACCTGGAAGAAATGCTATAGATTTTCTAGTTCCAATTCCTTTATTTTAACAGTGAGGAAACTAAGACACAGAGAGGTGAAATTACTTCCCTAGGATCATACAGTGAGTTACATAGGCACAGCTAGAACCAAAACCCAGGTTTTCTGACTCCCACTCCCTACAATGCTTTCCCCTACAACCACCAATCAATCAACAAGGATTTATCAAAGGACTACTATGTGCTAGCCCTCGTGATACAAAGATAAAACAGTCTCTGTCCTCAAGGTCCTTATGATCTAGCTAGGGAAGATACCATGTACAGAGATACAAAAAAGGATGCAAACTAATTTTGAGGAGGAAGAACTAGCAGCCAGGGAGATCAGGAAAGGATTCATGTAGAAGGTAAATGAGCTGAGCCTTGATGGGATCTAGGGGTTCTAAGAGGCAGAAGAGAGGAGAAAATGTATATATCCAGTATTAAAGGCAAGGAGAAAAGCCATGGAGTGTCATATATAAGGAAAAGAAAGAACAAGGAAGTATGTTATAAGACTGGAAAGATAAGATAGCACCAGGTTGGGATGGACTTCAAATGTCAAGTGGAGAAGTTTCCATTTGATCCTAGAAACAATGAAGGGGCCCACTGGAGTCTACCAAGTAAGAGTGAGATAGTAAGACCCACACTTTGGGTAAATCCCTTGGGCAGCTACATAGAAGGTGAATTGGAATGGAGAGAAGCTTTATGTAAGTAGACTTGGTAGTAGACTACAACAGTGTAGGTGAGAGATTATAAAGGCCTGAACTAGGTTGGAAGCCGTGTAAGTAAAATGAAAGAGACATATCAAGAGATGCTGTAGAAATAAGTAGAAATAATATCTGACAAAAGATTGGCAATATGAGGTGACCAACAGTAAGAAATCAAAGATAGCAAAGAGGCTACAAATGTGCATGGATGGTGGTGCGCCCAAAAGAAATATGAATGTTAAACCGATGGATAATATGGAGGGGGGCTGGCTGAAGATAATGAGTTCTGTTTTCGATATATTGAGCTTCCAATGCTTATAGCACATCTAACTGGAAATGTCCAATAGGTGATTTGTGATGCAATCAGTCAATGAGCATTTATTAATTGTCTTCTATGTGCCAGGAACTGTGCTAAGTGCTAGGGATACAAATAGAAGCAAAAGACAGCATCTGCCCTCAAGGAGCTGACAATCTAACACAAGATCAGAGGTCAGGACACCCTAAGGTCAGACAGGTGGGTCTGGGAGTCATCAGCATAGAAATGAACAGTAAAGAGATTTTTCCAAAAATAAGAGCTGCCTAGCAGTAAGATGGATTCCCTTGGAAATAATGATCTCTCCATTAATGAAAGTATTCAAAAAGAGGCTGTTTGGCCACCTGTCAGGGGTGAGGTAGAAGAGATTCTTTCAGGAAATGATAAACTAAATCACACTATCTCTTGGACTTCTTCAAACACTGTAATTCCATGCTTCTATGTTGCTATTAGAGGAATTTGTCATCTCATAAAAAGAGCAACCACAACTTCCTAGCTTTCCAGATACTGGCCCAGCTCTGGGAAGAGAAACTTGGCAGAACAGCACTGGCCTTGGGGTCAGAGAATTTACATTCAAATTCCTACTTTGCTACTTACTCCCTATGTAACTTTTCCCTCTATCCCTCTGGGTCTCAATTTCCTCTGAGAAGGTTAGACTAGATAATTTTATCAACCTAAGAAGTTGCCCTCAGGTTGTCAGCTTCCACTAGCCCTGGATATCAGAGTCTCTCCCCATCTAATTTCCAAAGCACTTTGGGGCCGATGGATGGAGCCAGACCAATAGAAAAGGTGCTGCAGGAGCAACATTGTGAGTGAATTCCAGTTGGTGACAAGGCAACATGTCCTTAAGCCAAGTCAACATCTCTAGGCTCAATAGAGTATCAAAAAGAAATATGACAGTGACTGTCAGTCAGAGGAAATATCATAAGTTAGGTTTTAAAAATAATAAAGTTGCCTTGGTACTGGTAATACAATGATCCATGCAAAAAGAGAAAGCAAATCCAGTAGCAGATTAAAGAGAGTTGAAAGGAAGTCTCTCTCTCTCTCCCTCTTTTTCTCTTTCTCCCCACTCCCCTCCTCTCTCTCTCTCTCTCTCTCACACACACACACACACACACACCTGCACACGCACACACACACACACGCACATGTACTCACCAAGTACATTTCTACAACACAAACTTAAAATCAAAAACAGCACCCACTGGTCAGCAGGTCCTAAGGGCTCCCTCTGAATTTGGCTTTGGATCCTTTACAGCACAGGCAGAGGAACAAGAAGTGAAACTAAGTGGTGAATGTGCTATGAAAGTAAGAGGTCAACCTCAGGGACTCTCAGTCTGACCCAGGCTAGGAGCTGTCCACCAGCACTAATAACATCCTTCCTGAAGGCTGGTTTCCAGAGACAGTCAAGTTATAGGAAAAGCATTGCACTTGGAGTTGAGTACCATGGTTTCTAATCCCAGCTGAGACATTAAACAAGCCATTTGTAAGCCCCTGGCCATGTCAGAGAGTCAGTCTCATTGCTTGTCAAATGAAAGGGCTGAATGAGATGTTTTGTAAGGTTTTTTCCAGTTCTAACATCTCATCTTCCTGAGTTCAAATCTGGTCTCAGACACTTACTATGTAACCCTGGGCAAGTCTCTTAGTCCTGCTCACCTCAGTTTCCTCATTTATAAAATGAGCCAGAGATGGAAAAGGAAAATCACTCCAGTATCTTTGCCAAGAAAACCCCAAATAGGGTCATAAAGAGTGGAGATGTGACTGAAAAAAATGACTAAACAACAAACATTTTGCAGATTGGCAGGTGGCACCAGTCTATATTCTTGAATGGCTTTTATTTGGTACTAGAGTTCCAGAATCATACAGGGACCTAAGAATTCACCTAGTCCAACCTATAATTGAACATAAATGCTCTCTACTACATACTGAACAAATGATTATGCAGTCTTAAAGCAAAGTTGTAAAACTCAAATAGAAATGGGGACCAGTATCCTTATGTAAAGAACCCCACGGACAGCATATTGACTTAGAAAACTATATATTAGTATTATTTATGTTTAAGTGTATTTTTGTTAAATATTTCCCAATTACATTGTAATCTGGCCCAGGATGCACTGGGGAATGCTGTAGGCCCTTCATTTGACCCTTGTGTCTTAAAGAATTCCCAAGACCAAGAACCCACTACCTCCTGAGACAGACACATTACAGTTTTGGATATCTCTAATCATTAGAACATTTGTTATTTTCCTTATCTTATAGCTAAATTTACTTTTCTATGACTTATATTCATTGCTACAAGTTCTTTTTAGTTTCACTACAAGTCTAAGGCCTCATCTGTGTAACAACTCCTTAAATGTTTAAAGACAACTATCATGATTTCCACCTTCCCCCTCCCGAAAGTTTTCTATTTTCTGTACCAAAAACCTCTTGGGTATGATCTATTTTGAGTACAAAGATACTCCCCTAAATGCTCTTCAAGTTTATAAAAGTTCATCCAAAAATGTGGTACCCAGAACTGATCACAGTATTCCAGATGGAGTGTGACTAGAGAAGAATATGGAGAGACAATGTGACCTCTCTCATGCTAGACACTTTGACAGCCACACTCTGAAGACGATGCAGCCAAAAGTAGCATTCACTTTTTGACTGCCAAATTACTCCACACTACTGACCCAGATTGAGTTCATGGTCTGTTAGAACTCCCAGATTATATTACACAGGATCTTCCCTATCTCATACTTGTGAAGTTGACGTTTTTGTCCCTATTGGGGAATCATCCAACATCATTAGCAATGTTGTATCATATACATATTTTAAAAGTATGCCTTCTAATGCTTTCATCCAAGTCACCATCTATTATGTACATATACACAGATATGCACACACACATATAATGTGTTATTAAAGCTCAAAACTGCACTAACATTTTTGGGACCTCCTATGTATACATATATATAACTACACAATACCGAAGACAAATCATCCCTGGGATAGGTACTCTCTTAAAGGCCTTTCCACCAGGATGTTAAGCCGTTAATGGCTACTTTCTCCCCTTCCCTGATTTACTTTAGTACTTTTGGTCTGTACTGTACATTTAAGTCCTTTTTCATATTCATAGAATTGTAAAACTCCAGAACAAGAAGGGATTTTAAAGTTTTTCTAGCCTATCTTCCTAATCCAAGAGGAGGAAATTGAGGTGGGAGGAGGTGGGACAGAGCCAAGAGTAGAATTCAGGTATCTTGAATCCCAGGCCAGTGGTCTTTTTGCTTTGTATTCTTTTCTCAATAGTATGTGCTTGTTAGTTCTCTTCCCCAAGTAGACCCAGAGTTCATTGTGGACAACTTCCCCATATATGTACCTAGAACAGTCCTGAACACATATCTGGTTGACTGAAAAACAGGTGCCTCTATGACTAGTCTTAATCTCCCTTAATTGCCCTAATATTCCAGTAAAAAGTCACATAAAATCATTCTCCCCATCTGACCCACATTTTCCAAATCCTAAAATTTCAAAATGATTTACCTTTGATTTATCTCCAACTCTGGAGCCATAGATGGAATGGGATAGTCTCCTAAGCCATCCAAATGATCCATTCAGAAATTAGCAAGAGTTGGAGGTGGTTGGGGGTGGTGAAGAGAATGGAAAGAGACAAAGATTCTAGGTGGACAATATTTACAAACATTCCCATTAAGAATCATGTCACCTTCCTCACTGAGGAAGGGGTGGAGGGGGGCAGAGAGATTGATGAAGGGGAAAAGCTTAAGATTCATTATTTTCTTCCCTTTCTACCTCTCTTTCTCCTTTCTTTTCTCATTTCAGGGTGACCGCCAGAAGTCACACCACTCAAGAACATTTATTATTATAATGAAAATATTGGTACATATGCTCACAGACGCCTCTGAAATTCTGACGTGCTCCTCTGCCTGCATTTCCAATTCACAGTCAGCGTCTCTGAGCCTAAAAATATGCTGCTATCAAATTACGCTCTGCTTTTTTTATCTGCCTCCTTTCTCAGGACGTCTTTCCATTCCGTTACCAACCCAGCCAATTCCCCTTCTCTTTTCCCTCCCTCCTTTCCATAAGCAAAACAGCAATGTGAATAAGGTTAATATACCCGTCAAACCTCCCTCTGATGAATGACACCTTAATGATGCACATGTCTCCTTAAATAATTCATACTTCTAATAACAACGTGACTCAGCAATTATACTTCTCTCTACCAGCGTGGGGAGGGAGGGGGTGGAGAGATGAGGAGAGGGAGATTTCCAGCACTGAGACAGGTCTAGCAGGGTCATTAACCACCATTCTCTCTAATCAGAGGCAAAGAGGATGACCAGGAACCTCTGATTCTGACTCTAATCTTTAGGAGACAAACCCAGAACAAGTACAGCAGCAACACTTGTTCCTCACACAGATCACAATCGTGTCATCCAAGGGGCCAGACAGGAACAGGGGCCAAGGAGTCCAACACAAAGACCAGGTCCTCAGCCCAGACTGAATGATTATGGCTTTAAGAGAAAGAGACCAATGTGTTAACAAGAGTCCCTGCCAGAAAGTCAAGGGAGAAGACCTCATTTCTAGCTTTCCTCTTTTTACTAACAGAATGACTTCAGACAAGTCACTAAAAATGCTCTCAACCTGAGTTTGTCCATCCCTAAATTAAATTAGATAATAACATATCTAAAGTGCTTTGTATACTTTAAAGCTCTATATAAATGTTAATTATCATGATGACATTCATTTCGAAATGTTCACATATAATCTCATAGGTAATTCAAAATCACCCCGAAATATCATCATTTTACAAATGAGGAAACTGAGATACCAAAAGCCCAGGATTTAATTATCTCTATAAACTGTCCAGTCCTAACATAATTCCAGGTCTAAATAAATGAAGAAATGAATGAATAAATGGTTAAGTAAATAAACAAGCAAAAATAGATAGAAAGATACATAGATAGATGGATGGATGGATAGATAGGTGGGTGGATGGATGGACAGATGGGTGGATGGACGGACAGATGGGTGGATGGATGGACGGATAGACAGACAGATACATAGATACATAGATGGATAGGTGGATAGATGGATAGGTGGATAGATGGATAGGTGGATAGGTAGATGGACAGATGGACGGACAGATGGATGGACAGACAGACAAATAGATAGATAGATAAATGTAACAGCAAACAAGATGTTTCTTGGTTTCAAGATACCTATGTGCTACTAATAGGGTCCCTCAGTGGGTTAGCAGACTGACTCCAATAAAAATTTCACAGGTTAACTAGCCCTGAGCATTTATCCTTTCAAATGCCCTCTAGAAGAGATCATTTAACATCTATGTATTAAATTATACTTGCCTATACATCTTCCTTGCACACATTATTCTGGGGCATTTCATATGTCATTCTCACAGGATTGTAAGCTATCTGAAGGGAGGGACCAAATTATTTTGATTATCTACCCAGTGTTGGCCTAGTACCTTTACATTCTGTTCTCACCACAACCCCCACATAGTCAACTAGAATCCCTCAGAGGGTGGGGGAGCTATTTCTTGAGGATTTTTTCCCCAAGCAAATAGTGGGTGTTTAATAAATGTTCATTGACTTTTTCCTTTTCCACAACTGAAATATTGCTCACACATTATTAATAATGATAATGAGCAACTATTTGTTGAATTAACTAGCAAGTGACTTTCTCCTTACACCAAAGCACAGATTTATTATCTCATCCAATCACACCATTCTAATTAAGGAAAGAAAGGATGAAATTAAGTCATTATCCCCATTTCACAAGCAGAAAAACAGAGGCCCAGGAAAATAGTCATTTATTCTCCAAGAACACTTGGTGGAGGAAATGACAAAGCCTGAACAAGGTAGATGTCCTTTGTTGTATCTTTTATTAAACATTGTTTTAAACTAACTCACTAGAATGAAGCATAAAGGGTCATGGATTGGGAGTTAAGTTCTCATGTTGTTGTTTTGGTCTTTTCCAACTCTTTATGACCCCATTTGGGGTTTCCTTGGAAAATATATTAGAGTGCTTTAACAGAGTTAGGTGACTTGCGAAGAGTCACAGAGTTAGTAAGGGTCTGTGGTCATACCTGAACTCAGGAAGATGAGTCTTCCTGACTCCAGGCCTGGTACTCTATTTACTGTGCCACTCAGCTACCAAAAATAATGATAATAACTCATAGGCTTATATTTTTAAAGCTAGAAGAGATCTAGAGCTAGAGGTTCTTGAGTCCTGCCTCTTCATTTTACAGATGGAGAAACTAAAGCACAGAGAGATCACACAGCCCTGAAACACATAGCTAAAAAGTATTAAAGGCAAAATTCGAACCCAAGTCTTTTTAACTCCAAGTCCAATGCTCCATCTACTACACCATAATGCCTCTTCAAGAGCCATGAATTCAAATTCTGACATCTCCATGGATTTACTGTTTGACATTGCCCTTCCTCAGCTCTAGTTCCCTCCTCCACAAAATGAGAAAGTGGTACTAGTTGACCCTTAAGGTCCCTTACAGATCTAAGAGTTTTAAAATCTAAGTCATTCCTACCCTTTTCACCCATGTCTATCAGAGCCTAGAGGGAACTTCTTTCTCTTTAGGTCCTTCTAAATGTGGTCCTAACCAAGGGCACTAGCAATGTCACAGACTCCGTGTTCGTTGTCCATCAACGGGGCATGTGCAAGGAAGGATATCTTATAAAACAGCTCTCTTTCATGTGGTCTGAGATGAAGGCAGAGAAGGCTTTGTGGGGGGTTATTTTTTCCTACTGCTGAATAAGCCAAAAACTTTCAAAAAATAAAAATAAAAGGAAGGAGGAAGGAAGCTAATACCTTCTAGTGAAGGCTCATCAGAAAAGTTCTCAGATCCCTGAGTCACAGGGTTATCATTATTTTGCCAGCCACTCACTGCTGCTGTGGAGGACCGGCTGACATGTGAATCAGTGTCCCACTGTACAGACCCCGGGTGTCCTCAAAGGCAGCTGCAGAATGTTTATATTAGTTTTTGTCCTTAAAAAGCAAATAAACAAACAAACAAGAGAGGAGGTAAGAAAACCTTTGGAAACCATATCTGATATAGTTACTTGGCCAATGGTTTAAACATGAAACAGGCTCTTAATTCCATCTGAAACACAATATCATCAGCCAAGGGGAGCCTGGAAGGAGAAAAGTTAAAACAATCATTTAGCATTGACTGGCTACCTTGTTTCCAGGGGGGAAAATCTAAGGGACCCGTTTAAAGCCATCTTTATGCCTACTTCCATTTATGAATATCCAATGTTGCTCCATCTGGGGCATTTGGGGGTGACATAAGAATTACTGACCTTGAGGTGTCCTAAGTAACAAAATTAACAAATGGAAACTGTCCTGCAGACAATCCCTCTGGAAGGTTTTAAGAAACAGAAGGAAAAAAAATTGCACATCCTCCTGGAAGTTTTCCCTGACTACCAACACCCCCACAACCCTGGATAATTCCTTTATATCCTGTCAGCACTTTAACAAGGCATGTTCTCATACAGCCACTTATGCATTGCTGTTTAAATCTAAAATTCACATGATATGCTCTGTCTTCTTAACTAGGCTGCAAATTCTTTGAGTACAAGGTATGAGTCTAACTTTTTTCAGTATTCTCCAATGTGCCTAGCATGATGCTGGCTACATAGTGGAAATACAGTAAATTAGGAAAAATAATAAGAAGCTATCCGGTACATTTTAAGCACAGTGCTGTCTGGAAACCAGGAAATGATCCATATGCCATCTCAGTATCCCTTCTAGCCTCATGGGATCTATGATTCTATTGTCTCCAAGTATCACAAGTATCATCTATTATTGGAATTCTCTGTTTTTCAATCATTTCAGTCATGCCTGCCTCTTTGCAACTCCATCTGGGGTTTTCTTAGCTAAGACACCAGAGTGGTTTGCCATTTCCTTCTCCAGCTCATTTTGCAGGTAAGGAAACTGAGGCAGAATTAAGTGACTTGCCTAGGATCACACAGCTAGGACGTATCTGAGGCCACATTTGAACACTGGAAGAGGAGTCTCCCTGACTCCAGGTCTGGTGCTCTATCCACTTGGCCACCCAGATGCCCCTTAGAATTCTTACTGTCATTAAAATAATAAGGATGGTCACCCTAATCAATGAAATTTCCTAAGTTTAGCACTCTAAAATTCACAAAACGTTCTACAAACATTATCTCATTTGATTCTAATAATATACCTCTGGGGTAAGTGGCCCAAATATTTTCTCCATTTCATAGGCAAGAACATCATGGTTGGAGGAAATTACCCATAGTCTTGCAGTATAAAAAAATAATAGTTGAGATTCAAGCATGCTTTTTCCCCCCCAATTCCAAATCTGGAGGTCTCTACATTAAATCACACTGTTTTGTGTCTGACATGCAGCAGGCACTTAATAAATACATTTTAATTATGCCTGGCACATAGATGTTAATAATAAAATGCATATAGATTAATCGAACCAAGACCAGAACCTTCATCGATTCTAGTTCTAAACTTTGGGAATCTGAATGCCATCCTGCTCTGACATCTCAGACTCTCAAGTTTAAAGCATGGAAAACTCATCCACTTTTCCACCAGGTTTGGTCAAATCTCTCTTTCTTGTCAGGTAATGGGAATCATGGCCACAGCACTGGAGCTGTTGCTTCATTTTGACATTTAATCACCCGCAAAAGCCATTTGCCGCCTCGTTTGCTCCACCACCAGAAGTATCAGCCTTAAATAATCAACATACAGCAGGTGTCTTGTAAGGGATGGTACCGCCTTTCCTTTTCCCTAGAGTACGGCCATAGCAGCACTAGAACCAGACTTCAAGGAAAGAGCTGCTGCCCAGAACCACCCAGCCATACTTCCTCCATAAAACTGGGAAGAATAACAATAACACATCATGTACTTTTCTTTAATGTAAGGACTGTCTTTTTTTAATTTTGTTTTTGTATCCCTGGTGCCTAAACATACTAGACACCTAAATATTTGTGGAATTACACTGGATATTATGGTATAAATACCAAGAATATGGCTAAGGGGACCAGCTCCAGTGCCATCACTCTCAGAGTAAATACATTCTTCAAATGATATAACTTTTGATCAGAAAGTATCATTAGAGACCATCTTCCTAACCAACTCCAAACCATGCCATCTCCATTCTGGTCACCATCTCTCTGCTTTCTACTCAAACTCCATCATTCTGTCTCCCAGCTTTGAGAGGTGAGTTCCTTGTTCTAAATATTGTGACTTTCTGTAATAAGATGTAATATTGAGAATATTATATTGTAAATATTGTACTGAATATTGATCTGTAATGGAATAAACAGAGTGATCCCTATTACTGTGTAATCTGAATCTTAAAAGCTGTTCACGGTAACATTCTTTTGGGAATCTACTATTGATTTGGCTTTACATCGTGCCTCATCATATCAGGGTCGGAGTCTTCATTATATTTCCTGGTTGTCCCCATTTATATAAATACCCAGCTTCCCAGCTTCCATGTATGTGTGGTCTCCCCTCATTAGAATGTAAACTCTTTGAGGTCAGGTACTGTTTTGCTTGCTTGTATCTAATCCCCAGTACTTTGTATAGTGCAGAGGTGGGGAACCTGTGCCCCCGAGGCCACATGTGGCCCTCTACGTTCTCAAGTGAGGCCCTGTGAATGAACTGTTCAGTCAAAGGGCTGCACTTCAGGACCTAGAGGGTCACATATGACCTCGAGGTCACAGGTTCCCCAACCCTCATACAGTGTATAACACATAGCATTTGATAATGCTCCATCTATCTGGTCCATCCTCTTCATTTTACAGATAAGGAAACGGAGGCTGAAAGGGAAACAGGCTGGTTGAAGGTCACAGGCAAGGAAAAGTCAGCACTAGCATTTAAACTTGTGTCCTAATTTCCAATCCAATGCTCTTTTTATCTAATCGTACAGTATCTGGGTCTGCTTGTAAGTACATATAACTCGGTACCATGTGCCAAGAGATACTAGAGAACTGGAATCAGGAAGTATTCCCTGAGAGCTTACTGTGTGCCCAGCAAAATCACTCAGTGTTTTGATATAGAGAAGTATAATGACATGGTCTATATGTTCAAGAAGCTTACACAGAGCTGTAATAAAGGAAACAATTAGAGAACAATTAAGCGCTAATCACTGTGCTAGTGCCTTGAATTGAATTAGGAGATCGGATGAGGGAGATACATCACTATAAATTGGGTAGCATCATAGGTTTTGGAACTAGAAGATGCCTTAGAAGTCATATAATACAAGCTTATTGGGCAGCTAGGTAGCACAATGGACAGAGTGCCAGGTCTAGAGTCAGAAAGACCTGATTTCAAATCTAGTTTCAGACATTTATTAGTTGGGTGACCCTGGGCAAGTCATTTAACCCTGTTTGCCTCGGTTTCTTCATCTGTAAAATGAATTGGAGAAGGTATTGTGAAACACACCAATATCTTTGCCAAGAAAACCCCAAATGGGGTCATGGAGAATTGGACATGACTAGAAAATCACTGAATGAGTCTAACCTTATTCTTCAAAATGGGCCAATGAGGTTTGGAAAGTCTAAATGACTCGACTGAGGTCTCACAGGTAGTCAAGTAACAATATCCTAACCCAGATCCTGAAACCCAAATGTATCATTATTTTCATTGTATGTGGAGAGGAACTTCCTAGAAGAGGTGGGCCTTGAAAGACAGGTAGAATTTAAATGCAGGTAGAGCAGGGTCATGGGAAGGGGTATGAAGTAATCAGTATACTAAGAAAACAATGAAGGCAGAAATTGTGATCCTGTTTGGGAGTAATTTGTAGTAACAAGAGAAATGGGGCCAGGGAGGAGCCAGGTCAGTCTTAAATGAAGTTGAGTCTTGGGAATAGAGTGAGACAAGTATAGAAATAAAGGGCAGGACTAGAAGAGAAATATGTGCCAAAGGTTCCCAAGAAGCAGACTGCAGTGGGTCTTCCAGGATGGGAGGAGGAACATAGGTATTTCAGTGTGTACTATGTCCATTTTGAGCAGACAGCCTTCTGAGTGCTGAGCACCTTGGCTGGGGAGATGGCCTGTGGCCAGAGAACATGGTCACAGGATCCTTCTGCCTCAGAGATCTACAACACAGCTTTCCCAAATGTGCTGTCCAACAGCAAAAAAAAAAACCATTACCCCCGAGAGGCCCATACTCAGGAACCTCTAAGTTTATACCCAATGACCCCGCAGGGAGTCAGTCATCATAAGCTGCCACACAATGACAATTAGAAAGGCCTCAGAAATGACCTCCCTCTCCTCTCCAACAATCCGCATTCATCAGTTATTTTAAGACCCTGCTCAAGATTCAACCTCTCAAATGAGCCTTCAGTGAATCATCTGGCCCCACTCTAAAGGCCTTTCACTTCGCATTTCCTACTTGCACAGACAGAATCACAGAATTTCAGAGTAGGAAGGAATTGTAGAGGTGTCTGAAAGAACAGTGGATTTGGGTGAGAAGTCTGGCTCTGACACTATGTATGTGACCTTGGAAAAATTTCCTCACCATAAAATAAGCTAAATGACCTGTAAGGTCCCTTCTAGCTCTAAATACGTGATCCTGTGTAATTTAGCCCAATTCATCTCATCATAAGGAAATTTCACCCAGCTCATTCATGGTATAACCACTACTCAATCTTAGGTACATAATTCTTACATATCCTCATGCACCTTGTTAAATAAAACTCCTTAGTTCCTTCTGTTTCCTCTTTATATTCCCACTGCCACCATCACTCCCATAGTAGCCAGGACACACAGTAGGCACCTAATAAACCATACCTGCATGAAGTTTTTTGGAATCAGTGAGCTGAATTGGCCTTAAGAAACCTGCATTCTCCATATGCATCTGCCCTGAAAATCTCCTTATGACAAATAACAAGGTGGTTTCGGCATAACACACATGAAGAACTCCATGCCTATACATCCATCCACCATGATCATTATTTCATTTTCACTGTTCAGTTTGAATTTCTACCTGTAAGGTCTTTCTAATATTGAGTTAAAATCTTCCTCTGCCCAGAAGGAGCAGAGCTGGCCATGTCTATGTAGATGGTGATGTGAAGATAATTCCCTGGAGACATTCCTACAATTCAATGTGGAAAGCTAAGGGAAAGGGGGGCCACAGTAATGGCAGTGGTGATCATAGGGTTTGTAGGGGAAGCTGGTTGAGTAATCATGAATCGAAGCTCTGGAAATCAAAGCCAAAAGAGAGAAGGAGAAGATTTGGCTCAGGATAGAGTGAATCTAGATTGAAATAGTCCACTGGAATGGGTAAGAGCAGATAGGAAGCTAACAGGGATGTGAATAGTCATAATTCTGGGCTGTAATCAAATATTCCAATAAGGAATAGGGCAGTGTCATAGCAAAGTTCACAGCAACAGTGAGAAGTTCTTGTAGGAGGGTGACTTACACCGAGAAGTCTTTCTGGGAAGTGTGCCCATTTAACAAAGAAACACAAGACTTCTTGGCTAAACCAATTCTAGCCTTAAAATCATAGACAGAATGATAGAACTAGAAGAAAGTTTAGGGACAATCTAATCTAACCTTGACATTTTACCAGTGAGGGAACTGAAGGGCTCAGTTTTCCAAAGGCTTTAGGTCTCCAAATTCCTCATCCCAAGAGTTCTCCAAATTGGAAGCCTTGGCAATTACATAGACTAGGTGCCAGTGGTAAGATGGTAAATGTTTAAAAACTGGTTCTGTGAAAAAATAATGTAAAATATACTTTCAAACTTAATTTACATCATTAACATTTTCCTCATCACTTTTTTTAAGTCTAGACAATCAACAAAACAATAAATCAAGTCCTTACTGATAGCATTTGCTGATTTCCAAGGCATAAATGCTAACACTGATTTAATCCAATCCCTTCATTTTACAGATGAAGAAGAGATACACCAGAGAGGTGTATTGATGTACCCAGAGTTACATAACATAGCAATCACTTTAATGCAATAAATGAATGAAACAAAATGAATGAAAAAGCATTCATTACCACAGGCCAGGCCCTGTGCTAGGGGATTTGTAACTAATCTACTTCTTGCTATCTGATGCCTGCCTTCTGAGAGATCCAAACCCACAACATGTTCTCCCACCAAGAATACACTTTACTAATCTAATCATAAATGAACTACCCACCTCCCTATTCTTAGGTCAGTTGTTTCCTGGATGAAGAATAACATAGCACAGAAAATCAGAAATTATAGGAGGCATAGGCTGTTAGAACAAAAGGCCAAAAAATGTCAAAAGTTAACCTTGCCACCAGCCTCCTACAAACACAGTGCCAAAAGATGGAGCTACCTTATTAAGTTACTCAGGATTCCATTTGTGTTTCTGGGAAGAAACCCCCACACCATCTGTCCCCTTTCTCCACCTCCTCCTGCTCCCCAGCTTTTACACACTGGTACACATTCACGCGGAATCACACGGGTGCTTCCACATCATGTCAGCCAGGACCATTAACAACGATGGAGTGCCTCCAATTAGGCAGACATCTCTTACATGGAAATTCTTATTGAAGGAGCAAAGATCATCTTCCCTTGACTTTTCTGACTTTTGTATAACAGACCTCTCAGCAGCAGCATCTCAATAGGCACCAAATATATAATAAATATTCAAGGAGAAGAAATCAGCTTTTCTGGGGTACCCTACATTAAGAGTTCTAGAAATAATCTTGATGCTTTATTACAGGCAATCCTGCTGACTGTCATACATAGTAAGAAGATGATAGAGAAATAGACAGACAGACAGACAAACAGAGATAGACAGGAAAATAGAAGTAGAGCATTTAACACTTACTGTGTGCCAAGCACTGTGCTAAGCTGGAGATAGACATAGAAGTAGGAAAGATAGTTCTTGCCCTGAAGGAGCTTATATTCTAATGGGGGAAGAGAAAACTTGAAACACTTAAAGGAAGTTGGAAAGGAGAAAAAGCTATGTAGGAACTACATACACTATGTAGGAACTAGGGAGCCAGAAGTGAAGTAGGGGCCTGGTTCTGAGGCAAGATAAAACAAAAGCTCATTTATCAGTAATTATGGACCTAGAAGAGAATGATGAGTCTGCACAGCCCCATATCTGTCAGACCCCAGGGTAGTTCTGAGGGTGGAGTCCAAAGTTCCTGTGGGGAGCAAGAGGGAATGATTGCCCAAGTAGAAGTGGCACGGTTTGAAGCTGGTAGCCAGGAAGCAGAGGAAAAGGGAAGATGATTCTGGTGAACCAGAATATTTTTTTTCCTACTGTACAACAATTCCCCCTTGTGTATTTTGTTGCTGTTTGTTGTTCAGTCGTTTTTTTAGGCATGTCCTACTCTTCGTGACCCCATTTTGGGTTTTCTTGGCAAAGATACTGGAGTGATTTGCCATTTCCTTCTCCAGCTCATTTTATAGATGAGGAAACTGAGGCAAACAGGGTTAAGCGACTTGACCATGGTCACACAGGTAGGCAGGGTCTGAGGCTACATTTACGCTCAAGAAGATGAGTCTTCCTAAATCCAGGAGCTCTATCATTGCTCCATTTAGAGGCCCCTCAGGTATTTTAGAGACCAACTACTCCCTTCTACTTCAGCAAGTATTATGCTCCTACTTTGTATAAATGCCAGCTGTGATACACAAGGATTGAGACTAGGTCTGAGATTGCATTAGTGTAGGGAACTCCCAGGTGACGAAATATGTTCTAATAATACAAGTTGGCAGGAAATAAGATATACAGGCACTGGAGTACAGAAATACATCTTGCCCTACAAGAAAGTAAGGAGGGGAGAGAGGACATAAGAGAGAACAGATTGGGGAAAGAGGTTTTTAGTGTGTTTTTTTTATCTTGCTTTATGTTTGCAGAGATAGGGAGAAAATTTGTAACTCAAAATATTGTGGAAATGAATATTGAAAACTAAAAAATAAATAAATAAATTTATTTAAAAAAAATAATACAGGGGCAGCTAGGTGGCACAGTGAATAGAGCACCAGCCCTGGAGTCAGGAGTATCTGAGTTCAAATCCAAACTCAGACACTTAACACAAAAACTAGCCGTGTAACCTTGAGCAAGTCACATAACCCAAAATTGCCCTACCTTCCCCCCTCCAAAAAGCAAATAATAATAATAATAATAATAATAATAATGATAATAATAATAATAATACAGGTTGGTAGTATTTCCTAGAACACTGAAAAGTTAAGTATCCTGCCTAGGGCAACACAATATGTCTTAGAGGCAGCATTTGAACCCAATCATCACAGAACTCAAGCAGTTTACAGCCCAGTGGGGGTTACAACACACCAAAATAACCACGATACAAAATAATATTTGCTAAGTGTATTACAGAGGTGCTCCACAAGGTGTGAGGAGAATCAGAAAGATCACTACTGAAGTGAGAAGTATAGGACAACTTCATAGAAAGAATGACCTTTGAGATGGCCCTTAAAAGAACGCACAGGAATTCAGTATGGGGTCAGGGAGTATAGTCTGGCATCAATGATATGAAAAAGTATGGAAGCAGGATAGTGAAGGAAATGAAAGGGGGATGGACATCTAGTCCTGTTTGAATGGAATATGGAGGAAAGGTATGAGATGATTCAATTAAATTTGACAAACATTTATTAAGGCCCTACTATACACAGAGTACTGACTTATAAGGGAGACAGAAGGTTCAGAAAAGGCATGGTCTCTGATGATGCATACGGAAAAAATTATTACCCCAAATAGTACTTAATAAGTACCTAAGAAAAGTACAAGCAAAGAGCTATGTGAGGATTAAAATAGGGAAATCCTTACCATCTGGGGGATCAGGAAAGCTTCCTAGAAGAAATGACATTTAAGCTAGGCTTTAAAGGATGAGTAGGGATTCAGCAGCAGGGACATGGAGAAAAAGAGAAGGCCATCTCTGCAAAGGAACAGTATGAATAAAAGTACAGACAGCAGGAAGTGTTGGGAAGGAGACAGAGGACAGATAATGAGCACTCTAATATGGCCGGAACACAGAGCACCATGATGGTAATAATAATTGGGGAATTACAGACCAAGGAGTTTAAAAAGGAGAGAGAAAGCAATGAAGATCTTGAACACAGGGAAATTAATTCACTTTACAAATATTCAAATGTAGAGAATAGGAGAAAGGCATTGGTTTGCTTTACATAACCTAAATTTCATAACTTAAAATAATAATAGCTAGCATTTATAAAGCATTTGAAGATTTGCAGAGGGCTTTATAAATCCTAGTTCACTTTATTCTCACAATAACCCTGGGAGGTAGGTGTTCTTATTATTCCCATTTACAAATGAGGAAACTGAAACAGACAGAGGTTAAGTGACTTGTCCAAGTCACACAGCTAGTGAGTAACCCAGATAGGACTGGAACTGGGATCTTCCTGATTGCAGGTGCAACACTGTACCAACTCTAGAAATCTCCTGATTTCCCACTTCCAGATGGCTCATCAGAAACTCAAATTCCTATCTTTAACCTCATCACTTTTGGCTTCTGGCAGAGAATATACTTTGCTTCAGAATACAATTCAGTCCCAGGGTAACAGCCACACTCAGGTGTAGTTACACATCTAATTCTAGTATGCACCTGGTCTACTCTGTCCTACTGTCCCCCAAAACCTAGTATTGAAAAATGTATAACTTATTGTATAATCTAAGCAGATAATTCTGTTCTCCTTATCTCAATTTTATTTTCTTTAAAATGGGGGTATTAAAAAAAGAAAAAAATAATTATAAAAAGGGGGCTAGGTGGCACAGTGAATAGAGCACTGGCCCTGGAGTCAAGAGGACCCGAGTTCAAATCTAGCTTCAGATACTTAACACTTACGAGCCGTGTGACCTTGGGTGAGTCACTTAACCCCAACTGCCCTGTCTTCCCCCCTCCAAAAAGAAAAAAAAAATTACAAAATACAATTTGATTTCTAAGGTCCCTTCCACTGTAACATTTTAAGAGATTAATTTGCTGTGGAAGTATGGGTCATGTCAGATGGCAGCACCTACTGGCAAACTATGATATGGCAGCCAAGTTCTATTAGACCTGCAAAATATCTTAAAGAAAGAGAGAACAATTCAAAGAAGAGGGAAACAAAGGGAGCTTGAAGGAGCCTTAAAGACCTTATTTTAAAGATGAGCATACTGAACGAAACTGAATTGAAACAGAAGTTGCAAGGAATGGTGCAAAAACCATTCAGTCTGGACCCACAGGAGCAGCGAGTTCAAATACCGCCTCTGACAGCACCAGTGAGACAGTGGGTAACCTGTCCCCAGCCATCCCCTGGCCTCTGATCCTTAATCTGTAAAATGTGGGTATTGGTCTCCATGGCCTCTGAGGTCCCTTTAAGCTTTAGGTTTTATCTTCTAAGTCCTTTTTGGAAGGCCGAATAGTGAGAGAAAGGCATGAGAGCTGCAGTGTGGCTCTGTGTCCAGGACCAGTGTGACTACAAATATTGACAAAGATGTGCATTTCCCAGACCTGAGGAGTAAAATGTATGAGTTGTAACGGTCTTAAGCAATCAGTCCTTATCTCACTCCAATCCCTCTAGAGGCCTTTTCATATTTTGGTGATAATAATAATAATAATAATAATGCATAATTCTACAATGCTTTAAAGTGGGCAAAGTGCTTTGTTCAGGCCCACTCTTTACAACATACAGAACACAGACCACCATGAACCCTCTCAAGGAGAGTCATCTTCATGGTGGCCTCAGGGTTAAATACAATAACCTGAAGCACAAGAATTTATGGTGCGTTTAGTGACACTATAGTACGCTTCATGGGTGCGTACAGAGGCTCCTAAGTGGAAGTCTCTGCGCTCAGAAAGAGCACAGTTTACTTCACTCAGGAGAAAAAATTTATACATACGGAACACCCAGAGAACAAGGAGCACTGTCCGTAGGCAAGGCCTCTCACTAATCACAGGAACAAGGACGAAGCAAGAAGCAAGAAATGGCAAATGCCAAAAAGGCTGAGAATACGGCTACTGCAGACTTTCCCCCTCCTTCCCTGGGAGCTGCTGGAAGTGCAATCCTCTCAAAGTTTGGCAGCCACAGCAGGATATACCATGTGGACATTCTCCATCCTCCACCCCAGCATTCCCTCACCCTTATCATCTCCATGCAGGTGAAACCCAGTTAACAGCATCAGAAATAGCAGCCTTAAAGAGAAAGGGAGGTCACCAAGAGCCAAAATGCAGCTGGAGGGCTATAAGTAGAAGGGGGAGGAGAGAAGGGCAGCCAGTACCAGTTAGCAGACTTTTCTCCTGCCTCAGTTTCCTCAAGGATAGCAAAGTGGTTTCACTGATCATCAATGGGCACACCTGTCCTTTTTTGGCACCAGCTAGCAGAACAACCTGCTATCGCCCACCAACTCCCTGAGTCAAGATCAATTCTCACTGCCTGGTCTCCTCAGCAGGCCAGGACCAAGCCCCAGTCCACAGTACCCCAGGAACAGCTCTGGACCCTCTTCCAAATATCCCTCACCAAGATCTGAGTCAGAGCCCCCCCAACACACACACACACACTCGCGAGCACCCGCACACGCACACACACACACACACACACACACTCGCGCGCCCACACACACACACACACACACACACACACACACACACACACACACCCTTCCTCTTACCATTCAACTCAATTTGAAGGAAGCTCAGGCCTAAGATGTAAATGTTTAGAAGACATACCTAATGAATTAATAATGCCTGCCTCCTCTCCAGAATGCCCAGCACTCTCCCTGCATCCACTCATGAATATTGCAACAGTCAGACCTCAATCTCACTCTCTCTGGTTTGATTAAACAACCTCACTTGATTTGTTCTGGATTTAGTAAAACCACCATTTTTGCTCAGCTCTGCCATCTCTCTCCAATCCCAGGACTTCTGTTAGCACTTCTAACGGTGACTGCTGAGTGCAAGGAGCACACACTGAAAACAAAGGAAATGCTACTCATACCTGGTAGGCCACGGAACGCTCCGAAACCCCCGTCACAAAAAGGGATGCTGTTGCATGTGCACACACACACACACACACACACACACACACAACCTAACTCAAAGTCCCTTGCTCACCCTCATTCAGTCACATTTATTAAAGCTGCCTAAGTGCAATCATTACATGGGATCCATGCCAAGCAAGGGGAAAAGAACCCATCTCTGCCCTCTAGTCAATCAGTCAACATTACTGATTGGACACCCACTATGCAGTGAAAATTATACACAGAGACAAAAGACGGGGGATGAAGGAGGGAGGGGACGGAGATGATAAAATCATTGTCCAGAGGACAGAAAGAGTTAGGAGAGCCCTGGATTCCAAGTCAGCTCTACTGCTAATAAGCTGTGTGGCCTTTGCAAGCCTTCTCTGGACCCTGGTTGCCTTGTCTACAAAATGAAGAAGTTAGTGAATTAGATGATCTCTAATGGACCTTCTAGCTCTAACATGTAAAATTCCCTGATTCCAAGAACATGATAGAGTTCCTATCTTCAAAATGTTTATAGTTAAGATGGGGAAACAGAGTGCAACGTACCCAAAACAAACAAAAAACCAGAAAGAGCACAGCATGGGAGCTATGGGCTTCCTGGGGCCAAACCCTTAAGTGTGAATCAAGCACACATTCGCAGAGAGGGGACAAACAGAGATGGCTCAGAGCAGCGTCACTGGCATCCTGAGCCATGTTTAACTCTGCCAGATGCCATCACTCTAAGTGGGCCGGGAGAGGATGGAAGGAACATGCCAACACTACCTCAGCCCCACTGGTTACCACAATGTGCTATCACCAACCATGCATGGAGAGGTTACACAATTTTTCCAGAGATGGGAGAAGACTGAATTAATTTGCCTTGCTTTCCACTTACCCTAATGGGGGAAGAGTGGCTAGTAATGCATTACCGGTGTGCACTGTGTTGATGAATCAAATCTTTGTAAACTCAGTCCCATATTAACTGCACAGAGGAACCTCAAATCAATTTTTGTTTGTTGTTTTGTTCTCTTTTTAAATTTTTAAAATAAAAATATTGTTGGTATCTTTTTTCTACACCACCTAAGTTTCACAGTGAATCATCCATTCTCTCCTGGAGAACCATACCTCACAATAAAGATGAAAAAAGTACTTAAGAAAAAATAACCAATCATTCAAAACAGTCGGACATTAGGAACTCCCAGTTTAAAGGCACTTGCAGGGAATCCTTTTATAAAGCAAAACATCATGTTGTATTGCTAATTTGTATTGTGACTTATCTTAGACCAGACAGGATGTTTTCATTGGGTACCTACTGCTTGCTCAGTACTGTGAAAGTCACTGTGAGAGACACAGAAGCGCCAGACCTGCTCTCGAGGGCCTCACAGTCTAGTTGAGATAACTGACAAGCATAAAGAGTTCTGAAAATTTGGTTTAGATGATTTTTTCTCCTTTTCCTTTTTTAAAAAAATATTCTTTGTTACAAGGGACAGCTCTTTGGGAGGGAGAAGGGATACAGGGAGAAATCAAGGTGATGTGAACACAAAAGAGACCAGTAAAAATTTATTTTTCAAAAGAGTTAAAATACTGACAGCAGGTTAATTAGTCAGTTAATAAGCCTTAAGCCTCATGCAATATGTGACAAATAAATTATAGTACAGACTATTGTTCCCCCTTATCTATATTCAACCTCCCCACTGAAGAGTTCAGTTGCCTCATGGAGAGATGGAGGCAGGCCTCTTTTATTCCAATACCATCTATATAAGCAGATAGGAAACTAGCAGGCTTTTTCAAGCTGGAAAGACTTCAGACGTGGGTACAGCCTTTGGGCAAAGGCTTACTGGCAGGACCGTTGCAGAGCAGTCCAGATAACTCTCAAAGACCGTCTACCAAGTCACAAAAGTGTTTCAGTCTGAGTGAGTGAAGAGTGCTCCCACCGATTAAGCCTCAGGTGATAATAACTGATGTGTTTATCAAATCTGCCAGAGGATTTGCACGTACTGATGTGAGCCTCAGCATGCCCACCTACATCCTTTGAATTAGATGTCATAGGTATTATTACCCCATTTTACAGATGAGGAACTGAATTTCAGAGATTAAGTGCCTTGTCCATGGTAACCATAATACAAGGATGACAGAATTCAAAACCAGGTCTTCCTGCACCGTTGCTGCCTTTATCTGCTGTGCCATATTGTTTTGTAAACTTTGAGGTCAGTAAATGAGTAAACATGGCTCTACACTAGTCAATTCTTTATTCTGGGCCTCAGTTTCTTTATCTGTCACATGAAAGAGCTGATTTCTAAGGGGTCTCCCAGTTCTAACAAAACCTACAATTTGAGGTCATTTCATGCCATGGTGATCAAAAGCTGACAGGTGACACTCACACTGAAGTTCAGAGAAAACCAAGGACAGGCCTGGGGCAAAGACTGTTGCCTCCTGGAAGGGCTTATAATCCAATGAAATTCTAACCACTGCCTCAGAGTTGTCCAAATGCACTGGTGGCCTAATTAGATCTCCAAATAGATACACACACAGTTGTCAGCAGAATCATTTTCACTTCAGAACAGAGATCTCAGACCTTTTGTCCCCAAACTGAAGTCTGCAAGTTACTGGGGATTTATTCCAAATCCATCCCTTCTCATTCAGGCTTCCAAACAATCTGCTCAGAGAAGCAATTATTTCTGGGGGTTGAGAATCCTCCCGCCTCCTAGCCCCAGCTTTCCTGCAATGGACCGAGAAACCACAGCCAAAAATACAGTTAAAGAGAAGGACAGCCTGTCATCTTAACTCTCCCTTTGTACTTCACACACTACTATCAGCATCAAGGCAGAGAGAAAACTCTAAGTGAAGGAATCAAATGCTCACCTGTGCAGGGAGACTTCTCCAGGAGGAAATGAAAACACTGCCCCTCTAATGCCAGAGTTGAGGAAGAGAAATCTCTCCAGAGATGAGAACTCAAAAGACAGAAAGAATGAAAATGGGGCAGGAGGTGTTGTGGGGGGGGGAGAAGGGAGAGAAAGTTTATGGTCCCAAATTACATTTCAAACTACCAGTATAAGGATATATCCAGCTGAGAAAAAAGCAGGAGTGAAATCTATCCCCCTTTCAATAAAACTCTAGAGTTCAACATGAAGGTATCTCAACACACACACACGCACACACGCACATATGCACGCACACATACATGCAAACATACTAAGAGTTAGTGTCTGCATCTCATTCAGGGATAAGAATGTGAAGATTAGTCCCACTGGGAACCAGCCCCCTCTTGAAGCCACCTGAAATGCCATAGGCAACAGTTCTAGTTACTGCTGGGAGCCTTACAAACAAAATGACAATCTGATTGCATTGGCTATTCAAGGTGCACTGGGAATGAGAGCTAATTACTCAATCTTAATAACTGAGTAATTGCTGTCCAGGTCCAGCCAGGGCCAAGAGGCCAATGTCTTTTCTTTGCCAAGAAAACCAAGGGTCAGGTATTAATTGCATAAAATTAAGTGGGTTGCTGCCCTGGGCGTCTCTAACGGGGACATACAGAGTTATGAGGGGAGGAAAGACCATTTGGGTCAGGAGATCCCTTGGCAAAATGTGGTCTCTGCTGGGTTCATCTGAAGAAACTAGGCACAAACTTTTGTGGGCTGGGATTGGGCTTTCAACTCCATGTTAACCACAACAGCTGTTCAGGGCAGCAGTGGGTTCTGGTCCCAAGGACAGCAGCCAATTGTATGCATGGATAGAGACTTCTGGCTTCTGTAGGAGCCAGTGGCCATCTCCACAGACCCTGAAAGCAGGTGGAGATGTTAGAAGATCAGATCCCTAGTGATTTTGTCCAGGTGTCTGATAATTCTACAACCAGGATACCACCCTGTGTGCTAGCAAACGGGGCCAACGTCTGTCACAATGAAAAAACAGTTACACAGTCTGGTAAAATGCCCAGTGTTACAAATTTCCTCCTTAAAGAAGACCTAGAATTTTAGGTGAGTCAATCTCCTTCCATTTTTGCTCAATTCCCTCACTGAGACCACCAGCATGCCTTCCGTTCCAGCCTGTTGCCAAACCTACCAAGTACAAGTTCTTCTACTTGGCTTTCAAGACCTTTTATAATTGGTAGCCAACCTATTTGCAAAATTTCATCTCCCACTGGCCCTCCATATGTACCCTCTATTCCAGCCAGACTACTTACTGTCCTTTTCTTTCTATAGATGCATTATGTCTACTCTTACTTCCCCATTTCTTCATGATCCCCTTGCCTGAAAAATTCTCCTCCCTCCCACCTGCTTGTTCTCATTCTATCTTTAAAAATTCCCTCCCTAATATCCCCCAAATTCCCATCTTGACCATGAAGCTTTTCATGATTATTCCTGCCGTCATTAATCACCCTCCTCTTAACTCTTCCAGTTAGAATACAATGTAGCTCTTAATTGCACACTGTCCTATATTGTTGGTTAATGTTCCACCTTAATTAATCAACAAGGAATTATTATGGGGCAGGCACCATTCAAAGCAGTGGGGACAAAAAGAAAAAGCAGTTCCTGGCTTAAGGGGCTTATATTCTAATAAGGAGACAGAGACACATAAATCAAACACAGAATAAAGACACTAACTAAGAAAGGAAGCTTTGGAATGAAGAACGTAAACCAGGAATGAAAGGTCTCCTGGAGGAGGTAGAGCTTGAGCCAGATCTTAAAGGAAGCCAAAATGTTTATGTAGAGGGAGCGTATTCTAGGCATAGAAGACAGTCAGACAGTGCAAAGGCAAGGAACTGAGAGATGGAGCACCATGTGGAGCAGCACATAGACCATCATGGCTGAACCAAACAGTATGTAGAAGGGAGAAATGTATTAAAAGACTGAGAAGATAAGAAGTATCAGTTATGAAGAGCTTTAAAAGCTAAACCAAGAAGCTGTATTTGATCCTAGAAACAATAGGGGACAATAGAGTTTAGGCAATGGAGGGGTGGGGTGACATGTTTAGAGCTGTGCTTTAGGTAAATGACTTTGCTAGCCTGTGGAGAATGGACTGAAGTAGGGAGGGTATGGAGGCAAGATGACAAATTATTAGGTTATCACAGTAATTTGGACAAGAGGTGACACAGGTCTGAACTAGAGTAGTGGCTGTATAAGTAAAGAAAAGGATTGATACAAGAGATGTGGCAAAAGAATAACAAGATTTAATAACTGATTGGATGTGTGCAATGATCAAGAGAGAATAACTGAGGATGGCACTGTGATTGCAAATCATTGACTGGAAAGGTGTTGGTGCCCTTTAAAGTAATGGAGAAGTTTAAGAGAAATTTGTTTGGCAAAAAAAAGAAAAGAAAAAGATGTTCCATCGACCTAGAAGTCCCTTTTCTATTCTAGACAAATCCTCCTCATTCACCAATGGACTCTGTTTTAAACATTTTCAGTTTGAAATGCCTACAAGACATTCAATTTAAGATGTCCAAAAGATAGTTGGTGATGTGCGGCTGGAGCTCAGAAGAGAGACTAAACCCGTTAACTAGCACAGGACTAAATTCTTTACTCTGAATTCCTTTACAGGTCTAGATTATGAGCCAAAGGACCATAAAAGTCCTTTGAGAGGTGTAATAGAACGATCTCTTAAACTCTATCTCCTTCCTCTGGGATATTTTGATTCTCCCAGCCCAATGACATTGCTTTGCAAATCAAAAAGGATTTCTTTTCTAGGGCAGCTTGGCCTAGTCATAGCCACCAAATGGTCTCTGTGACACATTGGGAATGATGCATAAGACCATCATTCTACCCACTCTGGAGAAGGGCAAATCAGCACATTTGGTCTTCAGTCACATACTGAGTCAGGAGAGGAAGCCAGAGTTGGCACCTAACTCCCTGGTTAGCAGATGAACCTCCACATTTTCTCCCAATTCAACCCAATATAGACTCCCTATTTCAAGCTAGTCCAGTCTCACTGTGCCTTGAATACATCATATGCATGATATCCTCTGGACCTTTATTCCCACTGTTCCACAGCACCTAGCACAGTATTGAAACAATCCTTATTAATTTAATAAGTCAACAAATATCTACCAAGTGCTTGCTATGTGCCAGGACCTATTAGGATGTAAGCTCCTGGAGGACAGGGGCCATGTTTTTGTCTTTCCTTGTATCCTCAGTATCTGACACATAGTAATTGCTCAAAAATTGCTGGTTAACTGATTGAATATGCTAAGCACTGGGGATACAGGAAAAGGGGGAATAACAGTTCCTGCCCTCAAGGAGCTTAGATTCTAATGCAGGAGGCAAAATGTAAATAACTAGTTATATTCAAGATATATGGAAGATATTTTCAGAAAAGGGAATAGCAACTAGGAAATGAAGAAAGGCCTCCTATGGATACCTTAGAAATAATTTGTTGTTGGGCAGAGCCAAGATGGCAAAGTAGAAGCACAAACTTGGTGTGGGCTCCCCTCCAAACACTTCAAATACATATAAAAATGACTCTAAGAAAACTAGAACCAACAGAGACAAAGACGAACAAAGTTCTCACTGAAAGAAGCCTAGCAGGGCAACAGAAAGGATCCCAGACACCAGGCTGGGAGCTGAGTGCAACCCCATATCAGCCACATGGTTCCCAGCCCCAGGGCAGCCCCAACCAGCAGTGGCCCAGAGTAGACTTCAGGAGAGAGAATCACCAGCAGCTGTGGTGGTCTCCAGAATTATCAACCCATAAATACCAAAAATAAAGTAAAAGATCAGTGTGGAACTTTGTGGGAACAGGGAGACTGAAAGCATGGTCTGCCCCGCCACCCCACTCCACTGTGAGAAGCAGTGGAGGTGCAGAGGCTATGCAGCCACCATTGTCTGGCTATCTCAGAAGCTCCTGACTTGCAGACTGCAGGGAGCCAAGCCACCATTCAGAGTGTAATTGCTCTTGCTTTAACCTGCTCAGATTTGGATCTCAGTCTTGGGTGGTAGTCATGGGGTATGTGACCAGTGAGCCAGAGCTTGTAGTATCTGTAGAGAGGTCAACCAACTAATAGCTCCAGCAGCTGCAAAAACCCCAGCTATTTGGGACAAAGCTTTCTCCATTTTGGAAGCAGAGTTCTACTGTGACAAAGAGCTCAAAAGTCTAGTAATTGAGTGGCAAGATGAGGAAGCCCAGGACACATAATCAAACCATAGCTTCCTTTTGGGGGGACAAAAAGGATCAGGGCATGGAGTGGGATGAAGACATTGAAGTCAGAACTCCTACATCAAAAGCCTCCAAGAAAAATATGAATTGGTTACAGGCCATGGAGGAACTCAAGAAGGATTTTGAAAATCAGTTAAGAGAAGTGGAAGAAAAATTGGAAAGAGAAATGAGAATGATGCAAGAAAATCATGAAAAGAGAGTTAACATCCTGCTAAAGGAGACCAAAAATACACTGAAGAAAATAACACCTTAAAAAATAAACTAACTCAAATGGCAAAAGAGGCTCAAAAGCCAGTGAGGAGAAGAATGCCTTTAACAGTCAAATTTGCCAAATGGAAAAGGATTTTCAAAAACTCACTGAAGAGAATAACTCCTTCAAAATAAATTGGAACAATTGGAAAGTAATGACTTTATGAGAAATCAAGATATTATAAAACAGTTCCAAACATATAAAAAAATAGAAGGCAAAAAAATGAAAGGTGAAATATTTCATTAGAAAAACCACTGACCTGGAAAATAGATCCAGGAGAGATAATTTTGAAATTATTGGACTACCTGAAAGCCATGATCAAAAAAAGAGCCTAGACACCATCTTTTCAGATATTATCAAGCAAGATTGCCCTGATATTCTAGAACCAGAGGGCAAAATAGAAATAGAAAGAATTCATCGATTGCCTCATGAAAAAGATCCCAAAAAGAAAACTCCTAGGAATATTATAGCCAAATTCCAGAGTTCCCAGGTCAAGGAGGAAATACTGCAAGTAGTCAGGAAGGAACAATTTGAGTATTGTGGAAACACAATCAGGATAACATAAGACCTAACAGCTTGTACATTACAAGATTGAAGGCCTTGGAATATGATATTCTGAAGGTCAAAAGAGCTAGAACTAAAACTAAGAATCACCTACCCAGCAAAACTGATTATAATGCTACAAGGGAAAATATGGTCATTCAATGATATAGAGGATTTTCAAGCATTCTTGATGAAAAAACCAGAGCTAAACAGAAAATTTGACTTTCAAATACAAGAAGCAAGAGAAGCATAAAACAGTAAACAGGAAAAAGAAATCATAAGGAACTTATGAAAGTTGAACTATTTACATTCCAGCATGAAAAAACAATAATTTTAACTCATAAGACTTTCCTCAGAATGAGGATAGTTGAAGAAATATGTGTATGTATGTATGTATCTATATACATATACATATATAGATATGTACATATACATGCATATAGATATATCTATATATGTATATGTGTATATCTATACATATATGTATATCTATGTAGATATACAGACACATACATACATATATGTATGTACAGGAGAGTATATGTGTATATAAATGTATATATCTGTGAGTGTGGTCACATGTATGTTCATGTATACATAGAGGGCACAGGATAAGTTGAATATTGAAAGGATGATATCTAAAAAATAAAATTAAGAGGTGCAAGAGGAATTTATTGGGAGAAGGAGAAAGGAACAGACAGGTTAGTATAAATTATCTCATATAAAAGAGTCAAGAGAAAACTGTTACAAAGGAGGGGAAGTATGGAAGGTGAAAGGGAATGGAACAACTTTCTTTTCATTGAATTTGGCTTAAGGAGGGAATAACATATACACTCAATTGGGGATCTTACCCTATTGGAAAATAGTGGGGTAGGGGATAGGAAGGGGATGATAGAAGGGAAAGCAGATTGGGGGAGAAGATAGTTAGAAGCAAACATTTTTGAAAAGGGTTAGGGTCCAAGGAGAAAATGGAATAAGTGGGGGGGTGGGACAGGATGGAAGGAAATATAGTTGGTCTTTCACAATATGACAACTATGGAAATTATTTGGGTAACTGCACATGTAAAACCTATACTGAATTGCTTGTCTTCCCAATGGGGTCAGATGAGGAGGGAGGAAGGGAAAAAATCTGGAACTCAAAGTTTTAAAAACAAATGTTTTTTTTTAATGTGTTTTTTACATTCAACTGAGAAATAAGATATACAGGCACTGGGGTATAGAGGTCCATCTTGCCCTGCTAGAAAATTAGGGGGTGATGGGATAGGATATAGTAAAGAATAGATTGGGAGAACGGGTATTCAGTGGGCTTGCTATTTTAGAGTGGGGGGTAAGAGAAAGATGGGAAAAATATAACTCAAAATCTTGTGGAAATGAACGTTGAGAACTAAAAATAAATCAATACATTTTTAAAAAAGAAAAAAAGAAATATTTGTTGTCTGAATAAACAGATAGACAAAAAGCCTAGTGATTATTATGCAATAGCCAAAAGATCCCTATTCATGGGTAAAAACTTCCAAGTGAACCTTCACTCTCCCTGACTTTCCTCCCAACCACACATACATGTACATAAATATATACACTTCATTGTTCTTCATGGCTAGATGAAAATGCAGTTACCCTGGAAAGCATTCACCAAAAATGTCAGCTGAGGTCAGCCTGGATACTTCCATACATCATCTAATCTAATACGATTTTTCCTCAGCACTTTTCTCTTCCTCCATGTGGGCTATTTTAACACTTGGGAGAAATGAGAAAAAGAGCCAATGAGTTGGCAAGACAGGGGTTTGATTCTGTGGTTCATCTAATGAAGAAAATAAATTTCTACCAAAGATAATAAACAAGGTACCAAGACTTGGGAACCAAGATCTGAGGTCCCTGCCCTCCCAGCAGGGTCCTATGGTGGAACAGTTTCTGCAATCAACTTTCATTTCCCTGGGAAGACTCAGAGTAAGCAGGAAAAATTTTGATGTGGAGACAAGTAGGGGGGAGGAGAAAGGAAAGAGGAGGGAAAGAGGAGAAAGAGGGGTTGTAGGTTCAGGAGGGGGTCAGTGGCCAGGAAACACAATACAGCTTCTGCCATTAAGCCTCAGGACAGGCTGTGACATCTCTCTCATGAGACCAACTCTCTCTGGGGCACTACAGGCCATAAATAGTGATGGGTACACAATTTTTCCACTTTGATAGAAAAAAAATGGATATTGTGAAGCCTGTAATAGGAGGGTGATACAGTCACCAGCTGTAAGGATCTGAAAGCCACTCCACACATCAATAGAGGGAAAGTTCCATACAAAAAGAGGAAAAGGTTTAAGTACAAGCAGATTCCCTTTGTGTTCCAAAAGTTCATTCATAAGTTAGCCATTTGGATAGCTAAACACTTTTTTTTCAGCAGAAACTCTATGACACAAAATGGCTAGCTTCTGAAATTAGCCTTTAAAACCCTTTTTAATGCACAATGCCCATAAGGTTTAAAACTGAATAAAAGTAGGGCAGACTCCAGCCACCATGGGTCACAGTATTTTTAGGGAAATTCCTTCAGAACTCCAACTTGAGATACCAGCAACACACCTTCCCCATTCATAACAGAAGATCAAAATGTTCAATGATGGAGTTGGAGGTATACCTAGTTCTAAATCATGGTTGATGGTTCCTATGGCCTGGAGAAGGTATGTTACTTAAACTATGTATTTCTCCCCCATGTCTAACACACTGGGAGCTGAATGTAGCATGAATGGAACAGAAAGAAGGACAAAAGTATTCCTTAAGCATCCACTATGAGCTAGGCACAGTGGTAAGGGCTTTAGCAAATAGATCCTCACAACAATCCTGTGAGTATTTTACAGTTCAGGAAACTGGGGCAGGCTAGAGTTAAGTGACTTGCCCCATATACCTAGTAAGTGTCTGAGAGTGGACTTAAATTCAGGGCTTCCTGGCTCTAGGCCCAGTGCTCTACTCACTGAGCCACCTAGATGCCTCAATGAGATAAGGTACAGATAACAAAAGCTTGTAATGAGTGACAGGGACAAGAACTCTAAGGTGAAAAGTGGGAAAGTAGTTGAAGTGGAAGGACTCATCAAGAATGGGGATCAGTAAACACTGATGGGAGGAGGGCCATTCTCCCTGAGTATTCTGATTCATCTACAGCGAACCTCCTTTGTCCTTCTACAAGCCCCAGAGACTATTCTCCTGCATCCCTTCCCACTGACACTAGCCTTTGCTTTTCACCAGGTTTCTCTTTCTTCTATAACCCTCTGGATGAGAAGAGTCAGTCAGTGAGTCAATAAAGTGAAGTTTCATATCTCTCTTCTCCTGTCCCTGTAGGAAGCATAGGGCTTTGGGAAGAGAATTTCAAGGAGAATTTATTGCTAGTATACAAAGGAGAAACAAATAAGTGAAAAAGTCACCTTCTTTCCAGTTTCCTTCTCTTATCTTTTTATTTTAATTAAATCACTTAGACCCCCAACACACTGGTGCAAAAGATGGAGCTTTACAGATAAAGGAATTTAGAAGAAAGCTGAATGGAGGTTATCCTGGGAATTTCATCATGGGAAATCCAGCTAGGAATGATACAAGAGCAGAAATTCAGAGTAGGCAGCTAGGTGGTAACATTGGATAGAGAATTGAGCCTGGAGTCAGGAAGACCTGAGTTCTAGTCCAGCCTCAGACACTTGCTAGCTGGTAACCCTGGGCAAGTCAATTAACCTTTGTCAAATTCAGTTTCCTTATCTGCAAAGTTAGGATAATAATAGCACCTATTACCCCATGATTATTATGAGGATGAAATGAGACAATATCTGAAAAGTTCTCTGAAAACTTTTAATTGCTATATAAATAGCAGTGAGGCCCTAGAGTGTGGAAGAATATAAAGAAAAGGCAGGGCTAGAGAAACCACTGGGGCAAGCAACCCCAAGATACCTCTGTCAGAGGAATCTTACCCCTTCCAGCATCAGGAGCAAGGACCTTGTCATAGAACTGTTACCTAGAATGTGGTGGGGGAGGAGGACGTGAGGTATAAGAAGACTGGAAAAGTAAAGGGGAGCCAGGTTAGGAAGGGCTTTGAATGACCAATAGAGATTTTATATTTGGCCCTGGAGGTGACAGTGGACCACTGGAGGTTTGGTTTGGTTTGGTTTGGTTTTGGAGGAACATGATGAGACACGTGGTTTAAAAAGATCATTATATAACAGTGGGGTGGAAAATGGAGTGAAGTAGGGAGACATTTGTAGTGGGATGATCAAGCACAAGGACACTCCAATAGTCTAAATGGAAGGTGACAAGGGCCTTCACCAGTGTGGTGGCAGTGCCAGAGGAGAAAAGTAGCTATATTAAGAGATGTTAGGAAGGTAAAAACCAACAGGCCTTAGCAACAGATTGCATAGGGGGAGTGAGAGAGAGTGAGAAGTTGGGAATAATACCTCGGGTGCCAGCTGAGGGGAAGGTGGTTCCCTCATTAAGAATATGAAGTGAGGAAGAAAGGACTTTGAGGGCAGAGGTCAATGAGTTCAGTTTTGGACATGTTGAGTTTAAGACGTCCAGTAGGCAGCTGGAGATATGATGCTGGAGATCATCAGAAAGTTAGACCTAGAGAAGTAGATCTGAGAGTCATCATCATGAAGATAATCATTAAATCCATGAGAGATGTGGCATGCTTGCCAGAGAAGATGGATGGATGAAGTGAAGGATTTCTGAGAATGAGGGAGACATGAGCATGTTTGCAAGTAGTAAGAAAGTAGTCAATAGCCAGGATAGAGTGAAGATAAGTGAGAGAGTGGGGATGATAGAAGGGGTAATCTGCTGAAAAAGAAGAAGAAATAGAATGGGATCACTTGTGCATGCTCAGTTGAGGACCCAATCAGTACAGTTTCATGATTTTCTCATTTCATTCAGGAATGCAAGAGTAGGAGCAAAGACAGTGAATGGTAGGAATGATTCAAGGCCAAGGCTTGGCAAGGCCAGTTCAGCAATACATAAGAAGGCAAGGACTCGAGAAGCAGAAAGAGTATGGCTGAAATGGTTCACCAAGGGATCAAGACTGAAAAGGGAAGAGAGAATAACCAGTGGACAGGTCATGGCCTGAAAAAGAACCAAGGGATCAACAGACTACAGGTCACAGTGTAGACAAAGAACTGGGCTTTCAATTTGCAAAAAAGAAGGAGAAGTGAGACAACAAGATTGTAACCAGAACTTCAGAGTTCATGAACATGGAAGTAGTGTAATTGTGAGTCAATTGCAAGATCAAGTGTATGACCATCCTTGTGTATGACCGCAGTACACTGGAAGAATAAGTCATGTGAAATGAGTAGTATGCTGAAGAATTGTGAGATTAAGGTGTCTGAGGGAGAATCAGTTTTGTATGATGAAATCCCCCGTTATAATGGCAAGAGGAAAGAAGAAGAGACTGAAGTAAGCACCAAACTCAATGAGGAAAGAAGGGCAATGTCCTGGAGGTCTGTCAATAATAGCTACCATGATTTTGATTGTGGCAGTAGATAAAGAACTGAGTGAACCTCAAAGGAGGAAAGATTACTAAGTGATGGTGGTAGAGGAAGAACCTGGAAGTGACGATGTGGAACAAAGAGTATCCTGAATTCCCCCACCAGTGAGTGGGAGAATGAATGAAGGTTTAGCCAGTGCTGAAAGGGGAGATCAGGGAAGCTGCCAGATCTTCAATGAGAGCAAGTAGATGAAAGCGTGGGAAAGGAAGCAATTTAAGATGAAAATAAATTTGTTGCCTACAGAGCAGGCATTCCAGAGCGCACAGTGAAGGGAGTAGACAGCTTTAGGGGGCTGGGCAGTTGAGGGGAAAGGGGAATAAAGAACTTGGCAGCGGGGAGTGGGGGGAGATAACAGGATTTGAATTATAACAGCCAGGGATTCAAAATCACTGATGTGGGGGGAGGGGGTATGACCAGATGGGATTTTGTTCATTACTGAGGAATGAGTTCAGGGTGTTGTCAGTCCTTCATCTTCAAAGAGGGCCAGTGATATCATAAAGATAATGTCTTAACTTTCTCATGAATTGGATTTAAGTGAGGCAGGGTTGCACAAAGTTGCCACCCTCACTCTCTCTTTTAGTCATCAAAGTCCAGTAGCAAGGCAAAAGTCAAGAAAACTGGTATTGGCCTGGAATGCAGTGGATGACCTTGGCATTTTCAATGTCTAACCAAGGTCTAAATGCTCCTGCTTCAAAGCACCTGGCTTCAGCTGCCTTTATGACTGTTGGAAAAAAATTGTTAGCTTCCACTGGGTTCCACCAGAGCAAGTCTTCACATGTTTAGCATAGAAATCCCCTAATTTACCAATGGTTTTGAGACCTGTTACCCTCAACCTGGTAAAGCAGTTTTTCTAGGCTACGAGCACCATGCATCTACAGCTTCTTGGAACCACAGGTGAGAACTGGATGACAGGTGGACACCAAAGGTAGATGAACAGAACTGAAAAGGACTCACACCAGAGGGCTGAATACCCCATAGGTGAAAGGTCATAGAAGTTTGGCCACCGATTTTCTTTTTCTTTGGGATACAGGGGTTGGTAGGGAAATCAAATGGGATGGCAGCATGGTACAGCAGAAAGAATATTAGATTTAAGGTTAAATACATCAGGGAACTGAGCCTGATAATGTCAGCTTTGCTGTGTGGTCTTGGGAAAATCTCTTAACCTCAGTTTCCTTATTTATAAAAGGGGTCTGGGTAGTCTTCTGGGTTCCTATCAACTTTAAATCTCATAATCAAAAAGAATAAAAGATAATATAAAATTAAAGCCCAGAGAATTCCATAAAGCATTGTGTATATGAGTAAAGGATTATTACTATTATTGTTGTTAAAGTCATAGCAAATGGTAGAACCCAGAGAAAAACAATTAGCAAATTTATGAATGAATGTTGATCTTACTTATGCTAATCATTCCTTAATCTAACATAATCATTCATTTATAGAGCAGTCATTCCTGCCATCAATAAATGAAAATGCATTTGAACTTCACAAGTGTGTATGAATTTCAAATATCTTAAATTTCTCATTAGAGACCCAGCTTGTGCCAAAACTATCCTGTGGTAGAGTAAACAAGGTGTAAGGTCTTTCTTAATTGGACATGAACTAGTCAAATTCTCCTGCAATTATGCATATATGCCTTTCCTTTTTATGCATCTAAGTATAAAACTTTGCTAAGAGTCACCCTTTAACCTTCCTCTGTCTGCAAAGAGAGAACTGACTGAAGCCATCAAATAGATTTCTCATTTCTAATTTTAAAAATTAAAAGATGGCCCAGCTTTTCTTCTTCAGGGAAAAGTCAATGAAATCTTATTTCAATCAATTTCCCATGGCTGTCCTAAATCCATGTCAAGCACACTCTGTCCAGGTGCTACCTCTAATTAGAGGCTGACCAGTCAATAAGGTGGTGGATACACTTCTACTTGAGTGGCTAATTGCTAGAAGGAGTTTAATGAAGTTTTAAAAGCCCCAACCCCAGATTCTACTAATTAGGAGCATGGTCTATTCTCACACATTCAGCATTCCATTAGGCAAATTATTTACAAGGCTTTTCCAATACCTGGAGACAGACACTGGGCTATTGGCATTATGGATATACTTAAGATTAATTTAAATTCCCTGTTTAAGTTTATAGTAATGGTTAGAACCCCAGTGGTAAGAGTGCCATGGTGGAATGCCTCAGATCATTCCTATGATACTTGATTTTTAAAACTGAAATATTGCAGTGGGATTAATTAAGAACATTTTTTAAGAATACAGGATTGCTGAATATAACTCATATTTTTAATCACTGAATACATACATCATGGACAACCATAGTGGATGCTACTTATTATCTCAAAGCACTAGTGTTCTGAGGAGGGAGAACCAAGTGAATCCTTAATCCAACCTACTAGAAAATCTAGCATAGTAGAAAAAGAAAGTTCAGCCTCCGTAAAATGGTGCTAATTGAGCTAAGACTGATCTTTGGAAGCCTCACAATTTCTTTTCTATGCTTGCATCTTCTAATATTGTCTCTTGCTTCTCCTCAAGCCCACCCTTATGGTGTTGGTCACAGTAACAACCAAGTCTGCCTGGGGAGGGGGATGGGTGTACACTGGACACACTTTTAAGTTTAATCTTCATTACTAACACTTTCGCCATCAGTTTCTTAAGCCTACACACCCAATGAAATAATAAAGCAAGCTCTTATTTGTAGCATTTGCTGATTTCCAGGATGCAAACGCTCACATTGGAAGTTGAACAACTGGTTTTTACTAGGCAACAAACTGACTTCAGGACACCACTCATTCCCACGCCAGCCTGATTTCCCCAAGCAATGACTCAGGCACCAAAATTATCCTTTTTTTCCCTCCATCAAAACTAAAATTCCTTCAAGTTTTGTTCTCAGTTTGCATGGAAAACAAACCAGTGAACTTATTCACACCACAGTGCTTCATAATCAATTGACGTCTTCCCAGACACATCTGAATTTTGGGGGGTGGAAGGGAAGGGAAGGCAATTGGGATTAAATGATTTGCCCAGGGTCACACATCTAGTATGTAAGTGTCTGAGGCCAAATTTGAACTCAGGTCCTCCTGACTCTAGGGTCGATATTCTGAGCTACCTAGTTGCCCCTGAATTTTTTAAAAGGAAAACTGAAGAAGATAATAACTCAACAATGATAATAATTCATATTAATTCATATAATCAAGGTTAATAAACCTCAAAACTATCCGAATTTTTAAAAAGCTTTTAAAATACAGACGACTAGCAACAAAAACAGAAATCAAAACCTTTCTCCTCGGTGACACTTAACATCTCCCACTTTGCTCTGGTAACTTAGCATTTGTCTTCCCTGACCAAATAAATTGGAAACTGCTTTGTCAGCCCAAAGGGCCTAGCAAAGAGTAGAAAGCAGAGGCATTCAGATATCTATTGAGACAAATTGAGAGTGTTCCCCTCAGATCAGGAAGACGAGGAAGGTGATTCAGGTGGGTGCACAAAAACTCAATAAAGGAAAGGGGGGAGAGTGGGAATTAATCACAGCCAAATCTTAGTAATGAGACCCTAAGGGCCCAAAGAAGTTATTACAAACAACAGATTGAGCTGAACTAATTAAATAAGCATGTGATCGTGTCTATTTAAATGTCAAGGCCAGGTTTCCTATTGCTAACTTGACATTTAACCCTGGTGGTCAGGACTTCTGCTCCTATGAACAGCCACCCAGATCTACAAGACTTATTATTTATGTGACTAGGAAAAGAATCACAAGTAGCTGTTACCCACACATGAAGCTCTCTGGGGCTCCTTGGGAAACATATCATTGACACCTGTCATTGAGTTTTCTCATCTAAGACTCAGAGCCACAGCATACAAATCAGAAAGAAGCAAATCTTTCAGAAGATACGGCTTTCTCTAGGACAAAAGATAACTGAGGACTACATGTCGGGCAGTTTCTATATTCTATAGTCTTCAGGGACAATCTATCTAAAGTGACACCCAGAGATAGACAATACAAAGGCTCTTTGAAGTGGTGATGGGGGAGTGTTGGGGGGAGTGTTAGAGGCAATATAATATAGATGAAGGTACTGGAAAGGAAATCCCTTCCTTTGAAACCTCAAGGACAGCTTAAAGATTTAACCCCTTCCAAGGCAGCTTGGTGGCACAGTGAACAAACATTGGAACCTGAATTCAAGAAGACCTGAGTTCAAATAAAGCCTCAGACACTTACTAGCTCTGTGGCTCTGAACAAATCAATTTACCACTATCTTCCTCAGTTTCCACATCCACAAGATGGGAATAATGAAAGCACCTACATCCCAAAGTTATTATAAAGATAAAATGAGATATTTGTAAATCACTATGAGAACTTTAAAGTACTAGATAAAATGCAAGCTATTATTTATTTATACTTGCACACTCTTCTAACCAGAGCCCATCATAAAGTGACATCACGTATCTGCAACACGACCAACCTCAGTTGGACATACTGACAGGAAACAGAACTGACAGGAAACTCCTTGTATCCCAATAGCATTTTACAGTATACATCGATCATCATTCCTACCCCATCTTTGCCTGTTCTCACCCTGCCCATCCTTGAACACCCAACTTAAATCCTATCTCCTCCAGAAAGACTTTTCTGATAGAGGAAAGTAGTCAGATGAGATCATTCAATCTAATTTTGTAATCATCTTGATTCCTCTCATTCACTTATATTTTTCATTGTATAACTGTCTAATTCTGTCATCTGTAAAGGCGCTGCCAATCTTCAGATGAAGGAACTTCCTCAGTGTAAGTGAAATCACACATCTGGAGATTATTATGTGTAATGGTGCATATGTACATACACACAAACACGTGTTTTTAAGAACAGGAATTGTCATATTTATTATTGAACACTGCTGTCCCCCCTCCCCCGGGTCTAGCACAATGAATTGCACAGAGAAAGGATTAAATAAATGTTTAAAGGCACTAAACAAACTCTATCTTATGATCTAAGAATTTAGTTTTCTTTTCTCTCTACTTCCTTTTTCCTTGTTTTTATCAGACAGCCTTGAAGGTAGGCATTAGGAAACAGGAGGGGGAGGGGGGCAAGGAGAGAGAAGGAAGGAGGGAGGGGGAGAGAGAAAGAGAGAGAGGAGGGAGAAGGGAG
>CM053598.1:87264925-87308639 GCA_028646575.1 Pseudocheirus occidentalis
AGAAAGAAAGAAAGAAAGAAAGAAAGAAAGAAAGAAAGAAAGAAAGAAAGAAAGAAAGAAAGAAAGGAGTTATTAGACCCACTAACTTGCAAAGGTCTAGGGAGTGTGAGAAGGCATGTTCGCCACACAATTGGAATATCATCACTCAACCATCATCTAATTTCACGTTTAACTTTTTTAAACAAACCATAACAAATACTAAGTGTAGCTAATCATTCCCTGATTCCTCTGGAATCGTTGTAATAGCACTAATTACAATAAACACATTTGGAATTAATGTGCATGCCTTGTGCATATATCAATTCCATTCTAATTTACCATTGATTAATGCCCATGAAAGGAACGTGTTTCTGATGTTAACACACAGCCCTGAAGTGAGACACAAACACGTACCAAGAAACCAGCCTCCTATGGAGGGAGGAAAAGCACATTAAGGACAGCAAGAAAACCAAAGCCTTTTTGATCATTGTTCAGCCTTTGCCCCATATTCAGGGATATGGTATGCAATAGCAGCCAAATTCTGTACCCCGGGAATCAAAAATGATTGAGAAGAACACATGATCCCCCATTATCTTTAAAAACAGTGACATAACATTACCTAAGCAACCCCCAAACAAGTATTTCCCAAAGTGAGTATTGGTGACACTGTTCCCTAATAGAAATCATTTAATTTTGCAGTTGATGCAGAACAAAGGAGCCCCCCTGACATTTTGGTTCAGATACCCAGACTTTATCCTTACATCACTCACCGCATAAAATGGGGCCTTTCTGGTCTCTTAAGCCAAAGTAGTTGTCCCAATTTCCTAATATTTGCATATGGACCTATTATCTCTGATCCACATTTAAAGAATCAAACTTATAGACTTATTACTCATCTCAGAATTGTGCCACTGATCACGAAGAGGAGCAGTGATTGACTCAGTGGATCACAGTGCAAATCCATTCCTAGGACTGGAAAACAAACTCAAAGCACGTGCCCTAATAATGGATCGGCAACATTATCTTAGTATATGAAATACAGTTCCATTATATAGCCCTAAGACTTATATAACACTTAAAATGGAAAGGTGAAAAATGTAGGATGGTTTGTATATCATTTACACTGCAGAATTAAGCATTTCTCTAGGTGACTTATAAAATGTTTTGGGCCCTCCTAAAGGAAGTAGGATGGGTTCTTGATTCATCTATTCCACCATGAGAAAAAAATGTCTAAATGCTGATAAGAGAATATGTCATTATTATAATATGAAAGGTACATGCCAAAGAAGGAAAAAACAGAGTTCATCTAATTCAACTCTCCCCTACCTGTTTTCCAGACAAGGAAACTGAGCCTCACAAACAATATTGATAGCTAATATCGATATAGCAATTTAAGATTTGCAAAGTTTAATGTATAGTAATTATATATTTGATCTTCATGAAAACCCTGTGAAGTTGGGTGCTGTTATTATTTGGTACTACGATATTATTGGTACTATTATATAATTGGTGCTATTATATTATTTGAAGAATCTGAAAGGTTCACGGACTTGTCATGCAGCTAGTTACTATCTAAAGTAGGATTTCAAGTCAGATCTTCTTGACTTCCAGTCCAACACCCCATTCACACTGTCACTTAGCTGACTCTCCAGAACAATGGCAACCACAGCCTGTGAACAACTAAACATAATTGTGGTGAGTGGCAGCACAATTCAATAATGATACAAAGAGACTAGCAAAGTATGGAATTCCATGATGAAGGGTGTAATTCAGTTCTGAGGCTGAGTCTCTGTTTCAAGGCCCCCCAAAAGTCAGCAGCTATTTGATGATATCGGTCCAAAAAAGTTAAGTCCACATGAAATGAGAAACAATTCAATCCAATCCAACTACAAACAGAACTCACCTTCAAAAGCAAAGGGGAAAAGGAGAAATAGAAATACACAGATTAGGTTTACCTGCAGGCTGCTATGTCCTACAGGAAAGAATAAATGGGAAGGTTCAGAGGGGAAGGAATTGCATTCTGAAAGGAAATTCCACTGGTCTACCTGATCAGAGGTAATGACTAGGACATGGGGTAAGGGCAGCATGGTCAGGTCTGAATCATTAATTAGTCAGTCACCTGGACAGAGGGTTATACCCATTTTTTCAACAAATGAAGAAGCATAGTGTACTGAAAAAAGCTCTGAGAAAGGAATGGTGATTTGGATTCTAGTCTAGCTCTCATTAACTCCCACTGTGGCCTTAAGTAACTCAGTTCCTTCTCCTCCTCCTCCTCCTCTTCCTCCTGCTCCATTTTACCATCTATAAAAGTGAAGGGACTGGACTGGACGGGTTTGATTTTGTCCTTAGGAAATGAGATCAAAGGGACCTCAGCCCTGTACCAAGCTCATGTCATGTACACTAACTTTTCCAAACAGAAGCCCCCACTGAAGTACTAATTTTCCTCCCCCCCAAAAAAATCTTTAGCCTTCACAGTCTGTCAGAGCTGGATTGTGATCTTGGGGAATCTAGAATCACGGTGACATAGGATTTGAAGCTGAAAAGAATATTAGAGCACATAAGGTGGACTATATTATTCTTTCTCTATTTTATCTTTTTTTTCTGCCCCAGGAAATCCTCTCTCTCCAGAACTCTCAAATTTGGCAACTCTTAAACTTGGGAGCAACTAGATAGCACAGTGGATAGAGTGCTGGGACTGGAGTCAGGAAGATCTGAGTTCAAATACAGCTTCAGACTCTTCCTAGCTCTGTGACCCTGGGCAAATTACTTAACCCTCTTTGCCTCAGTTTCCTCATCTGAAAAATGAGCTGGAGAAGAAAATGGCAAAACACTTCAGTATCTTTGCCAAGAAAATAATAATAATAATAATAATAATAATAATTAGCACTTTACAAATATAACATTTTATCTTCTTGGGAAACAGATGATGATATTATGCCTGTTTTTGGATAAGGAAACTGACGCAGATTAAGTCACTTGCCCAGGTCATACAGCTATTAAGAATCTGAAGCTGGATTTGAAGTCTTCCTGACTCCAGGAGCAGCCCAGATCTATCCCCTCTAACACCCAGGTGTCTTCAAGGCTCATCTGATCCCCCTGAAAGGAATTTTAGAAAGAATATAATCAGAGGACCATGGGCTATGGGACTTTTTAGGGATCCTCGGACCACAGGATCAGAGTCTGGGGACCTGGAAAGGCCCTTAGACATTATATAATCCAAAACAAATTAAAATATGAATAAGGAAATCAAGGCTTTGATCAGGTCACATGATTTGCCTGAAGTCATAGCAGCGACTCAGACCTGGGCACCGAGCCCCTTAGCTCCTACACTTCAGTTGTTGGTTTGCTACTCCAGCAGCTACAAGGTCAAGATTCCAGCAATGGAGGTAATGACAGTAGCAGCAGGTTTAATTCCCGTCCTCTTCTGCTGTGATCTTTAAACTCTGCCTGGGAAGGGAGATGAGGGCTTGTCTTTTTCACTGGTGATTTACAATGACCGGGGCTGGATTCCTCCTACCAGAGGCAGGCAAAGAATGGCTCCTGTCAAAGAAATGGTGGCATTGGAAAACCCAGGCTCTAATTCCTCAAACTTGGACTGGATCTGAAACAAATACCCAGAGTCAAAGAACTAAAAGTGCCCAATTCATGAGGAGCCCCCAGTTGCTCCCGGGGCTCAGCTCTCAACAGCCACCTGGAGCTTCCCAGATCCTAAAAAATAAATTTCAAACTATTTGCAGAAAATGCTGAGTGACTGGCATTAGAAGTTTCTACAATGCTTCCAATGGAGAGGCCCAGTCCCCTGCCAGCCGCATTCAGCAGCCAGGACCCTCACATGAATTACAAACGGTGGGGGGCAGTCCCCTTTTGAGAGCCCTTCACTTTTCTGGCATTCTGTGCCAGCTTTCAAATTTGTCTTTCCTTGACTTAGTAGAAAGAATGTTTCAATGAAAGACTTTATAGAGTTGATTAGTTTTGTTTTTAAAAGGAAAAAAAATGGGGGTGAGGAGCAAGGGCAAAGCTTAAATTACTGGGATTTATATCCTAGCCTTTGCTGCTTTAGTTAGGTCTGAGTCTGGTCTAGGGTGACAAGGTATGGAAAAAATAAGAAATACAGACTTACAAATGTGTTAGAATTCTTAAATCAAGAGAGGTACTCTGGTGGGGTGGATGGAAATTGCCCCAGCCTGGAAGTCAGGAAACCTGGTCTCTTTCAGGCTTTATCATGTCCTATGTGCCTGCCTCTGGGCTAAGCAATGAAAATACAAAACAAACAAATTGAAAGACAGACAGTCCCTGTCCTCAAGGAACAAAGAGCCCTGAATTGGGAATCGAGACATGAGTTTGAATTCTAGCTCTACCATTTACTACCTGGGTGATCTTGAACAATTCACTTTCATCCTGGGGCCTACATTCTCTCGTCTATAAAACAATACTAAATTACATTTATTCTAGTGCGTTAAGGCTTATAAAATGCTTTCTTCACAATAACCCCATTAAGGCAGGTAAGACAAATATTTTACCCATTTTTCAGATGAGAAAACTGAGGTTGAAAGAAGTCAAGATTTAGATGTGATGCAGTGAATAGAGCACCAGCCCTGGAGTCAGGAGGATCTGAGTTCAAATTTGACCTCAGACACTTAACACTTAGTAGCTGGAAGACCTTAGGCAAGTCACTTAACCCCAATTGCCCTGCCTTCCCCCTCTTCGAAAAAGCAAAAAAAAAAAGAAAAAGAGAAAAGGAAGTTGAGATTCAAACTCAAGTCTGAATCACAACTCTCTCCCATCTCTCTTTACGCTGCATCTAGTGCTTCCTGACAAAAATGAGGACATTGGGACTGGATGCTCATTGGTCCTTTCCAGCTCTAAAATCCTATGATTCTATGACCCTGGGCAAATTACTTCCCTCTCTAACTACTAATTACTCCCTTAACTACAAAAATCTCAGAACTGGTCTGGTGCTATCAAACTAAAATAGAAGTAGATCCTTGTGGGTTCCATACTGCTTTAGAAAACCACTAATTAAGATTATCTGTGTTGTGGTCATATATTTTGCTAAATTTCTCCCAATTACATTTAATCTGGTTCCAGCACTCAGGAGAGTTTGACGCCTCTGGTCTAGATCATCTCCAGAATGCCTTTCAGAAATTTGGTTCTTTGATTCTAAGACTCATCACCTCCTCCTCAGCACAGAGCCCAGACAGTGGAGGAGATTAGTGCATGAGATGTAAAAGGGAGCCCTAAGGGGGAAAATTATGCCAATTTATATCCACCTACCCAAAAACTGTTCTGGGCAGTACTCTAACCTCTGGTAGGATGGAGAAGGAACTGGTATGTACCATTGCTAAGATGATTAATAATTTCAGCCTCAGTCCAAGGGAGAGACTCATTAAATTTCAGAAGAGATAAGAAAGGTGCCCAGAACACTTAGGATTTTAACCATCAAGATAGTGAGAAATAGTTCAAAGAGCCACACCAGAAACACAACAATCATTGAGAGTCCAGGCACAGAGGTTACAAAGGAAACCATAGTTTGAGTTGAGAATAAAGAGGTCAAAATACAAGCAAAATGCACACAGAGTCAAAAGAACAACAGAAAGAATGATGGCCAGTGCTTTGGTTAATGAGGAGCGGCTTCACATAAAGGGTAAGCTCAAGAAAGTGACATGTTATGGAAGTATAATACTATCTACCCTTCCTTTCCCCCACAACCCTTTCCACTTATCTAAAGACAGTGAAGCTATGGGTTCAGACACTCAAGGCTTTAAGAGATTGCCAGTTTATAAATTCACACTCCCATTTAATATAAGATCTAGAGGGTTTTCTTCAAGTGCCAAACAGTCAACAACAGAGTCCAAATTAGCAATAAGATTCCCATCTCTTGGCCTAGTCCCTGTTAAGTAGGACAGCTTATCTTTACATCAACATAATCAATTCAATTCAACTAGCACTTATGAAATAGCAACTTCATGCCTGGTGCTAGAGACACAAAGAAAAGCATGAAATACTTCTTGTTCTCAAGGAACTGTTGTTGTCATTTATTGTTGTCCAGTGGTTTTCAGTGCTATCCGACTCTTTGTGACCCCACTGGAGGTTTTCTTTTCTTTTTTCTTTTCTTTGGAGGGGGAAGGCAAGGCAATTGGAGTTAAGTGACTTGCACAAGGTCACACAGCTAGTTAAAATGTCAAGTGTCTGAGGTTGGATTTGAGCTCAGGTCCTCCTGACCCCAGGGCCAGCGCTCTATTTACTGCACCACCTAGCTGCCCCCATTGGGGGTTTTCTTATCAAAGATATTGGAATGGTTTGACATTTTCTTTTCTGGCTCATTTTACAGATGAGGAACTGAGACAAACAGAGTCACACAGTTACTAAGTATTTAAGGCCAGACTCAAACTCAGGTCTTCTGACTTCAGACCTTGCACTCTAACCACTGCACCACCTAGCTGTCCCAAGGAATTTAATCTGCTCCCTGGGATGCATTTGAACATCAGTCTGGAAATCAAAAAACCAAGTGTGCCTGTTCTATTGGGTGTGAAGTAGGGAAAATCACCTAAACCAGAAGTGTTCAATTTGTCCCCTGAGGAGCAATATAAGCCTGCCACAAGACTCCCCAGGGCTGCCCAACCAGATTAAAATGCAATTGAGAAATGTTTAATAAAACAGAAATACAATAAAACATAGACAACATTAATTTGTGATTTTCTAAGTTAATATGCTGCCCTTTTTCATCTATTTTTTGTTTGATACCACTAACTTGAATGATTCTGTTTCTTTACCTGTAAAACTGGAAATAAGAATGCCTATAACCTCCCACTTCCCAGGCATGTGAGATTTGGAACACGAAAGCATTTTATACCAAAAAGAACTGTGCAAGGATTTATGGTAACTACTTAATAAACATTTGTTGAATGAATCTTTTGCTGTTTGTGAGAACAAACCCCTATCAATTTAGGGGGACATAACTCATCAATGGTGAATTCTATAATCAGTAGGCAGGCTACAGTAAGGCTCTACTGTCTGTGCTTGGAGTCTTGGGCCCCTCTGCCTCCATGTAAGTGGGCTTAAGCAGACAACAGGGACAGGAATCTCGCCTGTAGGGGGGTCTCCTCCCCTGTGCCTGCTCCCCCTTCCACAACTTCCCACTTCCCAAAGCCGTCTGGAAGGCAGCTATTGTGTCCAGCCCCTCATATTCTGACCAAACAAGGAGGGTTTGGCTGAGTGCCACACTCAGAGAGACACAGCTGAAAGGCCCTGTCCAGATGCCAAAGCATTATTATGACAACCACTTCCCACCCCAGCTGGATGGTAGGGTTGGGTTTTTCCAAGGGTTGGGGAGGGGCTTTCTCCCCTACAATATCCACATTCAAGAGCAGGATAAAGGCTGTACCAGTCAACCTCAATGGCCTCGGAGGTTTACAAAAGCTAAACAAAGAACCTGAGAAAACCAGAGGTCATTTTTCTAAGAGATCTCTACTACCCTGGGCCACGCCAATGCATAACAGGGAACAGAAAGAGCTGTCAGTTATCAAGTGTTCCTCATCTCCCATTATAAACCCCCAAGTTCAGTGGGGTCCAGGCTTGGTTAGCCTATAAATACAAATGTTGGCTTTAGAAAACAGCATGTCCAGGATCATTAAGGAGCCTTAATACCATCACCCATGCCCTGCCCCTGCCTGTGTGTGTGTGTCTCTGTGTCCAGAATGTCTCCAAATTAGGATTCAGATTGGGTCTTGAATTCTCAAACAATTCTGTCAGGATCAAACTCCCACAGATGACTGCACCTTGCTGTCATTGTAAATATGACTGGACTAATTTGGCCTCCATAGCAAATCCTTTTTATTTCTTATCTTCTTTGACCCTGTTGAAATACCTCAGTGAATAAGGTTGAAAGGACAAGCCTGAGTCAGATACCTGGGTTTTAATCCTAGCTCTGTTACTTACTGCCCACATGACTATGGACAAGTCTCCTGTATCCTCTGGATCTCAGTCTCTTCATATGTAAAATTATGATTTTGGATTAGATGACCTCTAATGTCCCTTCCAGCTCTAAGCATTTTGTGATCATTCAATTTAAAAAAATCTGTAATCTTAATTATGTACTGAGTTCCTTCCATGTGCCCATCTCCATATCAGAAGGATAAGACATGGCACCAGCCCTTCAGAAGTCAGAGTCATTTTTGTTCAACTATCACTGATGGTTGAGAACTGCACAAAACTTTGCGCTAAATTTGGCGCATTTTCAGTTAGGAAAACAAGACCAACATATATGAGGTTACCTGAAGAAGTCACATTCCTTTTCTAGGTCTCAATTTCTTCATAAATATATAGGGCTAAATGTTCTCCAAGGGTCCTCCTACTTCAACAAAAAGGCCACATTTATATAGGGTTTTATGATTACAAAGTGCTTAACATAATATCCCATTTGACCTATGCTCTGAATCTAATTAGAGGATAATTAAGGGTGATACCATTTGGTCCTGACTAGAAGCATAATAGGTGTTCAGAGAATGGAGTGATCAGTAATGAGCTAAAGTAGCCAAGGAAAACTTCCAGGATAAAGTAGGACCTTTCCTGGACCTTGAAGAATCAGTAGACTACAGATAAGAGATAGGAAGAGAAGGAGGGAGGGGATTCCAAGAGGTGGCAACAACAACGAGCAAGGCCCTGTGGCCACTCCACAGAGAGTGATTGGCATGGTCTGAATGTAGTAACAATATGGAAGACAGGCACATCAAAAACAGAGGGTCCATGCAGGGGAAGAAGAAAGAGAGGCCTAGCAGCCACGAGAAAAAACCTTGAGCAGCAAGAGGGAGGAGGGGGATGTGTAGCATCTTGCTAAGAACTCTAGCTCTGCCATAACTCCTAGCACTGGAGATGATTTAGCCCTTGGGCCCTGTACCTCTCCCCATAAAGAACATGAGTCAGAGAAGTAAATGAAGATCCAAAGGACTGAGAACTCATCAATTTTAGTCACTGCCTCTGGCACATGTCCCACAAAACTCTTTGAAAAGGTCGCCATGGTGTTCCCAAGAACCATTTATTAAGCACGGACACAGGGGAAAAGCAGCCAACAGGCAGACACAGCCCTGGAAAACATAATGCCATTTCGCAACGGACATCCCTGCAAACAGAGTCGAGTCCTAGCTGAGTGGCCTATAATAAAAAAACAACAAAAAGTTCATACAAATGTTGAGTCTTGAGATTACAAGGCTCTTCCTTCATGATTTGTTCTTGTATTACTGACCCAATTCTACAGGTGAAGAAACTGAGATTCAAAGAGGTTATGAGCGGTCCAAGGTCACAGAATTCCGCAGTGGCAGAAGCAACTATGGTTTACCAGTAAAATACCAGATCTGGAGTCAGAGAATATGGTCTTGGAGTTGTTCTGTACTGTCTGGATGCCTTTAGGCTAGTCATGTATTGACCCAAGATTCCTCTTTTAATTCACTTTGACACAAGGCATCATGTTAAATAGGGAGGACACGTGATGAAAACAAAACAAAACCAAAAACAACAGTGGAGACTAAATCAACTTTAAGGACCTTCCAGCTCTAGGGTCTGTGAGAAGGGAGCCTGGAACAGCAAAAGTCAGTTGTTGTAGGATTTTGTTGTTGTTTTGTTTTTTTCTTTTAATTTAAAGGTTTTAAGAAATTGGACTTTTCGTAATAAGATTTCTGGACCCCAAATTTTTTTTGAGGAAGATTTTAAAAATTGCCAGACTAGCTATGAGAAGGAAAATGTGAATCTACTCTAACCACCCACATTTTGTACATGGTAAACAATGAGATAATTCTCCCAAGATGACACAGATAATTAATAAGAAAGAAAGGATTTGAACTGAGGTTTCAAGTCTTAGTGCACCTTGCTTCCCCTATACCCCACTGGGCATATGCATGGTCTACCCTCTTGGGTAAGTCCACAAATTTAACAAAGACTACCCCCTCTCCAAAAAGTATATTAATATAAAAGGCAATTAAATAAGCATTTTTTCTATTCTCTTGATTGATTCAATGCACAGCAATTTGTGAGACAGCTCCAAAGTAGACTTTCTAGTGTCTCAGACAGAATGAATGCTATAGAGCTAAGGTCTAGTCTTGGTTTTATAAAACATCAACTCAATCTTCAATATTTCTGTGCCCTCTGCTCCAAGAGATCAGAAGTGGAAGGGGTTGCCTCCTGCTGAAATATACGGGAAAGCTTTGCAGAAGAATAGGATTTTATCTGGGTCTTAAAATATGGCCAAGATTGCAGGTAGGGGGAACAGATGATGGAAAAGCAACAGGTACATTTAGGCAAATAGCAACTGACCTTATTACTTGAGAGTCCAGGGTTTGTGTAAGGGAATATGAGGTTGGAAGTACAGATTACAACAATTGATGGAAGGCTTTGAATGCCGATCTGGATGTGACCTTTTTTGGGGTGGGAAGGGAGAAAAGGAGACGACAGGGATTCACCGAAAGTTACAGAAAAAGTAACATGATTTGAGCCGTTCATTAAAGACTTAATTCTGGAAGTCTCTGAAGGATAAATTTGCGACTAAAAGATGATAAGAACTATCTGGAGGATATAAGGATGGAGAAGGTGGGGGGTATTAAATTGACTTAAGGAGTAACCTGTGTGTTGGGTTTAAAAGGTTTAATTTCTGAGATAACTGAAAATTGTGAGACTTGTATTTGCATTTCCTTCTTTGTCTCTTGAACATGGCAGGTAGAGTGTAGCCACTCAAGTGATTTACACAGAATTATGAAGCACCATGGGACAAAGGATGGCAAGTCAGCCTTGGAGTAAAAAAAACTTGAGTTGATGTCCCTCATTTGACATTTGCTGGCCATGTGACCATGGGACAATTACTTAACCTGGAAATGTTCCAGACAGCTCTGTCAGACAAGAAATTGCCCAACCTTTGCCAGTTCTGCATTGGTAAGAGGGAGTTTCCTCACCTAGCATTCTCTATACCAAGGAAATCATGTTTTGGGACCAAAATGTTTTGGCTTCTTTGATTGAGTGTGAGTCTGGGATTGTGGAATAAACAGGCCAAGAGGCTTAATCTCTCATCCAAGTGGGAGAATTCCAGAAATCGGTGTGGGGTGCTCTGAGATAGAAGACATTTTTCTCCTCTGGGGTCCACAAAGTGACTAGCTACACTGGCTTAGATGTCATTGAGATGGGGCATGTTAAGTGTAAAGGAACGTTTAGCTAAGGATTAGACTGAAATGCTTAGGTACAACTAGTAGACACTGAGTCCTTCTCTTTATTTCATCTATGTTTTTTTTTCCTTTACCCTTGCAAATTAGGTTCAAGTCTGTGAAAATCACTGCAGCATGGTAGATAGAGAGTTGGCTTTGGAGGCTTAGAAGACTTGGCTACTTTTGACACATGCGACAGGGGCAATCAGTGAACTTCTCAGTGCCCAGGCAACTCCCTAAAATCATGATGGCAGACCAATTGATCAGTGTAGCAAATTTTCAGGTTTAAGGTTCTATACTAATTAACTGATAATAAACAAGCATTTATTATCTACTAGATATGCCAGGCACTGAACTAGATGTTGAAGATACATTTGAAATATGAAACAAAGTCTGCTCTCAAGGTGCTCATGTTCTTCCCAATGAGACAGCACCTACACTTATATGTATATAAGAAGTCTATACAAAGTTAATAGAGATAGGCACTCACAGCTGAGCTAGGTAGAAGCCAGGAGTGAGTACACTCTGAGCATGAGATACAGTCTGTGCAGTCACAGAGATGAGAGATATAGTCTTATGTGAGGAATAGGCTCCTGTGTAAGGCCAATGTGTGAAGAAGAATAACCAAAAATAAACCCAGAACAATAGGCTGGAGCCAGGTTGCAATGAGTTTTAAAGTGCCAAAGGGTAAAAAAGGAGTTTATATTTGACCCAGAACTTATCAAAACGTCTGGCACGTAGTAGGCATTTAAAAGTATTTATTGACTGACTAAATGATTTGATCTTAGAATTATTGGGATTCATTGAGTAAGGAATAACACGGTCCAGACCTGTGCTTTAGGAAAACCACTTTGCCACTAAGCCCAGGAAATGCATTCTTGTTGTATGGAATGTGTAGACAAAAACAAATAAATAAATAAAAGGGAAACACATGCTGGCTCCAGACACTTATTTAGGAGAGCAATGGTAAAAAGAACAGAATATTAGGGCAGGGGAACTTCGAATCCATGTAGCTAAGCTGTCTCAAACTCAGGCTGTGAGGCACCTTTAGCTAGGGTTCAGGGATCTAGGTGGCTTAGAAACTAATGAAACATCCAAGCCCTGAGGTTAAATGTTCAGGCTCCTCCTGGATCAGCTCCAAGTAGAAGAGATAGCACCTCTAAGAAACTCATCTGAGGCAGATTAGATTTCAATTAATCAATAAATAAGAATTTATTAAGTGCCTACTGTGTGTCTAGTAAGCTACTAAGCGCTGGGGATCCAGAGTCAAAAATGAAAACCGTCCTGATCATCAATGAGCTCACATTCTGCCAGTAAAAAAAATGAGAGGGGGAAGGGAGGGGGGAGAGAGAGAGAGAAAGAGAGAATGAGAGAATGGAGAAAATGAGAGAGAGAGAGAGAGAGAGAGAGAGAGAGAGAGAGAGAGAGAGAAAATGAACATAAATATAAGATAGTTTAGGGAAAGAACACTATCATTTTGGGGAAAGGATGGGTAGATTAGGAAAGATTCCATGTTGAAGATGGTACTTCAGCTCTAGCCAAGGGTGAGTTCCACCACAAAGACTATGGCAAATCTTAAGTGACAATGGGGGTATAATCTATAGATTGGAATGCTAGGACCTTTGATCTTTGGCTTCTCCATTAACCTCTTGCTAACTACTCTCCCATCGCCTTCACCTAACTGAACAACATGACTTTCTACTCTGCAACCATGAGTATAGACTATTCAATTGATTCTATCTCTTATAGCCCAGGAGCTGGTTTACTCTACTGAGGATGAGATCTTTGGGGAGCAAGAGCATTAGATAGAATTCATGAAGCATCAATAACCAAGAGTACATCTTACAGGGCATGGATTGGCAAAGGCAGCATCTCTGCTTTCCTAAAGGGGGTGACTGTCTCAGTCCAGGTTGATGACATAATAAAACTGGTTCTTGGAATTCTGAGCCACTAATCTTGCACAGGGTAAAGTAAATTTGCTTTCTGACAGCATTAATTGCCAGACTTGTTTATTTTAATGACCTCTTCAAGCACAATTCTCATCTGGTTCATTAGCTTTCCAACATGATCCTAAACAAAGAGAAATAAGTCATTCTTCAGAAGTTGATTTTTCTCCTCCTGGGCACCTCATGATCACAAACCAGTAGAGATCTCTTCATCTTCACCACCTCAGTCCCCCGCCCCCATCTCCATGCCTTGCAAATATTAAAAAGCATTCATCATCATATGGAACACTTAAATTTACAGAGTGCTTTCCTCCTAACTCCCTGTAGACAGTACAAGTATGGTTAAACCCATTTTCCAGATGAGGAAACTAGGGTTCAGCAAGGTTAAGTTACTTGCTCACCATCAACCAGTTAATAAAAGTAAAAATAAATATTGACACTTAGGTAACACTTTATAGGTATTATTTCATTGGATCATTAGCATTTGATGTTTTTGTTACACTTTATTGTTGACAAAGCATTTTCTTTCATCTAATCCTCCCAACATCCTTGTGAGGTGAACATTGCAGGTATTATTATCCCTACCATTGCAGATGGTACACTGATGCTCAGAGACATTAAATTACTTGCCTATGATGGCACAGTAAATGTCAAAGCCAGAGCTTGAACCTAGATTTCAAGTAGCAAGGTGGGAAGATCACTGGACATGAAGTCAGAAGACTTAGGTTTCAATGCTTGGTTCTTCCATAGGCTAGCTGGGTCCTTGGAAATTCCCTTCAGCTGGCTGGGTCTCAGTTCTTATTCTGTAAAAAAAAAGCTTTATCTCTAAATGAAAGGTCTCTAAAGTCCCTTCAAGGGATTCTGTGATTCTATGGAGAAGGAAAGACAATGAAGATAGACAGCCCTCCCTAGTAAAACGGACTTACACCTGGAGAAGTACAGGCTAACCCCCAGATAATCTCTCCTTGGTCAGATTTTGACCTCTGATCAGAGTAGTGGAGGGATGCCTAATAGTACCTAAAGTAATTGGGCTTGGGAGAGCAGAAAGATCTCCCAACCTACCAGGGGCTGATTGTAGGCTCTACATGGAGCACCTTCTGGATATAGGCACCCTAGAGCCAAGTTGCTTCCCACATAGTTATTGCTCTGGATATGGGATATGGATATACATATAGTGTCATCTCTATAGGTGCCAGGTAAAAGTAAATCAAGGGAAAGATTTGTATTAGACTTAGCACAGTAGCTGATACAATAGGTGATTAATAAATGTTGATTAATTATCAGGGATGCTTGATTAGGAAAGGCTTTTTTGAAACAAGGTAAAAATCAGGCTGTGAAGGAAATAGGGGGCTTTGAATTTTTGAGAAAAGAGGGAGCACATCACAGGCAAAATATGTTTTCCTTACAAAGAATCCAGAATTCTCTGAGTCCTCAAAAATCTAGATAACATTTTGCCAATAGGAAAAAAAACACCTCACTGCCTACCTGCCTACTGATTTATGCCATTTTCTGGGCTTGCACCAGTCCCTTTTAGCCTATCATACCCATCAAGTTAACCCTCCCCCTTGAGTAATAAATCTGGGCATCTCAGATTTAATTTATAGCCTTTCCTGCCATCCCATGCCCAATGTCTTGTTCCAGGAGTTTATGACTGAAGTTTTTTACTCCCTGATCATGCTATCTATTCCACCTGTCGAGATGGAAGCATTTTTCAGGTATCAAATTTGTCAGCCTATGATTATCCTTCTAAAAATTTCTTTAGAGTCACCTCCAAAGCTCTTCTTCAATAACAAATTCCAATAATCTGGGGCTTCTATGCAATTTAGATTCCTTCATATTTCCTGGCCTACCCTGCCCTCTTTTTCCACCATTGAAATTAGCTCCTTTTGATCTCCTGGACAAGTCAGAAAACAGAATATTCCATGTGGCTCCTCTGAAAGTCTCCAAATGATCCTATGATCATGGTGCTGCTCCTGAGTTTTGTATGCGAACAAGGTATAGAAGAAATGTAGTGTCTCAAAAGAAAGAATAAACCAACCATAGTTCATCAGGCATGGAAAGTACTGAGCTCATAAACATCAGACAGAAAAAATGCTTTTAGGGCACAACTACATATGAAGAAAACAATGTTTTGGGTCTGGAAAAGGAACAAGGAGAAAGAAAGTTTATATAAACAGAAAGATATGTATCTGCTTTCTCCTTCCATTTCCACCAGAGACACCCCCTTATATCTTTAGCTCCTGGAAAACTCTGATACCCTAAAGCCCAAAAGAAATGGAGAAAACATGTTACAATTTTAAAAAAACTTAGTCCAGTCCAGTGAACTGTCCTACAAGTAAGGCTCTATCTTTCCAAAGATTACCACCTGAGGATCCTCCAGGACCTGTGATTATAGTTCAAGGTTAAAGCACCATCAAATTAATGCTAGAATTATTTATGTTTCTTGGCTGGGTGGGTGAAGACCCATCCTTTGAATGTCAAATACAAGATACCATGCTTAGTAGTAATTAGTTTTTAATGACGAGCACATTTCCAAAGCTATGGATGAATACATTCACATCGGATGGTTCAGATCCACTTATCAGAGAAGGCACAGAAAAATTTACAATTGAGCACCAAAGTAGGAATCAAGAGATCCAGGTTTTAATCTCAGTTCTGCCACTGAGTCACTGAAATGAAAGGCTTAGAGACTGATAGATCCCTATCATATTTCCCAAAAACCTAGGCACATAGCAAGACTCGTTAAAAACTGAATTGAAGTTCTCTGGGAAATTACATCCTATTTCCCAACAGCATTAACTTCCTATGCCATTGAAAAGTTGTGTTCTTTTTCCAGTGACTGTAGGGAGTTATTTCTCCTCTTTGTTCCTCAATTTCCTAAGAAAGGATGGATTACAAGATCAAAAGTCCTTTCTAATTTTAATACCCTGATTTTAAGTGTAGAATTCTAGTACAATCTAACACACCTGAATCTTCAACAAGTAGAAAGAGGCTTCCAGATCCGGGTAGCAAGGGGTGTGTGTGTGTGTGTGTGTCTGTCTGTCTGTCTGTCTGTGTGTGTGTCTGTCTGTGTGTGTGTCTGTGTGTGTGTCTGTGTCTGTGTGTCTGTGTGTCTGTGTGTGTGTCTGTGTGTGTCTGTATGTGTGTCTGTGTGTGTGTCTGTGTGTGTGTCTGTGTGTGTACACAGAAGGAGGTAGGATGGAATAGAAAGGAACATATTGGAAATGTTTTCATTTAGCAGCTAAATTATCCATTTTCAGTCAGGGTTTGTTGGCTTTGTGAAGGCAACTAAGGCCAGCTTGGTAGAAACTTTTTAAATAGACTAATTAAAGACTATTTCAAAGAATCTAAAGAAAAGGGAACAGAGAGGACCAACATCTCCAGGAATCAAACTCTACAGTAAAGACAATAGATGAAGAACTCAGACTTAAAAGATCATCAACAGCTTGGCAAATGGAATACTAACAGGAGGGGGAAAGAGACCAATAAATGAAGTGTGTTACTCCCCAGCACAAGAAAATCAGAGGAAATGGAAAGAGATCCTATGATCATTCTAGCTGTCCCCAAGGAAGGAGGTGAGTGACCAGGCAAGAAGAATGGGAATAGAAGCAGAGAAGTGGAGACTCCTCTGTGCCAGTAAAAACAAAAACAAACAAAAATCCCAGTGAGAATTCAAATGCATTTCCTTGGACTCCAAGTGTAGTCCTCATTCCACTATACCACATGGCCAGACTGTTTCTAGATTTTCTGTCTTCCCTGGAACTGTAAACTCTCACCATTGTCCTCCTCCCCTTGACACATTCACTCACTCACTCAGATGAGCCCCATGGTTATATCAGCCAGGAATTCTGCCTATGACGATGGAATCAAAAAATTTGGGGAAGATTTTCGTCTGTTTGCTCTATAGTATTGACCTCAAAAACCTACTTCCTAAGCATATGTACTTTTTAATAGAGCAGTCCATTGTCCTTCTTACCTTGTTTCTGCCTCAGGACTTAACCAGGGTGCCTTTGCTTGGGTATTTTCTAGCCCTATTTTTTAGGGTTTTTTTTCTTTTAGTTTTTATAGTTTTTTATACATTTTAGTTTTTTTATACATTTAGTTTTCTTTTATACATTTGTTTTCTCCTATTAGAATGCATGCTCCTGGAGGGCAGGAACTGTCTCTCTTTTGGCTTGTATTTGTATCTCTAGAATTTAGTACAGCACCTAGTATATAATAAGCACTTAATAAATGCGTGCTGCCTACCTATCTTCCTGTCTTTCACGTATGGATTAAAGTTTGCCTATATGATAATAGAAACAGTATTTTATGTTTAACATAGTCCCTCTCCCTACTTGAATAATACTATTACAACCCATATTTCTATTGTATTTTGAGATTTACATGTGAATAATGTTATTTTGAATTGTATATTCACAACAACCCTATGAGGAAAATATGTATTATTCCCATTTTACATAGAAGGATACTGAAATTCAAAGACATCACTTGCCTACCATCACACAAATACAAAGTGATAAAATTGGGGTTTGAACACAGTCTCTAGGAAAGAACACTCAGAGTATAGCATTCTTTCCATTACATCATGTGGTGTTTTTAGCCAGAGTTCAAGTCTCTTCTCACTCCAGTACATCCCCTGCTAAGCTATTAAATTCATCTTCCTAAAGCACAGATCTACACCTCATACACTTACTCACATACTCACCCATTCAATATACTCCAGTGGTTCCCTATCACTTCCAGGATCAAATATAAGATCTTGTGTTTAGCCTTCAAAGCCATTCAAAATCTGGCTCTCTCCTACCTTTTCAATCTTTTTATACCGTTTCCCCCACACATTCTGTAATCCTGCACCTGGTCTCCTTATTGTTCCTTGGAACAGTAAGTACTGCCATCCCCATGCCCAATGTCTTGTTCCAGGAGTTTATGACTCCTATACCTACAATCCTTCCGTCTCCCCCTCTCCCTCTCCATCCATCTCTCTCTCTCTCTCTCTCTCTCTCTCTCTCTCTCTCTCTCTCTCTCTCTCTCTCTCTCTCACATACACATATACATACACATATACATACACACACACACACACACACGCCTCAACTTTATTTCCTGGATTCCTTCAAGTACCAGCTAAAATCCCACATTCTACAAGAAGCCTTTCCTAAGTCTCTTTAATACTAGTGCTTTCCTTTTGTTCCTCATATCCTATTTTTTATAGATGATTAGATAGATAGACAGACAGACAGATAGTGCCAAATGATCTCTGAGTCCCTATTCAGTGTGTATATCTGTCTAGATAAACACATACATGTACATACACACATACATACACACATGTATGTATAGGTGTATATATAATACATGTATGTATAGATAGATATGGATATAGATATAGATATATAGCTATCTTCTTTGTACCTAGTTGTTTTCATGCTATAACTATCATTAGACTGTGAGTCTTCTGAAAGCAGAAACTGTCTTTTACCTTTCTTTGTACTTCCAGTTATTAGTACAGTGCCTGAATCATAGTAGGCACTCAACAAATGGGAAGGAAGGAAGGAAGGAAGGAAGGAAGGAAGGAAGGAAGGAAGGGTTTCTTTTACTTATTCTGTGTTAAACACATGGAAGTAGAGTCAAATGTCAAAAGGGAGAAAAGCAGAAATGAAGTCTCAGTGTCGAAGGAATGAGGGCACTAAGAACAATCAGTCCAGGGTCCATATACTCATTCCCAACAACATTATCCCCTAAACCAAAAGTCCTCTGTAACTGGTATATTCATCAATAAGCTAGTCTATATCTCAAGCAAGAATTAAACAGGGTAGGTGGCTACATCTTCCTACAGTGGACACCCCCTCCAGCTCAGAAGGATGGTCAAGAACTAAAATATTGGCAGGAGGATGAAACTTCATATATATCACAGTCCAACCCATCCTTTTATAGGTGGTCCATAAAAGAAAAGTGCTTTAACAAGAGTCACAAAGCTACAGTAAAATATGGAGTAAAAAAGAAGTTCCTAACCTTGAGTCCTTGAACTTTCTAAAATACTATTATGATAATTGTACTTCAGAGTAATTGGCTTCCTTTGTAATCCTCTGCCTTTTATTTTACATGCTTTAAAACATGATTGTGAGAATGGGGCCACAAGCTTCACCAAACTTCTAAAGAGGCCCTTGACACACAAAAAAGAAAAATATTAAGAACCTCTGGTCTTGAACCCGGATCCCTAGTCCAGTTGTCTTTCTCCTTATACACCAAAGCCCAACTTGTGGACTGACAAGTGATGAGACTTTAGCTGCCTTTTATCTATAGAACAAACTCAGTGACATTCTGTCTTTCAATTAGAATGTTAAAGAGTTGCAAGAAAATTAATTTGCTTATCACCAGGGAAATTAAGATGTCTTCAAATAAATTCAATCCACAGCCCAGTTTCAGGTGTTTGATATATCTAAAGCCAGCAGCAGTACAAACCAAGGTGGGGGGGGGAGGGAGAGAGGAGGCAGGGTACTGGGAAGATCTGTTTCTAGTTAAATAAAAAAATGAGGGAGAATGATAAAAAGGTATGGGTGCTGCTTCTAGCCCCATTATTATCTAATGCACTGCCCTAAATAACCAGATTCCCACGTCTCCAAAATGAGGACAATCTAGGTGATGTCTCACTCTCAGCAGAGAGAATTCAGCCCCTAATGCATCCAAAAAAGGATTTAGCTCTTGCTGGGTAAATCTCAAACTTAACTGGATAGACAAAAGCCAGAGAGTATCAATTCTCTGCATTTTACTATCTAAAAGAATGTTTCTTCCCATTATGGTAGACTTGGTCTGGAAAATAAATAAATATTCAAATAAACAAATAAATACATGAATGGTAGTGGGTGTGGTCAGGCATACAGAGTCTGTCTATCAAACTGTTCAGACCTCTATGCACACACACACCCCTGTAAGGAGAATTCTCAAAGGTCATGACCCTGTTGCTTCCAGGGCTAAGGACTGTAGAAGGCTTCTGGGTTTCATTGCTGGACTATGGTTGAAGATGGTGACTACACTAAGTTTCCTGGAATAGCAATGCCACAGCTGAGAGCATCAGTCTATGAGTGCCCTGCAGTTTCTCCTTCATCAGGAAGTTTCTCACCTCTGTCTATCCATCTCCTACCCATCCTTCAAGGTCCAACTCAATTTCCTCTTCTATGACTACTCCCGGCCACTTTGATCTCTCCATCACCTCAATTTATAGTATTTCCTATCTGTACCACTCATCAGTATGGTGTAGTTTAAAGAACAATGCCTCAGGAGTTCCCATCATCAGTCTGATAGCTTCTGGAAGTCTGGAAAAATCATCTTTCTTAGTTTCAGTTATTGCATCTGTAAAATGGGCATAGATAGGTTCCACTGATCTCTGACTCCCTTAGAACGAAGAATGATGATATCGTGTTAATTTCTTAGAATGTTATATATTTTTTTCTGTACAATCCCCCATCCCAAGAAAACTCTAAGCTCCCTGAGGACATGGAACTGATCATAATTCTTTGGCTCCTCTACTATGGCTAGCACAGTGCTTCATCACTCATTGCAGGATCTTACTACCTGTTGATTGATCATTATCATCTAAAGAAGAAAGAAGAGGCTCTTAGAGATTTTAGTCTTCACTTGGAACAGTTGTAGGAGACTTGCTTGGGAGAAGTGGGATGAGGAAGCAGTGATGGATTTTGAATCAGAAACTCTGGGTTTGATTCCTACCTTTGTCCCTTATTTTTTTTCTGTGATCTTGAGCAAGTCAATGAATTTTGGTTTATTACTCTATAAAACTGGGTAATTTGTGACTTCTTAGGCCCCTTCTTCCTCTAAATTATGCTCCAAATACTCAGTGGACTATTTGTAAGGCAATAAAAATGGCCACAAAAATAATCCCCAGGGAGGTGCCGAACCCTGTCTTTTCCAGCCTTTCCCTGGGCTCACCACACACCTTCAAGTGCCACTGTTCCCTTCTCCATCATCTCAGAGAGTAGCCTAGGCTGTATCTCTTTAGTCCTTTATCTGTGGCCAGATCATTCTTCTCCCCAGTGGTAGGATGAATAATTGACTCTTTCAGTGAATTAGTCTCTAAGGTGCAAGTATCTGCTGCACGCAGAGCTTTGATGGGCACCACAGACAAGAGACAAAAGAAAAAGAAACAACCCTGACCTCAAAGGGATTATGATCTAACTAGGAAGACGAGGGTATGTGATGAGTTGCAAAGCAACAACATAAAATAACATTGAATGAAGTAGAGGAGTGCTATGGATAGCCAGGAAATGGTGGGAAGATAACCCAATACTTTACTGAATAATATAAGTATGCTTCCCTGAGAACCTCTTCACAGAGTCCAGGAATCAGGGCTGAAGCAGTGCAGGCTGAATACTCACTGAGTTCATTAGCTGAGTCAAAATCAGACTATTGATCATCTGGTCTTATCTACCCCCATTTTACAGATGAAGCAACTGAGGCCCAGAAAGATTATGATTTTTTCAAGTTCCCACATGCTTTCAGACTAGTGGTGGGAACTCCTAACTGATGACCAATCAAACAATAATACATACAGGCAGTGCCATTATTATCAATAACTCACTGTGTGCCCTAGGGCCTTGGCCTCAGTTTTCTCACTTGAAAAAAGAGAGGATTGGAATGTGGAACCAAAATAGTTGAGCAGAAGCAGGAACTCACATTAACTCTCCCAACATTCCCCTCCAAACAATTTTAAAATAATGCCTCAAATCAAATTCTGAGCAACAAAGTAAAAAAAAAGTTGGGGCAAGACCTTTGACCAGTCCAAGACAACTTTGAGGGTTGGTGGGAGACATCTATGACATCAATGTGTGGTTCATCCCAGACCATAGCACATGAAGCTGAAAAGCCAGCAGCAACAACAGCTTTCAGAAGCTCTCAATCCAGAGAAAGTAAAAGGGTCAAATAATTGGTCAGAAAGAGAAATACTAAATACACCCTTTTCAGACCATAATACAAATGGCCATTGAAACAGACAATTAATTGGAAACCAAATAATTTAATCCTAAAGAATGAGAAGACAGCTAGGTGGTACAACGGAAAGAGTGCCAGACCTAGGATCAGGAAAACTCCTCTTTTTGAGTTAAAAATCCAGCCTCAGATACTTACTGGCTGGGCAGATACTTACTGGGCAAGTCACTTAACTCTATTTGTCTGTTTCCTCACCTATAAAATGAGTTGGAGAAGGAAATCACAAACCACTCCAGTACCTTTGTAGGTAAACCCCAAATAGGACCCTAAAGAGTTAGACATGACTGAAATAACTGAACAACAGCAAAAAACGAGTAGATCAAAGAACAAATCACAGAAACAATCAGTAATTTCATTAAATGATAATAATGAGACAACACACCAAATTTGTAGGATATAGCCAAAGCATAACTCAGGGCAAAATTTATATTTCTGAGTGCTTACATCAAAAAGACAGAGAAAGAGCAGGCCAATTAACAGGACATGCAGTTAAAAAACTAGAAAAAGAACAAATTAAAAATCCTCAATTAAACATCAAAATGGAAACCCTGAAAATCAAAGGAGAGATTAATAACATTTAAAGTAAAAAGACTATTGAAGTAATAAAGAAAACTTTGAGTTGGTTTTGTGAAAAAAAACACAATAAAACAGATAAATAATTTGTTAAATAGGCAATTCATTAACTTGATTTTAAAAATGAAAAAAGAAAACCAAATTACCAGTATTAAAAATGAAAAAGGTGACTGTACTAGTATTGAAGATGAAATTAAAGCAATTATTAGGAATTTTTTGCCCAATTATATCCCAATATAAATCTGGCAATCTTAGTAAAATGTTATAATATTTACAAAACTATAAATTGCCCAGATTAATGGGAGAGTAAATAGAATATTTAAATAAACCTGTCTTGGAAAAGAAATTAAACAAGTCATTAATGAACTCCCTAGGAAAAAATCCCCAGGACCAGATGGATTCACAAGTGAATTCTACCAAACATTTAAAGAAAAATTAATTACAGTACTATATAAGCTATTTGGGAAAACAGGCAAAGAATGAGTCCTACCAAATTCCTTTTATGACACAAATATAGCTCTGATACCAAACCAGAAACAGAGAAAGAAAACTATAAACCAATTCCCCTAATGAATATTATTTTAAAAATTCTAAATAAAATACTAACAAAGAGATTACAGCAATATATCACAAAGATGACCTGATATGAGCAGGTGGGATTTATACTAGGAATTCAGGGCTGGTTCAGTACTAGGAAATCTGTCAGTATAATTGGCTATATCAATAACAAAAACAACAAAAATTATATTATCTCAATAGATGCAGAAAGAGCTTTTGACCAAATACAAGTCTTTCCTATTAAGAACAGTAGAAAGTATAGGAATGAATGGAATTTTCCTTAAAATGATAAGTTGGAGGCATTTAAAACCATCAGTATGGATTATCTGTAATAGAGGTAAGCAAGAAGACTTCCCAACAAGATTGGGGTCAAGCAAGGATGTCCATTATTACAACTATTATTCTATACTATACTAGAAATGGTGGCTACAGTAATAAGCAAAGAGAGAAAAATTTAAAAAAATAGACAAAGACAAAACAAAACTATGACTCTTTGCAGATAATGTTCGTATACTTAGAGAATCAAATAAAAAACTAGTTGAAATAATTAACAACTAGCTAAGTTGTAGGATATAAAATAAACCCACATAAATAATTAGCATTTCTATATATTATCAATAAAGTCCAGTAGGAAGAGATAAATTCCATTTAAAATAGCTATAGGCAATATAATTTACAAGGACTATAAGAATACAATTATAAAACACATTTCACTCAAATAAAAACAGATCTAAATAATTAGAGAAATGTTAATTGCTCATGGATAAGCCAAGCCAATATGACCAAAATGACAATTCTATCTAAATTAATTTATTCAGTGCTATACCAATCAAACTACCAGAAACGTATTTTCAGAACTAGAAAAAGATACTAACAAAATTCATCTGGAACAACAACAGGTCAAGAATATCATAGGAATATTTTTTTAAATGTATAGTCAGTCTAGCAGTATCAAATTTCAAACTATCTTACAAAACGGTAATCATCAAAACAATCCAGTACTGGCTAAGAAATAAGAATGGTGGATCAATGGAATAAATTAGGTAAATGATCATAGTAATCTAGTGTTTGATAAACCCAAAGATCAAAGCTTTTGGAACAAGAACTCATTATTTGACAAAAATTGCTGGGAAAACTAGACAACAAACTAGATACGGACCAACATCTCACAGTGTATACCAAGATAAGGTCAAAATGGGCACTTGGTATAGACATAAAGAGTTATATCATAAGCAATTTGAAGGAGCATGGAAAATTTTACATAACAGATGTATGAATAAGAGAAGAATTGATAGCTAAATAAAAGATAGAAAGAATAATGAGAAATGAAATGGATAATTTTGATTATATTAAATGAAAAATGTTTTGCAAAAACCAAAACCAATGTAGCCAAAATTAGAAGGAAAGCAGGACACTAGAGGGAGAGGGGGATGGAATTCTATAGCAAGTTTCTCTGATAAAGACTTCATTTATCAAATATATAAGGAACTGAGTGAAAGTTATAAAAATATGAGTCATTCCCCAAGGATATGAACAGGCAGTTTTCAGAAGAAATCAAAACTATATATAGTCATAAAAATGCTTTAAATCATTATGGATTAGAGGTATGCAAATTAAAATAACTCTGAGATGCTGCCTCACAACTACCAGATTGGATAATATGACAGAAAAGAAAAATGACAAATCTTGAAAAGCTGTGGGAAAACTGAGACACTAATGCACTATTGGTGGAGTTGTGAACTGGTCTGCCCTTTTGGGAGAACAAGTTGGAACTATGCCTAAAAGGCTATAAAACTGTACATACCCTTTGGCCCATCAATATCACTACTAGGTCTGTATCTCAAAAGATCATTGAAAAAGGAAAAGGAACTATGTGTACAAAATATTTATAGCAACTCATTTGTAGTATAAAAAAAGAATAGGAAATTGAGGGGATGTCCATCAATTGAGAAATGGCTGAACAAGTTGTGATACATGATTGTGATGGAATACTATTGTGCTATAAGGAATGACAAGCAGAATGGTTTTAGAAAAACCTGGGAAGACTTATATGATCTGATGCAGAATGAGGTGAGCAGAACCAGGAGAACACTGTACATAGTAATAGCAATTCTGCACAATGATTAACCATGGGTGACTTAGCCATTCTGATCAAAGCAAAGATCTAAAGAACTTATGATGAAGAATGCTATCTACCTCCAGAGAGTGAACTGATGGAATCTGAGTGCAGATTAAAATTTAAATTTTCTCACTTTATTTTTCTTGCCTTTTTGCAACATGGCTAATATAGAAATAGGTTTTGCATGATTTCACATATATAATTGATATGATATTTCTTGCCTTCTCAATGGGAGAAAATTTGGAACTCATAAAAACATTTTAAATGAATATGAAAAATAAAGAGTCAATTTAAAAAAATAAAGAACATTTAAAAAATTGAGGGGATTGGACTAGATGGTCCCTAAGACTCCCTCTTGTTCTAATGTCAAATGTTTCTGTGTTTCTCTGACTTCTTAAAGTCAGCTTTTCATCTCTCTTTAGCTATACTGATTTGGCAGGGCACAACTTATGCAGAGCAAGAAGCCATAACTGCTCGTCTTGCTCTTTGGTTATCTTCCTGGAGAGAAATATGAGCAAACTGGCTAAAGATCCATGAAGTAGTCAGTTTCTGAGTTTCTTTACAAAGCTGCAGTCACTTCTTGGAACCAAGCGGCTCCCTCAGTAGGTTCTAGGTGACACAAGAACAGTCCATATCCATTCAAAGCTGCTGCTGGGGTTTATGCAGGGCACCAATTATTTAATTGCCATTAATGTTCTATGTACTTACTCAGCTCTGAACTTGCTAGATGAGGCCTGACTCAGGAGAAGCAGATAATAATGGGAATATATTTCCATGTGAAAATTCATGAATAAGCAGCAAGAGCTCTGTTTATTAAAATGCACATGTAGATAAACAATGAGTAGAGTTCCAGGAATAATTGCAGAGTTTCCACGGTTACAGAAAAACTAATCCCTCTGTCAATATCCCATTGTTCTATTTATACCTTAGGAGCAGTTGCACCACATTTCTATAAATACGACAGAAACTCATTCATTGCAACCCAATTCATGTGCACCCAGTTCCACCGTGTTCTGGGGCTGATGAGCAGCATGGAGAAAATAAAAAGCAGCCAGACCCAGACTACCAACAGCGACTTCTGGTCACCAGGAAAGATGAGATAGGATAGAGACAGAAGGGGATGATGTAATTAACAGCTCTCCTCTATTTTCTAAGGGAATGATCATCTAAATAGCAACATTGACTGGAGCTAGTCTGCCAGCATCTTCCTTTTCAAAGGGGGCAGATTTTTTTTCTCAGGGAAGTCTTGAGAGGTGCTTCTCTCCCCATGCTCTATGTTCTTTAACCCCAGACTGAATCCTACACAACTTGGCTTAATTGCTAATAACAGTAACTAATGATTACATGGGATTCTTTATGGCCAGAAAACTTTTCCGTGCATTATTATGTTTAAGTTGGACATAACAAACTGGCACATAGTAGGTCTTGAATAAATGTTTACTGATTGATTGATTGATTGAAGGAAATATGAGTAGAATTATTCCCATTATGCAGGAGAGAAAGCTTAAGTCCAGAGAGTGGAAAGGATAGAACCAAGATCATGCATATAGTAAGCAGCAAAGTAGGACTTAAATTCAACTTATAGGATCAGAGATTTAGAAATGGTCAGGATCTCTGAGACCAATTTATTCAATAAATTCATTCTATAAATAAAGAAACTGAGGACCAATGAGGTTATGACTCACCCAACATAACACAGGTAGTGTCACAGGTAAGATCTGAACCTGGGTTCTTTGTTTCCGAGGGCAGTTAGGTGGCACAATGGATAGAGTGCCAGCCTTGGAGTTAGGAAGACCTGAATTCAAATCTAGCCTCAGACACTTACTAGCTGTGTGACCCTGGGCACGTGACTTAACCTTGTTTGCCTCAGTTTCCTCTTCTGTAAAATGAGCTGGATAAGGAAATGGCAAATCACTCCAGTATCTTTGCCAAAAAAAGTCTCAAATGGGGTCAAGAGTCAGACCTGAATGAAACAAATGAACAACAACAACAAACCCCTGACTCCAAGGCCAGTATGAGTTCCACTACCCAGCTAGGGACAGAGTCCCATTTGAAGCAGTGGCTGATGCAGGTTGGGAAAAAGTAAGAACAGAGAGCTGAGATCATACACTTGACGAGTTTGCTTTGTGCCTTTTCTATTGCCTAAGGAAACAAATACACTTTGTTTTGCACCTTCACATCGACAGATGAATTCAAATCATACCCAATCCATATAGACAAAAAAAGTTCCCGTACTTAGAGTTCCTCAGGGGGATGAAATCAGAGTTCCACCCATGTATTCACATATGCACCCCAACATTCTCTCACTTAAAAAGCATAGCCCTTTGAATGTTAAAAAATGTTTTTTACACACAACTGGGAAATAAAATATACAGGTAATGGAGTATAGAAATCTATCTTGCCCTACAGGAAAACAGGAGGGGAAGGGGATAAGAGGAGGGGAGAGGTGATAGAAGGGAGGGCAGATTGGGGGGAGAGATAATCAGAATGCACACAGTCTTGGGGTGGGGTAGGAAATAAGGGAAGAAAATTTGGAACTCAAAATCTTGTGGAAGTGAATGTTGAAAACTAAAAATAAATTTGTTTAAAAAGAATTAATCAAATATAGATAGGCAAAAGTCTTAATTTTACAGCTCATAATACAATAATATTATGATTAAAAAGTAAATCCAAATTTCAAAAATGCATTATAAAATATATAAATATAATGAATAAAAATTACATACTTAATAATGAAAAAAAGCATAGCCCTTCTTATCATCCCTCCAAGCCCTCTCTGGGACGCTGCTATCCCTAAGTAACCTCATTAATGCCATCCTAACCTTTAAGTCACAACCTTACATTCTTTTGCCAGTACTTCCTCTAGGACAAGGTTAAATCATCTGCAGAAACATGGATACACATAAGGAAGAAGGTGCTTAATGCAATATCCCATTCCAGCTGCAGCTCCATATGCTTCTGAAAAATCAGATTAATTAAGGAGTTTTACACACAGAATTTAAAAAAAAAAATAAGGTCTGTGGTACAACACCTCTCTCTATCTGCTCTGGGCCCTGGAATTCTACAGAGTTCAATGCCAAAGGGAAGAAAATGGTAATTAATAAGAGGATTAAGGTCTGGGGAGTGAGTAAGGAGAAATCCATATTCATCAGCTAAACAGCATCTGTGTTAGAAGGTAGATCTACAGCTTCTGGGACCATGTGGTGAAGCCTTCAGAAAATTGTGGACCACATTCACGGCAGAGTCTGCTTTTCCCAGAAGTCTCATTTCACACAGGGTAAGTGTGATTTCATCTCCTTAATGGCTGTTATTGTTCAGTACTTTCAGTTGTCTCCAACTCTTTCTGACCCCATCTAGAGTTTTCTTGGCAAAGATACTACAGTGGTCTGCTGTTTCCTTCTCCAGTCCACTTTATAGATAAGGAAACTGAGGCAAGCAAGACCAACTGACTAGCCCAGAGTCACATATCTGACGCTGGATTTGAACCCAGTAAGTCTTTCTGACTCCAGGCCCTGTATTCTATCCACTGCACCACCTGACTGTCCATCTTTGATAACTGACATGCTTTATTTGTAGACAAAGTAGGGACTGTCTATATGATGTGATTCCTTCCCTCTCAATCCACATAAGACACCTGCCCCACCACCTAAGATTTCATCGTTAAAGAGTTTTAATCCTATAGCTGAAATCTGTGATCCCTGTTAAAATACAAATGCCCTGGAAGATGTAACACTTTGAACTGTTATCACTCATTAACATGAGTTTATCAGATCCTTTCCTAAAAGTGCTTCTGATCCTAGGAACTGGTGCAAGATCATTTCTCCCTAAAGGCTGTGAGAACAGATTATAATAAAAGTGTCTTCATATCTGGAACACTGGAATAATTTAGTACAAGGATCTCAAGGCTACCATACAGCAAACAGTATTCTTTAACTAAGAAGAAAGTTGAATTGTATGACCTCTTCTAAGTTTACATTCTGTGATTCTGTTTCCAAGCCCTTACTAATACTTAACCAATAACCAGATTCCAAGACAACTGAAAAAACTGGGTAATCCATTGCATTATTTTAGAGATTACACAATTCACTGTCCGAGCCAAAGGTGCTACCCCAGATCATTAATGGAAGGTCCATGAGATATGATAGGTCAGAGACCCTACCTGACCATGTGCAAGGTCCCTTTCCAATTAGTGACTGATACAGTTTAGAAAAGAAAAAAAAACACAAAGAGCTGGGATCTTACTTCTATCACTAAATGTCTTTTATCAGCCTTTCAAAGAGGAAGATGGTGAAAAATTGTTGGAGAATATATTCAGAGAATAGGAATTGTAAACTACTCCATGTAGAGAATAAGAAAAAATTAGCATTATTCAGTGGAAAAACCAAACAATTTAGAATCAAATGATTTGAACTCTACTACTTTGTTGCTGACATTGGTCAAAAGTCACTTCTCTTGGAGGTCTCAGTTTGTTCTACTAGATGACTTCTGAGGTTATAGGTATGAAGCAAGGAACCTATGATCCCATACATAATAAGGTTGTGTTGTAAATTACACGGAGTTGTTCAAATGAGCTCCTAGTAGCCTCAGAATCTTGGAAATTCTACCAGTACCAACTGGTCACATGTGTCTTTTTGCATTCTTGATCCTATACCATAACCTTTGCTCCAATCCATTGCACAGGGATCTATCTAGTCATGGTATAAGATCAAGAATGCAAAAAAGACATATGTGGTGGGAATTCAGAGAAAACAATGATATCAGATTTATCTTCCTTGTCACTATGGCTAAGTGTGAGAAGGACTCAGTACAATTTCCTACATAATCTGGTCCCTCAGTCCTCTTACCTAGATAAAGAGTTAGGACTTGAAGTCAGAATTTGAATCCTGAGTTTGAATCCTGCCTCAGACACTAGCTGAGTGACCCTAGGCAAGTCATTTAATACTTTTTATCCTCAGTTTCCACATCTGTCAAATAGGTATCATAATAGTACCAGGATTGTTGTATCAAATGACATATGTAAAGTGCTTTGCAAAAACCTTTAAGTGCTATATAAATGCTTACAATTAGTATTCTCCTGTTTTGCAGATAATTGTTGTTCTTCAGTTGGTTTTTCAGTCGTGCCCAGCTCTTCATGACCCCATTTGAAGTTTTCTTGGCAAAGAGTGGTTTGCCATTTCCTTCCACAGTTCATTTTAAAGATGAGAAACTAAGGCAAACAAGGTTAAGTGACTTGGCCAGGGTCACACAGTTAGTAAGTATCTATTACTTAACTTTCTGAGTTCCTAGAAGGCAGAAGGAAGGCACTGCTTTCTGTGGAGGCACCCAAGGTTCTGTCCTGGTCCCTCTTTTCTCTATATATTCGCAGTGGCTTCACCAGCTTCCATGACATCAACCATCATCTCCATATGGATGACTCCCATCTCTGTCTCTTTTTGTGCCTTATACTTTTTTTATATCCCTCTCAGTATGAACAACGTGGGATGTGGAGAAGGTGCTGAATTTGATGTCAGAAAGATTCAAGTTCAAATCCCGCTACTAATACTTATTGGTTGAAGGACCATGTCCAAATCCTGTAATCTCTTTGAGTTTGGGTTTCCTATCTGTAGAAAGAGGATAATAGCTGCCCCTCCCTTACAAAGTTATGATGAGGAACCAATGCAATAGCACGGGTAAAGTCATCTATAAATTTCAAAGGGCCAGAAAGGGTTTCCCAAAAGTCTTAGGGGCAGTTTTACGTTCCTTTAAGACATTAAAACTTAAACCTGCACCAAGACTTTTGGGACACCCTGTATAACTACGGCCTATCATTACTTTAAATGTTTGGATGAATCTAGTGAAGCAGGTGTTTGGTTTTTCTCTCAATATGCCTGAAAGTCTCAACTACAAAAGCTTCAAGTCAATCAGACTCCAAAGTCACACATAAAGGAGATTTCTCCTCTTCTTTTGTGTCATTTTATCCTAAAGCAGCATGCTAAATATAAAGTAGTATGCTTGTCAAACCACCCAAGTCCCAGAGAGACAGGTAATAGATTAGATTCCTTGATACACCACTGCACCCTCCAAGAATTTCCTCGTAATCAGTGGAGTTCCTATTTTTTTTTCCCTCCAGCTGGCTGCTGACAACATTTTCAGAATGAGTCCTCCCACACTTATTTTTACTCTCCACTAGCTACCTTATTGTTAAATCTCTCTAGACCCAGAGCTAGAGGAGTGATCTAGCTCAAAATCACCCTCATTCCACAAGTGGATCACTTGAGAGAAAGTTCCTCTATTTTATACCCTTATGAGACTTGGTTTTCATTTCCTACTCATAACTTCCCAAACCCCAACCGTAATTAAATCAACTGAATCTAATTGCTCAACCTATCCAATGACTAGGCTGAACTCCAATTAACCTTTACCATCAGACCTCAAGAGGGCACAGAGTCAGGGGTTTCCCTTGTTTGAAAGCACCCAAGAAACCTTGACCATGGGTGTTTCATTGCCTTTGGACTTCTATCAGTGTCGTGGGGAAATCCCACCAGGGTTGTTGTAAGGATCAAAAGAGACCATATACATAAGATGCTTTGCAAACCTGTAAAGCACCATATAGATGTCAGGTAATCATTCTTATTTATCATTACTATTATATTACTATTAATTAGCCTATAGTCAAAAGGCAGTTAGGTGGCATGATGATAAAGTGCCCAGCCTGAAATCAGGAAGTCTCCTCTTCCTGAGTTCAAATCTAGCCTCACACACTTATTAGTTGTGTCTTATTAGCAAGTCACTTAACCCTGTTTGCCTCAGTTTCCTCATCTGTAACATGAGCCGGTTAAGGAAAGGGCAAACCACTCCAATATCTCTGCCAAGAAAACCCCAAATGGGGTAAGAAAGAATGGTACACAACAGAAAAATGACTGAGTAACGCAGTCATCAGGCCTCTAGTTTGGTGATGGCCTCATTTTTTCAGCCTCCTGCACTCCTACTGGACTCAAGCAATGTTTATAGAGTAATCCAGGAGTATACTGGTAAACGTTTACCAACCAACCTGCAAGGGGTTGTTGCAGGGATAGATGCACACATTCTTAAATTTAATCAGAGTTATCAAAATTGTCTCAAGTCTCTTGACAATTAAAAAACAATAAATCAAACCCTGATTTTTAGTAATTGCTCCCACTGAAAATTTAACAATCAGATCTCCTAAGCTGGTTGGCTTGTTAGCTCTGACATAGCCCTGTCCTCAAATACATAAAAAGCAGACTCCTAGGTGTGGCCAGTGTGGATTTCCAGAAGGGACAAAGAAGAGTGGGACGGGACTGAGATTGTCACATCACTAGGACTCTTCCATTACCCTTAAAGAAATTGTCTTTCAGGACTTAGTGGGGCAGAGTCAAGATGGTGGTGTAGAAACAGGAGAACTCTGTGAGCTCCCCCCAATACCACCTCAAATACATATAAAATATGACTCTAAACAAATTTTAGAGCTCCAGACTCCACAAAAATGATGGAGTAACAAAGCTCCCGCTGAAGTTAGCCTGGCATGTGGTCATCACAGCACCCTGGAAGCAGGGTCCAGCTCCATGTGGTTTCAGCCTGAATGCTGTAGAATTCAGGAGAGTAGATTATCAGCAGCTGTGGCAGTTTCCAGAATCACCAACCCACAAGAGCCAAGAACAAAGGGAAAAGGTCAGTGGAACTCGGCTAAATTTGGGGGAGAGGATCTGGCCAAACAGCCTCCCAAGCTAGAAGCAGTCTGAAGTGGTGGCCCTGCAGCTGCCTCCAAGTGGCTGCCTCAGAAGTTCCTGGGCTACAGATTGCAGGGGGCCAAGAAATCATTCAGAGGCTAAATGCTCTTGCCTTGAGCTGCATAGATTGGATTGTGGTCTTGGGTGGTAGTCCTGAGGTGCATTTTCAGTGAGCCAAATCTGGTGGGGGCTGCAAAAAACAGCAGCCTCCTAATAGCTCCAGCAGCTGCAAAACCCCCAGCTATTGGGGACAGAGCTCTGCCCTCTGAAAGCAGAGTTTTACTGCTGAGCTGAAAAGCCAAGTAATTGATTGGCAACATGAGCAGGCAAAGGAAGCAAAGCAAACACGGCAATCCAACTTTAGATTCCTTTTTTGGGGACAAAAAAAACCAAAACATGGAATGGGAGGAAGACAACACAGTTAGAACTCCCACACCAAAAGCTTCCTAGAAAAATAAGAACTGGATAGAGGCCACAGAGGAGCTTAAAAAGGATTTTGAAAACCAAATAAGAGAAGTGGAAGAAAAATTGGGGAGAGAAATGAGAAAATCATGAAAAGAGAGCCAACAACCTGACTAAAGATAATAACACCTTAAAAATAGATTGAAAGAATTCACCAATCACCTCTTGAAAAAGATCCCAAAAATAAAACTCCTAGGAATGTTATAGCCAGGTTCTCGAGTTCCCAGATCGAGGAAATATTACAAGCTGCCAAGAAGAAACAATTTGAATACTATGGATACACAATCAGAATAACCCAGGATCTAGCAGCTTCTACATTAAGGGACCAAAGGTCCTGGAATATGATATTCCAGTGATCAAGGGAGCTAGGACTAAAACCAAGAATCACCTACTCAGTAAAACTGAGTATAATGTTTCAGGGGAAAATATGGTCATTCAATCAGGCAGAGGACTTTCAAGCATTCTTGAGGAAAAAACCAGAACTGAACAGAAAATTTGACATTCAAACACAAGAAGCATGAGAAGGTAAACATAGAAAAGAAATCATAAGGAACTTATCAAAGTTGAATTATTTACATGCCAACATGGAAAAATAAGAATTGTAACTTGTAAAACTTTTCTCAGTATAAGGATACATGAAGGGAATATAAATGTGTGTATACATACATATGTATGTATGTATGTATATGTATATATGTATGATGTGTTGTGTACATGTGTATATGTATATATGTATGTATGTATGTATACACATATGTCTATATAGGAGAGTATATATGCATATGAATACATACGTGAGTGTGGGTATTTATGTGTATGTAGACAGAGAGAATAGGATCAATTCAATAGGAAGGGATGATACTTTAAAAGGTGAAATTGTGAGGTGGGAAAGGAATAGAATGAGAGGCGACAGGGAGAGACAGAATGGGCTTAATCATTTCATATAGAAGAGGCAAGGTATAACCGTTACAATGGAGGGGAAGAACAGGAAGGCAAAAGGGAATGGGTCAACCTTACTCTCATTGAATTTGGCTTAGGGAAGGAATGACATACACTCTTAAGTGGGTATCTTGCCCTATAGCAGAGTAGGGGGGAAGGAAATGAGAGAGGGGATGATGGAGGGGAGGGCATGTTGGAGGTGAGGGTTGTTAGAAGAACACACTCTTCTGTAAAGGGACAGGGACAAAGTAGAGAATAGAACAAGAGGAGGGCAGGATAGGAAGGAGGGAAATATAGTCAGTCTTTTACAATATGTGCATTGTGGAGATGTTCTGTATAACTACATATGTATGGCCTGTATTGAATTACCTGTCTTACCAGTGGGTGTGACAAAGAAGGAATGGAAAGAATCTGGAATTTAAAGTTCTAAAATCAAATGATAAAATATACATATATATTATTATTATTATTATTTACATGCAACTGGGAAATAAGATATACAATTAAAGGGATAGGGAGATCCATCTTACCCTACCAGAAAGTCGAAGGGGTGATGGGGGAGGATATAGGAGACAGCAGATTAGGGGAGGGGGGTATATAGTGGGATTGCTATTTTGGGGTGGTGGGTAGGGGAAAGACTAGGGAGAAAATTTGTTACTCTAAATCTTGTGGAAATCAATGATGTAAACCAAAAAAATAAACAAAAGTTTAAAGAAAAAAACAAGAAATTGTCCTTCAAATCACAGAAAAAGAAGAAATGAGGTCCTGGAAGTCTGAATATCTCCTAATGCATGCCGGTCCCAGCCCTGACCTTCAGTCCCTTAGCTGCCCCAGTTCCATTCTTCTTCATCCCTCCAAGGAGCAGGGAATCTGGGAATAATCCAGGGCTTTCAAAACCACAAAAGAAAAATTACCAAGCAGAGTATTCAGTCAACATGCTGCCAATTTCTTAGGATCCATATTCGGAAGGAACCTTAGAGACTGCTTCCTCCAGCGTACTCCCTTTACAAAGTAGGGAACTAGGACCCTGAGGAACAATGTAACAAGGTCACACAAATAATGGTATAATAGCAGAAATACATTTCAAAGTTAGTCTTCTGCCTCTGGAATATACCACACTGCCTCACTCATTCACCCAAGCATTTGTTATGTATTCCCTCCCTACTACTGCCTCATGGGAGCTCTTACGTTCCTCAAGCACCACTTTCTTTGTGAAGCCTTCCCAGATTGCCATCCCATCCCCCAACTACTAATGCTTTTCTTCCCCAAAATCAAATATGGTGACTCATATTTGAGGTAATATTTATAAAAAGTGCTTATTTCCTCTATTCACCAAAACTACCCTGTATATATCCTATGCATATTTACATATATATTTTATATATGTGTATATATTTATTTTAGATAGATAGATATGGATAGATAGATGGACAGGGAGACAATTTCCCCTATAATATTTAAGCATCTTAAATGCAGGGAATGTCGTATTTTTGTATCCCCAGAATCCGGTGCAGTGCTTTTAGCCTAAATGCCACCTTATTGATTCATTGATCACCTACTCTGTGCACAAGGTCCTGTGTTGAAAATGAAGGTTGCATATACTGGATCATCATCTATGCCTTGTGTTAGACAGATAACACCAACTATGCCAACTGTAAGGTGGAAAACACCACAGGAGGACGTCTAGTACTAGCAGGTGTTCTAGTGGGTTCACTCGATACAGGAAGACAGGAACAGAGTCATAATAAGGGGTTAAATAGTTAGCTTACTTTATTCTATTTTTCTCAAAGGGGTTGCTGATAATGGGAGCACCAATTTCTACAGCATGCCTTAATCACTCTTCTTGCAGGGGCAGGCAAGAGCTACAACTCCTACAGGTCCCCTAAGTCTCAATGGGGGCCAGTCAAGACTAACACACATTAACAAACTACCCCAAGTTTTGATGGTGGCCAATAAGGCACACACAGTATTCCAGTTTGTGCGTTCCCCCACTAAACTTGAATGGGAGCCTTTACTTTCACTTTTTTTTGAGGGGGGGGCAGAAATCGGAGTTAAGTGGCTTGCCTAGAGTCACACAGCTAGTAAGTATCAAGTGTCCAACATCAGATTAGAACTCAGGGCCTCCTGACTCCATAGCTCATGCTCTATCCACTGCAACACCTAGCTGCCCCTTTTCATTTACTTTTCATATATTTTGCATATACTTAAATGTGTGCATGCTGTTCCCCTGATGAAAGAAAAGCTTCTTGACGGCCAGCACTATTTTTTCATATCTATATCTGCAGTGCCCAGTACAGAACCTGGCACATAGCAGATATTTAATAAATGCTTCTTGATTAATTGGCAGATAACAAAAATACATAAGATACGTGGCTCTCACAAAAGTCCTCGGTAAATGCTGTTTCCCTAACAGGTAGATAGGTGGTGCAGTAGATAGAGAGTTGGACCTGGAGTTAGAAAGACCTGATTCCAAATTCCACCTCACACATTTATTAGTTGTGTGACCTTGGGCAAGTGACTAAACTTGCCTCAGTTTCCTCATTTGTAAAACGAGAATAAGAGTAGTACTTACCAGGGTTTTGAAGTTAAAGCAAGACTGTGTCTGTAAAGTGAGGCTATATCACTTTGCAAGCCTTAAAACATTATATAAAGGCTAACTTATTGGTAGTATATCCCTGCTCTCACACAGTCACCATCGTGTCCCTTACTCAGGACTTCATAGCAGCCAGGCAAACATCCCTACACACCAGCCCTATCACCAAAGAACAGTGAAGGCCCATTACGTGAACCTTAGATGGCCAATGATGGGTCCCAACCCAAGCTTCACTTGTTCATTGTTTGGGTTTTGATGCCTCTGTGTGAGTATAAACAGCCAATGCCTTCTGTTTTGGTCAGAAACTTTGAGGATCTTCCCTTCCCAGACTGATTCCTTTAGAGAGACAACCTAGAACATCTTTTGTCTCTATTCCTACCTGACCTTTAATTACTGAATGGGTGTTGCCTCAGACAAACTGGGACCTGGGAAAGACCCAGGCCTCCCACCACATCTGGGCCATCACCTGGCATCCTGGCGCAAGTCTTGTCTGATGGCTCTAGAGAAGAGTAAAGATAATGTCTCTGCACAGCTCTGCCTCACTTAAATCCTACTCACTTGCAAGTCAAGACATTGTCCTCCTGATGCCAGTGGTCCTCTTCGAAAACAAAAGACAAACAACAAAATGTGCATAGTCTTCTCAATCAAGTGCATTTCCACAGATAATTAGGCCCAGCATAATTTTAGTCCTCCAAAGATTGGATAGCACCATACATTATCTCATTTGATACTTACTATACATAGGCCTTCCCTCTGAAAGCTATATTGTCTTTCAGGGGTGGGGAAACTAAGGCCTCTAGGTCCTCAAGTGCAGCCCTTTGACTGAATCCAAACTTCACAGAACAAATCTCCTTAATAAGAGGATTTGTTCTGTAAAACTTTGACTGGGTCAAATGGCTATACACAAGGCTCTAGAAGGCTACATGTGGCCTCAAAGCCACAGGTTTCCCACCCCTGAGCCAGATTATGATGTGAAAAGAAGGGCCGGGAGGAAAAAGCCCCCAAACACCCACAGCCCTCCTAGATTTCAATTGTGCTCAAGCAAGAGAGCCTGTGTGGAGTCACAACAGGAATAAAGGCAGCACAAACAAACCTGAGGATGTTTAAACAGCTGGAGTGGTATTTTTTTTTCTATAATCTAACAAACTCACAAAACTAATTACTTCAATGCTTGATGTCTGCATAGAGGCCTCTTGTCAGTAATACCCTCTCTTGTCCAAACCCTTAAACCAGACAGACATTGCCTTAATGACTACATTTAGGATTAGCAGTTGGTCGAAAATCTATAGCAAACAAACTTCCTTTTCTCTTTTGCTTTTTAAAGAAAAATCAGAGAAGTGTAAGCTGAATACAGAGCAACAAATAAATGGAAAAGGCAGTCTGTCTGGTCAAATTGCTGAGATCTCATTAAATGATTTTTGAGCTATTATTCTTAAGGCTCACCAAAGGATCTGAATGGACTCTCCAATAGACAAGTATGTTTTAGGTGCTAGTTGTGAATGGCAATTGTACGTGGGATTCTGAAAAGGCACAAATTCACTGTTAAGAAAAATTACTTGGGAAACATTTGAAGGTTCCAGGGCGCCAAGTCATTATTCAGTTTCTGCCCTAATTCTGCTCATGCTCTCTCCATATTCTGAGTCTTACTCTCTTCAGTTGCAAAATGGGGATAATAAAATCCAGCTGCCTGCACCCTGCCTCTTCCCTTTTTCTCCTATCCCAGTGGGGTCACAACAACCATGCAATAACATTTGCCAAGAGTTTTTCCAAGGGACTCATATGAAAACTCTAAATGTTATTATGTGGATGAAATTGTTTTCCTCCAAGGTCATGCCAGACACCAAGGAAATGGAATTTATGGTAAATATGTATATTATGAAAAAGAATGGCCCAGTGGTTTGGTACAAAAAGATAATGGAGACCAAGAGTGGGGGGAAGGAGAGGAAAAGAAGGGAGTAAGCATTTATGTAGTGCCTGTTTTGTGCCAGGCACAAATATTGGCTCATCTGCCACAATCCTGGGAAGTAGGTGCTATTGTTATGCCCACTTCACAGTTGAGAAAACTGAGGCAAAGGTTAGGTGACTTGCCCAAGGTTGCACAGCTAATAAGCATCTAAGGTCAAATTTGGACTCAAGTCTTCACATACACTGCACCACTTAGCCTCAATAGCATTCATTGTCACTAGTTTATCGTCTCAGAAAGACTTTTTTCTGAGGATAGCTAGCACCTGCACCTGATAATAAAATCTCTGCAAGTTAGGTATTTAGTCACTTCAGAGAGAATAAGACTGTTGAAGAGAATGTGAGTTTTTTTTTATCTTCTTGAGGCCTGGAAATGGTAGCCTCTCCCACCAGTTAAGAGTCTGGGTTCTGATTTTCTCTTTTCTTAATGATGTTTATTAAATTTTCATGTTAATTTCTTATTTTGAGTTTCAAATTCTCCAAATCCCTACAGCCTCTCCGTCATCTATTGAGAAGGCAGGCAATATGATACCCATTATCCATGAGAAGTCATGCAAAACATATTTCCATATTAGCCATGCTGCAAGAAATGGAAGGAAGGAAGGAAGGAAGGAAGGAAGGAAGGAAGGAAGGAAGGAAGGAAGGAAGGAAGACAGTTTTAAAAGTATGCTTAAATCTGTATTAAAATTTCATCAGTTCTCCCTCTCAAAGTAGATAGCATTTTTTCATAATGCATACTTTGGAGTTGTTGTAGATCACTGTATTGATTAGAGTATCTGTGTCTTTAACAGTTAAGCATCTTTACAATATTGCTGTTACCATGTGCATTTTCTCCTGATTCTGCTCACTTCACTTTTTAAGAGTTCATGTTGTCTCCCCAAGTTTTTCCTGCTCATCATTTTCTATAGTACAATAGCGCTCCATCACAATCATATACCACACTTTGTTCAGCCATTCCTTAATTGATGGGAACCCCCTTGATTTCCAATTCTTTCCCACCCAAAAAAGATTTGATTTGAATATTTTTGTACACATATCCTTTTCCTTTTTTATTTGATTTCTTTGGGATGTGGACCTAGTAGTGATGTTGCTGGGTTAAATTCAGAGTTTTCAGAGTTTTATCACCTTTTGGACATAGTTCCAAATTGTTCTCTAGAATGGGTACACCAGTTCACAAACCCACCAACAATGCATTCATTAGTATATCGAATTTTCCACATCTCCTTCAGCATTTGTTATTTTCCTTTTTCTGTCATCTTAGCCAATCTGATAGATATAAGGTGGTACTTTTAATTAGCATTTCTCTAATTATTAATGATTTAGACATATTACCATATGACTACTGAAAACTTTGATTTCTTCTTCTGAAAACTGCCTGTTCATAACCTGTGACCTCTTATCAACTGAGGAATGGTTCTTGTTTTTATAAATTTGGCTCAGTTTCTTATATATTTTAGAAATGAGGCCTTCAACAGAGAAACTTCCTAAAAAAGCTTTATTTTTCCCAGTTTCCTACTTTCCTTCTAATTTTGATGGCATTGGTTTTATTTATAAGAAAACTTTTTAATTTCATTTAATCAAGATTATCCATTTTACCTCCCATGACCCTCTCTATCTCTGGTTTGGTCATAGACTCTTCCCTTATATGAAAATTTATGACCAAATGAGATAGAAGGAATTGTTTTGACAGACAATTACTGATTTGTAAGGTAGTTTGAAATCTGGTAGTGCTAGAATGCTTTCCTTAATATTTTTTCATTGATCCCCTCGATATTCTTAACTTTTTTGTTCTTCCAGTTAAATTGTCATTTTTTCTAGCACTATAAAATAATTCTTTGGTAGTCTGATTCCTATGGCACTGAATAAGTAAATTTAGGTAGAATTGCCATTTTTGTTATATTGAATCAGACTACCCATGAGCAATAAATATTTTTCCACTTGTTTAGCTATGTCCTTATTTACGTGAAAAGTGTCTTGGAATTGGGTTCATATAATTCTTGGGTGCGTCTTGGCTTGTAGATTCACAAGTGTTTTGTACAGTCTACAGTTATTTTACATGGAACTTCTCTTTCTATCTCTTCCTGCTTGGTTTTGTTGGTAATACATAGAAATTCTGATGATTTGTGAGGCTTTATTTTGCATCCTAAAACTTTTATAAAGTTGTTAATTGCTTCGACTAGTTTTCTAGTTTTCTCAGGTTCTTTAAGTATACCATCATATCATCTGCAAAGAATGATAGTTTTATTTCCTCACTGTCTATTTTTTTATTCCTTTGATTTATTTTTCTTGCATTATTTCTATAGCTGTTTCTAGTGTGATATTGAACATTATCAATATTGATAATGAATATTCTGGCTCCATGGAATCCTGAAGGGAATAAGATCACAGATTTAGAGTTGAAAGGGATATTAGAGGAAATCTAATCCAACTCCTCCCTCTAAGACAGTGGTTCTCAACTTTCCTAATGCCACAACCCTTTAATATACATATGTGGGCATATCTGCAGGTGGGTGGACCCACCTGGAGATGGATAGAGGAATGGTGTCTCAGTTCCTATGACCATCAGAAATATGTGTTTTCCGATGGTCTTAGGAGACCCCTGTGACTTCTGTGAAAGGGCTGTTCTACCCCCAAAGGGGTCATGACCCACAGGTTGAGAACCGCTGCTCTAAGAGATAAGAGAAGTCCATAGAAGTAAAGTGACTTGGCCACACTCACACATGTGGTAATAACATTGATAATTAACTTAAGTACTGCCCCTCAATGGCAAGAGTGCTAGTCTCAGAGTAGAGGCAGGTTCAAGTCTAAATACTACCACTTGCTAATGGGGAGATCTCAGAAGCAATACTGGCCCTAACTATCTTAAAGGGCTATTGTTTCAAATGAAATAACATATGTAAAGCCCTTTGTAACTTTAAGCATTGTAAGGTCTAAGACATTTTATGCCTTTTGTAAAGAACACCTTAGTGCTGGACTTTAATTTCAGGGATAAGACTAACACATTAGAGTCCAATGTTAAGGACAATGGATTCCACCCATGACTTCAGCATCTTGGCGTGATGAGGGAGCTTCAGAGAACCTCTAATTCAGAGTTAGATCATCTATCTACCTTAATAATAATGTCCTCTATGATACAGTAGACAAGATGACATCCAGCCTTTGCTCAATGACTTCTAATGAGAAAGAATCTATAGTCTACTAAGAATCCATAGCAGCTCTTTGGATGACTCTAATTATGTAGAAGGTTTTTTTAAATTACACTGATGTAGCAGCAACCACACTGACATACCCTGGATGGCTGCTAGTACAGGTTCTTAGATCTGCTTTACTAGGAAAGATAGCTGTTTATGGGGTCAACGATCTTTTTAAATCACATTAACTAATTCAGGGGAAAAGTCAGCACCCTGAACTTCAGAGAAGACACCAACAGAGAAAATGTAAGCAGAGAAATAAAGACCAACAGACAGGGCTCTGACTACCTGAATCAACTATATGCTTTACATACAGCCTTTTTACATCTGAGCAGTTGGGAAACTCTGAACACAGGGCCACTCAGAATCTTCACCAGGGAATCACAAGATCCTTCTCATAAGCAAGGCCCCAAAGCAAAATACCAATTCAGAGTGTGTGTGTTTGTGTGTGTATACATACACACTTCTCAGAGCCAGAAGGCTTCACAACCCTCCTGACTCAGGGCCTAATTAGAAATTAGCCAAAGGTGTGAAAGCCTTACTGAAAGCAAGCCTCCCATAAGCAAGCTTCCCTTAATGAGCTCCGTATGAGGGCTATTAATGGTTGAGAAGCTCTTACATCCTGTTAACATTACAATTGAGTAGAAATCTTCCTCTCTGAAAACTTTATTCATTATTGCTAGTTCTATACTCAGAGACCAACAAAACAAGCATAATCCTTCATGAGACAGCCCTTCAAATACTTGAAAACTGCTATCACATCTTTAAGTTTTATCTCCTTCAGGCTAAAAAACACTGATGGTTTCAACCAGTCTTAATAAGATATCAGCTCAAGACTCTAGTTGCCCTCCTAAGAACGCTCTCCAGTTTCTCAATATCCTTGGTAGCCAGGGCCAAATATAAAAATACAAAAATGTTCCAATCAGTGCAGAGTACAATGGGATTTTCACTTCTCTCATCTTGGACCATATTTCTCTCTATAGCAAAAGACCACTGCCATGTTATAATGATGAGATATTGACCTTGAAGTCCACTAAAAACCTACCCCACCCCCAAATCTTTTTCAGAAGAACTGTTGGTTAGCCACTCCTCTCCTGTCTTCTATTTGTGAAGTTAATATTTTCAAGACAAATGTAATAATTTTACAACTTACAAATTATCCCTAGTAAATTAAGCTTTATTAGATTAAACTCAATAATATGAATCTAATAAGATGTTTTCTGTCCTGACTGTATTATCCAAAATGTTAGTTACTTCTCTTCATTTTGTGTCATCTACAAATTTGATTTTTTTTGTTTTTTTGTTTTTTTCTATTTTTTTGTTTTTTTTTCTTTTTTTAATTTGTTTTCTTGTTTACATTATTCATTTTCATTACATTTTTTCATTACAAATTTTCTCCCCGTCTTGCCCCTGCCCCAACCCTAAAACAGCAGTCCCACTGTAAAGCCCCTCCCCTGCTCTGCTCTCCTATTTTCTGGT
>CM053598.1:87315823-87363786 GCA_028646575.1 Pseudocheirus occidentalis
AGGCTACAAACCAAGATTAAAGTGAGTTGAAAAACAGAGTTGGTGTGTTGATGTGTAACATTTTGTTTGAAGATGATTGTATACTCATGCAGCCTCTGAGGCTGATATGTGACTAAGAATGGTTCAATTCTATGCCACTTGTACTAATTTTGGCCTGACAATTAACACCAAGAAAATAGGTTCTCCACCAGCCAGCACTGCACCAACCATATGTGGAACCATCAGTCACAACAAATGGATAAATTCTGAATGCTGTGTATAAATTCATTTACCTTAGAAGTATAATTTCCAGGGATGTACACATAAATGATGAGGTTGATGTATGCATTGCCAGAGCTAGCTCAGTGTTTGGAAGGCTCTAATGGAAAGTGTGGGAGAGGAGAGGTATTAGGCTGCCTAACAAATCAAAAGTCTACAAAGTTGCTACGCTGACTTCATTGCTATTTGCCTGTGAAATTAGAGAGTATATCAGTGCCATGCCAGGAAAATGAATTGTTTCCATTTGAATTGTCTTATAAAGATTCTGAAGATCAACCAGTAAGATAAGGTACCAGACACTGAGGACCTTCCTTGAGCTAAACTGCCAACCATTCAAACTCCACTGCAGTGAGACCAGTCTGATGGGATGGCCATATTGTTCTAATGCCAAAAGTACATTTGCCTAAAAGACTATTTTTATGGAGAACTCATACAAAGCAAGTACTCACATAGAGGTCAGAACAATCTCAAGGTCTCTCTGAAGAACTTTGGAATTAATCATGAGATATAGGAGACACTGGCACAGAAGTACCCAGCATGGTGTGCCCACATCAGAGAAGGTGCTTGCTACATGTGCAAAACAGAAATGCAGTAGCTCAAAAGAAATATGAGATGCACAAATTTAGAGATATCTCTACTCCAAATGTGCATATGGACTAGTTGTACCCAACCTGTGGAAGAGCCTTCTAAACTTGTATTGGTCTGATCAGCCACAGTTGAACACCTTGTGCTTTGACCCTGACATAGTGATGCCATTTTGATACTCACTGAGTATGAAGGACAATAACCCCAGGCAAAACCAATTCTAGAACCCATGTTTCTTAATGCTCAGAACAGGGCTCTTCCTACCACATATGGATAGCTCCCCTTGCCCTCATATAAACTCACCATGTCATCTTGGAATCATGCCATGCCATGTGCTCAGCTGCAAAGAGCAGGAAAGTGAGATGGAAGGAACTGTATTTCTTAAGATATCTTTGTAATGGCATTAAATCATAAAACAGTAAGCAGGGTGACATCATTATACAGGATCCCTCATTTAGATGCATTAATGAGGCTTTAGATCAGCTGCTGCGTCTAAGATTGTGCTTTAGCTCCATCCTCATATTAACTATTCATAGATAATCATTCTCAAGGCTTATTTACATTTTGGAGGCTCGGGACATATATTTCCTAACTGACAGATGCTACCTGTTCCATCTGAACAGACTCCCTATGTTGCAAAAGTTAAAACATCCATTCAAAATGTCTAGAATTGTAGATGATGGAACTGTGATCATCAGTAAGTATTCACAGATCAAAGCCCATACCCTGAGACTATGAAGTAGGAGACTTTCATGCTATCCAATCACCAGCATACAGGCAAAATCCAATTATAGATAAAGGGTACAGGGGAACAGACCTTTATTCTTTTAGAAGCATGGAATTATCAACTCTTCAGAGATGGAAAGGTCCTAAAAGATCATCTGGTCCAACACCCATCTGAAGCATGAATTTACTCTACAGAATACCCAACAAGTGGTTGTCTAACCTCAAATGAAAGACCTCTAATGACAGGGAGCTCATTGCCTCCTGAATCTACCTATTCTAGTTGCAAATAGCTCTAGTCCTATTAGCAGCCAAGCATCCTACAGGACCCTGGAGAGTTCTCATTTTCATTAAATGTTTGTTAAGCCCAGCAGTAGCATTACAAACAATGGGATGTTTGCCCTAGATGAGGAGATTCCAAATGAGACAAAACAAACTCACTCTCCTGAAGGTGGTCATGTCCCCTGGGAGAGTGGAGGCTGACCCTGATGCCAGGAAACAGGAAAGGAAGAAGAGTCTTCTTGTACCTGGTGTCAAAATATAGCTACCCCAAAACAATAACCACAATTTGTTTTAGAAGAGATGTTTCCAATAGCCAACATGGATAGCCAGAGAGCTTTGGGGGGGGGGGGGAGTCTTCACTATCACTTTAGCTGATAATTAATAGTAATAATAATTAGCATTTATTTAGGGTTTTAAGGTTTGCAAAGTATTTTACATGTGTTATCTCATGTGATCCTCATAACAATCTTGAGAGGGAGGTGAAATTATTATTCCCATTTGTTTTGCAGATGAGAAAACTAGGGTATAGAGATATTAAGTGACCTTCCCAGAATCACAAAACTAATAAGTGTCTAAGGCAGGATTCAAACTTGTATCTTCCTGACTCCAAATACGCTCTACCACCTGCCTACCTACTTCACATCTAAGATATCTGGTATCACCAGTAAGAGTTTGTTCTCCTGATTAGCCTGTATTTCTCACTAAATAAATGTTTGGTTTCAAATGCATGCTTTGAAAATAATTATTTATTCTGGTCCATTTGCTCTCTTCATGTCCTATAATAAGCAACCAAAGATAGAAACCATGCAGGATAAATTGGTTTAGAGAGGAATGAATGTTTGAGGATTAGAAGGGGAGGGGAAGAAAGGAAAAGAATTCTCTCCTTCCCAGAGTTAACTTTAGTGGGAAGAATCAGAAGGAATGCAATGGTAGTATTTGGGGATGGGTTATTCTGAGTTCCTTTACCAGGTGAGTGGATGAGTACTACTTTTTAAATAGCCTCCTTTTCCTATCTTCACCATACCCCACAAGCACAATACCTCCATGGTAGGGTTTTCCTCTACCCAAAAGCATAAGCTTGAGGTCCATGGAGACTGGTAGAATGACTATGGTTGATGCCCACTACCTATGTTGAACCTTGACACTCTTGGTAAAGGAATCCATACTTCCTGTGCCACATTTTCATAAGCACAACAGGAAATTAGTTGATTGGTCTTGATAAGCTTAAAGCTTAAAAGTGGAAAAGTCCTGAATTTCCACTTTCTTGTCTGCAAAGGACAGGCTCTCTAGATCTGAGATGCTAGCTTAGACCACCCAATAAAAGGTCATGTGCAGGGTGCATGGGAGAGACAGGGGTTAGACTCTCTTTGAGACCCTTCCCAGCAATCATATTCAAGGATACTAAAAGCTAATTATAGAATTTGTTTCTAAGAAAGGATTCAATTAATAAGAAATTCTTTGAGAATATGTCTGTCATAGACAGGTTAAGTGGGTTAAGGCAAGTCATCGCATTCCTATGAGCCCAAGTGTACTAATCTGTAAAAGGAAGGGATTGGCAAAGAATCTCTAAGGTTCTTTCTTGGTCAAAGTTCTATGAGTCTAATACTCTATCAACTCCCTGGCATGGTGGTTCTGTCTGAAGGGAGAGGGATGGCTTTTTATTACCTCCCCAGGTCTCCTCAAGGCCTAAAATTCAGGATTTGTTCTGGATTTGTTATTCTCTCCTAGAGTCTGTGCCTTTCTGCTCATGCTCATTCAACAAAAATCAATTGAGCAGATACAACACACAGACACCACACTCCATTTGTGCTAGAGTAAAAAAAGTACTTAGTTGCTTGTTTCTTTTTTGTATCTGCCCAGATCCCAACTCTTCCAGTGACCCACTGTGACAATGACCTTGAAGAAGTCACTTAAACACTGTGTCTGCCTCTACAAAATGGGAATCACAAGAGTCATTCTCTCTACCTCACACTGTTGTGTCAGGGTTCACATGATAGAATATATGTGAAAGCTCTCTGAAAGACATAAAGCAATGCACAAACAGACAGTATCTTTACTCCCTTAATGGTCTGCACCATCCTTTTGAAATGATTTCTCCAATTGTGGCCCAAGTCAAAGCTTTCTTCCTCAAACTGGAGATCATAGAATCTGAAAACTATAAAATATTAGAGTTGGAAGGGATCTTAGTTAAAAATTGTCCAGGCCAACCAACATTCCTCGTTTTACAGGGAGAACACTGAAACTTAAAGAACCAAAGGATTTTGCCTAAACCATGTCTAGAACCCAGGATTCTTGGTCTCTATTTCATTTTGTAGACACTTAAATAGATATGAAGATAGATAGATAGATAGATAGATAGATAGATAGATAGATAGATAGATAGATAGATAGATAGATAGATGGATGGATGGATGGATGGATGGATGGATGGATGGGTGGGTGGATGGATGGGTGGGTGGGTGGATGGATGAATGATATAGATGATGGATATGGATATATAGCTATAATCTCTCCTGAGAGAATCTAAGTTCCTTGAGGGCAGGGACAGTTTCATTTCTGTCTTTCTATTTCCAATCCACAGCACAGTTTCTGGTATACAGTAGGAGCTTTATAAATGCTTTCCAACTAACTGGTTGATTAAATTTCATTGAATTAAATACTTCCTGAAGGTCCACAGTTTTATATGTGCATATTCTATCTCCTTTGTTAGGATCCTATATTTAGAACTAGAAGGAACCTTAAACGTCATTGAATCCAACACTCATTTTACAGATGAGTTGTTGTTTTTGAAGAGGACCAATGACATCACAAGGATGATGTCTTGACTTGTGTGTGAATTCGATTTAAGTGAGGCAGAGTTGCACTAAGTTGTCAGACTCACTCTCTCTTCCAGAATCATTGAAGTCCAGTGGCAAGACTTAAGTCAAGACAAATGGCTGAGATGCAATGGATAACCTTGATATCTTTGATGCCTGGCCAAGCTCTAAGTGTTCCTCAGTGCCTGCTTCAGCCATTTCCATAGAAGTTAGAATAAATTATTCTTATCCACCCATTCTACAAGGGGATATCTTCATATACTTAAGTCAGACATCCCCCTAACTTAACAAGTGGTTTGAAGTTGGCTCAGGGTAACCAATAGATATGTAAACTGAGGCACAAGGTGACACAGTCAATAAATACTAGAGTTGGAACCTAAGTCCTATGGACACTTCATTAACAATTATCAGTAATTTTATTAAGCACCTAATGGATGCTCAGCTTTGTACTGGGCTATATGCTTCAGGGAGTCCAAACAAATATAAGGCAGGACCTTGCTCTTAAGGGGCCTTGCAACCCAAGAGAAAAGCACCTCTTCTTACTGGATAGACTTACTTCCAGTGTATAAATCATTTTCATCTAACTGGCCATGGGGACCACAATTCTGACAGAAGTCCTTTGCTTGGTTGCCATAACACCTTGGCATGAATGCTCACTAGCCTTGTTCCCATGGAATCCATCCTTCCCCTGCTACCAAGTCAGAATGACAGCAGCATTGCTGGGTGATTGCCCACAGGATGTCAGCCAAACCCCTCCATCTAGTCACCAACCTGCAGAAAGAAGAGTCATTTAATCTATCTCTGTCTAATCCAGGTCTACAAATAAACATCAGAAACATGCCAGCCCACAAAGCACACAAACTCCCCACGTTGGGGGTGGGGGGCTGGGTGTTTTAGGGACTCTACTGAACACATCATATCATATGTAACATATGAAACATATAACATAACATATAACATATAACAACATATAACACAACATATCATATGTAAGAGAGATGATCAACTATGCTACAGACTTTCAATTTTATTGCCAGTAATGGGAATGAGCTAGCATAAGCAAAGTATTTTTTCACCTGGTTCTCCTTGTAACAAAATGTCCCCAATGGTCATAAAACAAAAATAAGCTCACTGGCCACCCACCACAATGGATCAAACCCATGACCTTGGCTTCATTAGTACTGTGCTTCAATCCACTGAGCTAATCAGTCACAGATGGTATAAATTGTTACAATTTACCTCTAAGCAAAATAAGCAAGTTGTTATCTGTAAGCTATTCATCCGCTCTGCATATGCAATTCTATGAGGTTTGTTAGCCCCTTCTAAGTTTTGGCTTGCAAAAGCCGCCTTTGCCCAAAATTCAATTCAGCTACCACCTGGTGTGTGGTAATGTCATGCCTGCATGTTCTGTCTCCTTTGATATCTGGTTGTCAGATAACTACCCTTTTGCAGATGTTCATGGCATGGTTGTATTTGGGCTATGACCTTAAGATCCACACAACCAAATTCCCTCCTAGGAAGAGCTACTTGAATTAAGACTAGAATCATTTTGTTCCTTATTATCTCAAAGTTCTCTCTTCATGCCCCATCCCTACTGCTCCTCTCATTTCTTTTTTTCAACGCATGTTTAGTCAGCATCTATTAAGTCCGAGTCCCTGCACTAGAAAAATATGATCATCAAAATGTATAGGACACAATCCCTGCCCTTGAGAAAAACAGGTTAAATTGAGTTTTTTATTGTGTTTGATATTCAGCAAATTCTAGTTTATTCCATCACAAGTAATTATTGAGTTCCTGCTACGTGCAATCTCCCTCTCATCCTAGCACAAATGAGACCACAGATTTTCTAGGCAATGCCAAGAGAGGGCAGGCTTCAACAGACCCTACTAAGTGGGGAAAAACTGGTCCTGGGCCTGGTGATAGTCTGTGTGTCTGTCATCTAAGTACAAGGAAGCTCATTCCCAGGAGGGAATTTTTTCCTTTTTTTTTTTCCTTTTCCTATATTTTCCCTTCAGCTACCAAAGCAGTTTTCCTTAAGTTTTCCCCTAGTCAACATATTCCAGTGGCTTCCTTCTTCCCCTACATTTCAATATAAATTCTTCTGTTTGGATTTCAAGCCCTTCGTGATGTGGTCATGGCTTGCCTTTCCAGCCTCCTCACACATTAGGCCCATTCCTCAACTATAATACTGCCAAACTGGCTCTGTTGATGTTCCTCACATGCACCACCCCCTCTCCATCTGCCATTGCCCACCTCTATGCCTTCTTACTGACAGTGTCTTACACACATGGAACATTCAATCGCTTCATCTCCATACCAATAGAGTCCCTTGATTCCTTCAAGACTCACTCAAGTACTATCTCTAGGGTTCCTTTCAACTCTACATCTATGACTATAGGATCTTACAGGAAGGCTTCTCCTCACTCCCCAAACTGCTAGTTCTTTCCCTTGCTCCTTCCCAAACAACACTGGGGGTTTTTTGTATTTACTTGTAAGTTTACATGTCTCCCCCAATAGAACATAAGCCCCTTCACAGAAGGGACTATTTCATTTGTATTTTGCATCCCCAACCTCCGACATAGCGCCTGACTCCTAGTAGGTACTTGATAAATGCTTGTTGAATAACTGGCCACAGCAAATAATAAAAGACTATCTAGTTAGGTATGTTGGTCAGGAATTGAGAGGGATGAGTCAGGGAGTATCTGATCAGTATGCATGGAGAGAATATATAATAAATGGAATTATGGATCCTCAAAGTATTCAAGTATATGTACAAGGCGCTATGACAAGCCCCATGCAGAAAACAAACCCTTGGTCTGGCATTCAAGGCTCCCTATTATCCAACTCCAACCTACTTATTCTCCTTATTCTCCCACTATTTACTACTTCCCTTTGAGAATACTATGCTCCACATACACTGAATTTCTTACTAATTCCCAAACACATCCTGAGGTTTTCCTGCTCCTGGAAACTTGACAGTTCTATTACATATACCTCTACTCCAAATTCAGCCCCATCTATACAGAAGTGAGGCATTAATATTTTTGCTGCTCCTACCACTACTGCTTCTTCTTAAGGGGACAGGAGTTTCTTACAACATAGAAGCAGCAGGAGAGGCAATGCCCGCTCTCTGGTATCTCAGGGTCATGCCTGCCTCAGAATTTGTGTTGGCACATGGGTTGAACACTCTGGGGATCTACCTCCAAAAAGGCATTCCCACATCCTCCTCACCACCTACTTTGGCTCCCAACTGTGACAATGCAGAGAGAGACAGAGGCAGCACACTGTGGGCACCGCCTGTTAGTCACACAGTGAATACAGCAGGTAATGAACAATGCGTCAGAAGCCCTCCCACACCAAAGAGACCTTCCAGCTCTCCAAAAAAGGTTAATGTGAAGAAGAGAAAAGAGAAAGGAAAAAAAGAGAGTGAACTAAAGTTGAAGCCAGACCATAAGATGCCTTAGTTGTGAGGAAGTGACATCATCTTACAGTCAATACCCTTTTTATTAAAAGCTTGTTGAACTGAATTGAAATAAATGAGAGGGACCCTCCACTGCTCTTCTTGCTGTATTTTTCTTACCACTGTAAACTGGGCCCTGCTATGTATCCACATACATACTGATTCCCTCCTTCTACCCACGGCCAGTTGGCAAGAGCTACAGAATGCACTGATTTCCAACCACTTTCTACATTTGCCAAACCACACTCTCTTCATATCAGGACTGAACATTGCTCTACACACACACACACACCAGTAGAATGTGATAGAAGTGGAAAACCCTGGAGTGAGATAAAACTGGATTCTAATGCTCATTATTCTACTAACTAATGATGGGACCATGAACAAATCATCTGGACTCTCTAGGTTTCATTTTTCACCTCTATAAAATGAAAGAGTTGGACCAGATGATCATTAAGGACCCTTCCGTCTCTGAAATTCTATGGTTACATGACAATGGGTTTCATCCTGAAGTTCACTGAGCTAACCTCTCCCTATAAACAGTCCCTTCCAATCTGCCTCCCACACAAGTGCACCAAGGCCAACCTGACAGCCAGCTACAATTGCGAGGATCCCTTAGCCCCAAGCTCATTCCCAAAGGCTTCAGTGACCTATGATAGTTCTTGACCCAGAAGAAAAAGAGCAGGAACAACATGGAGCCCTACAGCTTCAGTGCTACTTCTTCCTAGCAATGTATCCTCCTCCCCATTCCTTCCATTCAGTTCTTTCAATCAACACTCCCTTCACTAGAAAACAACTATCAACCTTCCCCAGTGCTAAGGTTACAAAGAAATTCAACTGAATTCCACAAAGCCTCATTAGCTCCTCAACAAAAGAGCTTCCCAAGAAGTTCATAAAGAAGAAGGCCAGGGCTGGTGCCCATAGCCTCTCCTTTTGGTGACCATTATCCCCTCAATGGTGCCTTTCCTCTTTCCCTTCAGGCACACAGTGACCTTCGGTTCTGTCTTTCTTCTACTTCCTCAAACCTGTTCTCAAGATGCTAGTGAAATATTTGACCCTGTTGACAATTCTCTCCTTCTGGATTCTCCCTCTTCCATGGGTTTTTATTCCATTGCTCTTTGCTCTCCTAACTATATGACTGCTCCATTTTATCTTCCTTTGTTGCATTCACCATCCATATCATACCCCCTAACTGTGGATTGTCACCCCTTTACCTGGTATCACCAAAGCTCTGGCCTGGGCCTTCTTTTTTTCTCTACACTGTCATTTGATGACCACATGACCTTCCCCGGTTCAATTATTATCTCTATGTAGATGGGTCCCACTTTCAAATATCCAGCCTCTGTCTCTCTCCTGAGTTCCAATCCCAAAGCACCAGTTAAAAATGGAAGTCCCATAGACACCTCAAATTCAACATGTCTAAAACTCTCTACCAAGAGATATGTGATCATGGCAAAGTCAACTTCTCCTAGCCTCTGACTCCTCATCTATAATATGGAAATAATAATATCTCTACTACCTATTTATTTCCCAGAGTTGGTTGTTGTAAGAGCAATAGAATATATGTGAAGTGCTTTATAAATTTTAAAGTGATATTTATATGTTGAAAATGATGATGATGATGAACTGCTAACATTTATAGAGAACCTGAGAGTTTGCAACTTTGTAAATATTACTGAATTTTATCCTCATAATAACCCTAGGAAATAGGTGTATTTTTCCCCCACTTTACAGATGAGGAAGAAGCAAACAGAGGTTAAATTATTTAACCAGAGGTCACATAACTAGAATGTATCTAAGGCAAGATTAAAACTCAGGTATCCTGGTTCCAGGTTCAATGTTCTATTTACTTAGTCACCTAACTTCCTAATGAAAAAAAGAGCTAACAAACAAAAACTAATGTCTTTTTTTTAAAATAACTGATGATAATAGACAGTCTCTACTAAGTGCCAGGTGAGTGAAATTGACCATGGCTGGTTTGGGGATGCCAAGGATGGAGATACCACAGATTACAGGCCTTGTGGGTTAGTCAGGATTGGGCATAATAGGAGGAAAGTGATTCATGACACCACTACTACCACCACCATCTACTACATGGGATCACTTTTGAGCCTGGTTCTCCTTTTTCAGCTTAGATTTGTCACCACTGTCTATAAGCAAGGAAGGTTATAAAGTCAACACAGATTCTTTAAAGCCTTGGCTCCCTTCTTGGGAAGTTCAGTTTATAACAGAGATAGGGATTTCCTCTCTTCCTTCAGTGGCTTTCCCAAGCCATCCCCCAGTTCTTGCAAGAGAAAACTATGCCAATGGTGGGAGTGAAATAGAGAAGCAACTCAAGCCAAATCAGCTATACCAGCAGCAAAAGCAGAAGCAGGGGAAAAAAAAACCTCTGAGGTATCAAATAAAGGACAAGAGGGAGGAGAGATTTCTGCATGGGTTGGGCAGCTCACCTACCAGTTCCCTTGTTCCTTATTTAAAAGGGCTTTGATTACGGCAGCTGCTCTGAAGACCAAAGTGCTTTAAATATGTCCCTCCCCCAGAGCTTCAAAAGAAGAAATGACAATATCTCCATGTTAATTTTTTTTTCCTTAGGCAAAGAGCCCAAGTTAACCCTGAGAAAGGAGTAGGAGTGTGGGGGAAAAGGCGGGGAGAGAATTCTTCTGGCATAGTATACTGGAAAGAACTCCAGATTTAGCTGGATCTGAACTCTAGCCCAGACACTATCTACATGACCATCTCCAATTCACTTAGTCTCTCTGTGCTCTATTTTGCTCATCTGTGAAATGGGAATAAGAAACACTCTTAGAGCTGAGAAAAATGTTTTGTACATTTTCAAGTATTATTGACAGGAACTTATTATTATTCCTTCCCAAACAGTTGATTACCTAGTTGCCAAGATAGTGGCCCTAAATTAGGCAACTCTATAAGAAGAAAAGAGCAGCTTGTCACGGTCAGTACAACACAGCCATTTGGTTTTGATTGGAAGGCCCCCACAACTCTCTGACAGACACTTCACTAAAGCAGGGTTCCTGCTCCTGGCAGGGGGTGTTCTGTTTCTCATCTCTCCAATTTTACCTACTGTGGGCGTTCTCAGAACTCGTGATGATCAGGCTATTTGGTTCTTCTATTTACAGAGAAGAGAGGAAAAGAAAAAGAGGAGGGAGAGAGGGAGGAAAAGAAAGACAGAGAGACAGACAGACAGAGAGACAGAGACAGAGACAGAGAGAGACAGAGACAGAGACAGAGAGATAGAGACAGAGAGACAGACAAGCAGACACAGGCAGACATAGGCAGACACAGGCAGACACAGACAGACATACAGACAGACACACAGACAGAATTACAGAGACAGACACAGAGACTGACATAAACAGACACAGAGAAACAGAAAGAAAGACACAGAGAGGGGGGAGGGAGAAAGGGTAGAGAGAAGAAAGAGGGAGATGACAACTAAGGCCATCTGATCCTCTGTAGTCTGCTGTAGCTAGCGCCTTGCCTTTACCACTTCCCACCTCACTTGTTCTTCCTGGGTTGCCACTGCTTATGGCTGTAGTTGGGAAATCAGCCTGTCTGTGCCCCCAGACTGAGACACAAGGTCACAGAGACACAGAGAAAGCCTGAACTTAAGAGCCACAAATTCCTTTTCTGAGAAATTCAAAGGGCTCTCTGAGCTTCATCAGAGGGAGACAGAGCCATCTCCCTTTGTGTTCCCTTCACAAAAGAGGCAGCTATGAAGCCAAGACCTGGGGGTTAAATAAAAGATTGAATTCCATTCAATAGATTTTCTTTGGTGTCATAGACTGGGCTGCTCTCATTTCATTCTATCAAGTTTTCCTTACCTCCCGTCTCTCTAACTCTTTCTCTTTTGCCTTTGTGTTTTCCTTTCCTCCTCTCTCTACCTATTTCCCATTTTTCTCACTAAGCCAAGTACGATGGAGGAGAGGCAAAAGCTAGGACCAGGAGAAAAAAGACAATTCAATTTTGAGAACTGGTTCCATGAGGCCAGAGTTGGCAGGGAAGGGGGGGGGGGGGATAAAAATGTAAGGAGAAAAGAAAAAAATCTGTTTCAGCTAAATCATAGAATCAAAGAATTTGGGAGTTAGAAGGCATCTCAGAGGCCATCTGACGAAAACCATACCTGAAAGGAATCTCCTCCCTTTAATATACATAACAAGTGGTCCAGCTAGCCTCTCCTTGAAGACTTCCAAAAAGCAGAAACCCATCTCCTCTCGAGGCAGGCAGTGAAATATGAATTTTTCAAGTGCATTAAGAGGAAGATAATGGTACCGTGTTCCCTACTACTTGGAGGTGGCCATTTCTTTAGAATATAATATTGCTAGCAATGGTCGTAGAGAATGGTATAGCTGCAGCTCATTTGGGGCAAGCTGTAAGACAGGGCTAGGCTGTGCCAAAAAGCATAAAAACAAACACAAGGATCTGCCTCTGACAGAAGATCTCTCACTCTAGGAAAAGCACCTCAGGCACCAGCACCAGACCCTACAGAACCAGAGATGCCAAATACCAGGTCCTTGACTCAAGGACATGGCCTAAAACCAAAAACACAGACACCTAATATCTTGAGGGCCGAACTTCATTTGAAGGAAGGGCCCCTAACCAGACCCAGCCTTCCTTTTGCTCATCAACAATTGTAAGGATTGATTCTGACCTCTGCCATTCACAGAACTTTTATGGGTGCAAGTCCCAGTTAAAATGTCTTACATCCTTCTATGTACAATATTCTCCCAATCCTAGTGATGTGGAATTCCCAACTGACTTAGCAAAAACCACCACCTCTCTCTTATATTGCCACTTTCAATTCTCTTTCCCATTCATAGCAGCCCTAATACTCCTAAAGACAACCAATCAATAAGAACCCAAAATGTTTCCAACACTGTGCTATTTAATGCTGATAACCAATCTAAGTACCTATCCCACTTTTCCTGCTCCTTCCATTGTGCCCTCCAGGACACCCGATCTCTCTTGATAAACTTCCCTCCATATTCATCTCATGTTTCTTCCATCTTCTGGGTTTCCCAGAGATCTAACTCCACCCCTACCTTTCCACCTGTTTCCAGAAGATGCTTCATCTCATGCCATCACAAAAATGAATTAACATACTCCTTACTTCCTACTGCCAAGGCAGGCCCTCTCTCTTCTACCATCAATATAATGCCATGTGCAAGCAGCTTCCCAAAAGAATGTTATTGTGAATAGCTTTTAAGATTCTGATTACACAGTATAGAGAACACACCATTTATTCCATAACAAATCAAGGCAAACTTTCTCAAAAAATCAAGGTACAGTATAATATTCACAAAATTACATCTTACCACATAAAATCACAGTAGTGTGTTCACAATAGCTTAACATTAGATTGGCCACATAATTTTCACCAAAGTGGCCACAGTATTTAGAACAAAGAACAAAAGAATAATTACATGGTTTCCCTAAGGGGGAAACCTTCCTTACTTAATCATTCAATCATTCCACAATACAAGTCAGTTTTCCACTCATGGGACAAACATAAGTAAACTTAATCAGTCACTTACCAAGATTCACAATTACTAAGTATCATTAATCACTAAATAACAATCATTAGAAAATTACACAACCCCTTCACCCCGCAGTGTCTAGTAAACTCAATTTCACCACATGTTCAATATCCAAGGAGAGGCCTTTTCTTCATCTTGACTCCAGGTGGTCTCTCAGATTCCCTGGATCCCCTTCCATGGTCCCAGCTCCTACCTGAATCCACCAGTCACCTGGATTCAGAGGCAGACAGTTTCCAGGTTCTCATCCAGTCCTCTGAGCTGTTCTGTTGCATACTGAAGTTCACAGGGTCCAGCACATCTCAAGACCGTCACAACTTCTGCTGCCAGGAACTCAAAGATCAACCAAGCCACAAAGAAACAAAGCTTTATCCAGGTCATGCTTCTTCAGTTCTCCAGCAGTTTAGCTGGCCCTAGGACATAGAAGAAATCTCAGCCTTCCAGGAGATAGCAGCTACTTTGGCCTTCACCAGATTCTGGTCTCATAGAAAATTCCAACATAGTTCTCAGTCCAGTAGCCCAGCTCCCAGATGCTGGAACAATTCTGTTTCCTCTACCAGGAGTAAAAATTCTTGATTCTGTCTACCTCTCCTCTGAAGTTCTTCTTAAATACACACACACACACACACACACACACACACACACACACACACACACACACACTGGTTCCCTGTCTCATCCAACCCCTTCCTCTTATGTCAGCAACAGGAGACAGAGTTCACACCTTCTGCTTCTTTCACAGAAGTACTTAGCCCTTTTTAAGGGCTAAGTACCTGCTAAATTAATTACCATTACAATCACTCACTAACATCTCCATTCCTTTGAGGTTCACACTATATAGTAGATATGTCACCAAATTCAGAATTTTAAGGTCATTATCTGCCAGCTCCCAGATCACTCTCCATGCTTTCTTTCTTTTTTTTTGGAGGGGGGAATGAAGGCAGGGCAATTGGTGTTAAGTGACTTACCCAAGGTCACATAGCTAGTAAGTGTGTGAAATATCTGAGGACAGATTTGAGCTCAGGTCCTCTTGATTCCAGGGCCGGTGCTCTACTAACTGCACCACCTAGCTGCCCCTCTCCATCCTTTCTAAAGGAGTTCTATAATTGGTTCATATCATTCCTTTTCCTCACAAACCCCGCCCCCTCATGCCAGGGATTCCACTCCAACATGCATGTTGATGTTCCATCAAATACTCAGGACTCCCAGGTCATCAATCTCCTCAACTCCCATGACTATTTCACTACACCTTAGCTACCCACAAGGATGACCGTAATGCCCATGACCTCAATATCATCCATAGATGTTCCATTTACATCAAGAATTCTGAAACTCCTCCATCCAACCATGACCTCCTACCATATCATCTCTCCTTATGCCTTTCTCCTCTTAAACCCATTCTTTGCCTTCATATCAAGATCTTCAATCCCTCTATTCTTCAGTGTTTTTCCAAGCCATCATTCCTCCACTGTTTCCATTTTTTCAATTCACAACCCTGACACCACAGAATCAATTAGTTCAACTTTACTCTGTCCTCTACTCTTCAAATTTCTTCTCCTCCCCAGATTCTTGTCCTACTTACATTCATACCTTGCTAGACCTTACCACTATACTTCCAGCCATCATCCGCCTCCTCTGTAATCTTATACAGGTGCAGCTAAACAATGCTTCATAAAGTCATGCAGTTGTGTTGAGTGAATCCAATATAAACTTATGATATCTCAACTGGGTCCTCAGTGCTGAAACATACTCTTTTTACTCTTCCCTAATTGACACTAGAATTTCCTGTGCAGCAACTGCTAACAAACTTGCTCCTTCTTCTTATGTCTATTACACCACTTCTTCTTAGAAGAAAAACTCAGATCATACTTAACTGAGAAAATAGAGGTCTTTTGCTGAGTTTCCCCTTCTTCTCAACTCTATAGATAAAGGCCCCCAATATCATATTCCATTATCTTCTCCTTTTCTCTATTCTTTGATGAAGAAGCAATCTTCCTTCTCACCAAAGCCAACTCCAATTCAAGATATAACTTTGATTTGTCATCCTCCTCCCATTTTGTCCAGCAAATTACCCCTACAACAATCAATCCCCAGCAGAGCCAACATGACAGAATAAAAGCAGAAAAACTTCATGAGCTCCCCCCATAACCACTTCAAATACCTATAAAATATGACTCTAAACAAATTTTAGAGCTACAGAACCCACAAAGTGACAGAGAGAAATAAATCTCCCGCTGAAGGCAATTTGGCAGGGGGAAAGGAAGGGTCCATCACAGCATGCTGGGAGCCAAGCACAGCAGTGTGAGCCAATTATTTTAGCCCCAGAGTGGCCCCAACCAGCAGTGGCTGGAGAGGACTTCTGGAGAATGAATCACCAGCAGCTGTGGCAGTTTCCAGAAATATCAACCCATAAAAGACAAAGAAAAAGTAAAAGGTCAGTGTAGAATTCTGTTTGTATTGGGGAGGGGGGGGAAACAGAGGAGCATGTCTGGCCTCTGCCCCCAGAGTGAGAAGCAGCAGAGATGCAGCTGTGCAGCCTCCTCAATGTGGCTGCTTCAGAGCTTCTGGCCTGCAGATTGTAGAGGGGCCAAGCAACAATTCAGAGGGCAACATCTCTTCCTTTAACCCGCCTGGATCTGGAACACTGTGGCAAAGAGCTCAAAAGTCAAGTAACTGAGTAGCAACATGAGCAAGCAAAGGAAGCAAAGCAAGCACAGAAATGCAACTTTAGATTCCTTTTTTGAGGACAAAAAGGACCAAATAGAATGGGAGGAAGACAATGAAGTCAAAACTCTTGCACCAAAAGCTTCCAAGAAAAATATGAACTAACAGTTACAGGCCATGGAGAAGCTTAAGAAGGATTTTGAAAATCAAGTAAGAGAAGTGTAGGAAAAAATGGGAAGAGAAATGAGAATGATACAAGAAAATCATGAAAAGAGAGTCAACAACCTGACTGAAGAAAATAATACCTTAAAAAGCAGATTAACTCAAATGGCAAAAGAGACCCAAAAAGCCAATGAGGAAAAGAATGTGTTAAAAATCTGAATCTGCCAGATGGAGAAGGAATTTCAAAAGCTCTCTGAAGAGAATAATTCCTTCAGAATTAGACTGGAGCAAATGGAAGATAATGACTGTATGAGAAATCAAGATACTATCCAAACAAGTGAAAAAATAGACGGCAATGTGAAATATCTCATTGGAAAAACCACTGACCTGGAAAATAGATCCAGGAGAGAAAATTTACAAATTACTGGACTACCTGAAAGCCATGATCAAAAAAGGAACCTAGACATCATTTTTCAAGAAATTCTCAAGGAAAATTGTCCTGATATTTTAGAACCAGAGGGTAAAATAGAAATTGAGATGTGTTTTCTGTATTTTTGTGAGTCTGAGAGTCCTAGACTTTGTATGGGGTCATATTTTATGGGTGTTTAGGATGGTTGTGTAGGAGCTGCAGAGCCTTGCTGCTTCTACGCCGGCATCTTGGCTCCACCCCCATACTATTAAATTCTGACACTTAGAGCAGAAACAGGAGAACACTATACACAGCAACAGGAACATTGTGTGATGATGCAATGACAAACTTTTATAGACCTAGCTCTTCTCAGCAATACAATGATCCAAGACAATTCCAAAAGACTCATGATGGAAAATGCTATCCACATCCCGAGAAAGAACAACGGAGTGTGAATGCAAAGCTAAGCATACTTTGCTCTCTCTTTTGTGTTTTGTTTCTTCTTTCTTGTGGTTCCTCCCATTGGCACTAATTCTTCTATACAGCATGACTAACGTGAAAATGTTTACTACAAATGAATATGTAGAGTTCGTATCAGATTGCATGCCATCTTGGGGAGAGAGAAAAGAAGGAAGAGGGAGAAAATTTAGAATTTAAAATCTTATGGAAGTGAATGCTGAAAACTAAAAATAAAGAAATCAACAAAAAAGAAAATAATAAAAATAAAAGATGTGAATTTGTATTAAAAAATTCTGACACTTTTCTTGCTTCTAATGTGGCCAGTCTTCTGGCCCCTCAGCTAAATACTTCATATAACATTCAATCAATTCCAGCTCTGCATGACCAATTTCACACTCTGGATCCCTGTCTGAATAGGAATAAACTGGACCTATCTTGGTCCACTTTCTAGCTCAGCAGACTCTCAACCCAGACCATAACAAGCATTATCTATGAGACTTAGGTACAGGATGAGTGAAGTAAAATAAGGAGGATATTGGCATACTGTTAGCCAGGAAGGCTTCCTCAGATAGAGGGCTCAACCTGGAGTCTGGAAGACTATTCTGCCTGAGTTCAAATCCAGACTCAAACACTCCCTAGCTGTGTGACCCTGGGAAAATCACTTAACCCTGCTTGCCTCAGTTTCCTCATCTGTCAAATGAGCTGGAGAAGGAAATGGCAAACCACTCTAGTATCTTTGCCAAGAAAATCCCAAAAAAGAGTCACAAAGAGTCAGACATGACTGAAAAAAATGACTGAACAAATATATGTATATATAGTAAAAATAATAATATATAATGGCTAATACATATATCACTAACTAGGTGACAAGTACAGTGCTAAGCACTTCACAGATAATATCTCATTTGATCTTCACAATAATGCTGGGAGGCAGGAACTATTATTATCCCCATTTTGCAGATAAGGAAACTGAAGCAAACAGTGGTTAAGTGATTTTCCCACAGTCACACAATCAAACTATGTAAATGTTGACTGCCTCAAAATGTAAGCTTATTTTTGTCTATGCCTGATACATAGTAGGTGCTTTAAAAATACTTGCTGAGGGGCGGCTAAGTGGGGCAGTGAATAGAGCACCAACCCTGGAGTCAAGAGGACCCAAGTTCAAATTCAGGCTCAGATACTCAACTAGCCTTGTGACCTTGGGCAAGTCACTTAATCCCAATTGCCCTGCCTTCCCCCCTCAAAAAAAGTACTTGCTGAATGATGTTAGACAAGTCACTTCACTGCTCTAGGTCCCAGTTTGCCTATCTAGAAGATAAAATGTTTGGGCAAGACTACCTCCCTCTTCCAAAACTGGCATTCTTCAATCTCAAAGTGGCACAATGCCAGTTAATTCAGCTAACTGGCATACTGCAGACTCTCTCCTCTGTGATTTCAATGTCAGACTTGATCTTCCAAGTGCCTTGTTGTACTATAGACTTTCTGTCACTGTAGCTGAGTATTCTGAGCTAAAAGAGCCCTCCTCTGATTATATATGATGTGACTAATGCTCAGAGATAGAAAAGGTCAGAAAGGGTGCAAACAATGAGGCCGGCTTTGGAATGTAGCTGTCCGGGATCCAAAGTCAATGTTCCTTCTATACAGCATCGTACCTTCCTCTTCTGCACATCCACAATTTGACTATCCATCATTTGGCCACCTTACAGACAAGATTTTCCAGGAAGGTGCAGAAAGAGTTGGCCCACACCCTACTAATCCCTGGCCTTGCTTGGTGCTTGCTGAACAGGGCAGAGTTTGTCCCAGAAAGACCAGTTCCTGTGGTAGGCTTAGGATCATAGGGTTAAAGATTTAGAGCTAAAATGTCCATTAATGATTACAGGCAACTTTGTAATAGGCTTCAAGATCCAATTCTCTAAACATTGGGGGAGGGGGGTTGGTTGGGAGGGTGAAAAGGTTGTTGAGACATGACCAGAAACAAGAGAAATCTCATGTTCTCCACAGAGCAGAAGTGGTGGTGTTCTCAATGACGGTTGGGTATCTTCCCAACCAAGAGCCATGCACTTCAGGGAAACTGGATTGTTTACTTGGAGACAGATAGCACCATCCTGCCTCCCAGTCCCTCAGGTCCAAGAGTATTTCACCGCATATGAGCTACAAAGAAATTACTTACATCTCTCATTTTAAAACCAGAAATACAAGCCACCAATCACAACAGGTATGACACCCACATGGGAAATGCTGCTTCCCTAGAGAGAGCAGCTCATGGCTTTAGATTCACAGTCAGAGGCACCAGGGGAACTTTAAAACTGTTTTTCTTGAGTTTTTTCCTTTCCTCCCCTCTCCCAGGCTCCCTCCCCCATATGTACCACAGGTTCCAAGCTGTGCCCCTTTGATCTGGGGGCTGGTGCCCTGCTGGGGATTTGTTAAGGCTCCACCTCTCTCTCCCTCTTGATGATACTTCTTAAGCGCTCTCAGGAGCATTTTCAGAAATCTCGACAGCCGCTCACCTGCAGCTTGCAATGCTCATTACATACAGTGGCTCAGAAGGGCCCTTCAGAAATGCCAGAAAGAGACAGCAGTAACAGGCCCCCAGAAAATACCTAGTGACATGAGGTCCTTGGTGGGGAGGACAAAAGATTTTGCTCCCTAAACTACAAACAGTTCTGGCATAACTGGACCAAGAGAAGGGACCATGAAGGTAGGATGGTAGATTCTATCTTCAACTTATCTACCCTCCATTCCATTCCTACTGCCTGACTAGTCAAAGTTCTAATTCCTCCTCAGCTGAATGGTTGCAATGATTCTTCCTATCTCTTTGCATCTAATCTCTGTCCCTTCCTGACTATTAATCTTCCTAAAGCCTCTCTCTGATCATATCACTACTCTGGGGAAAAAAACCCTCTTAAGTAATTCCCTGTTGACTAAAAAATAAAATCCAAGCTCTTTAGCCTAGTATTACAGGGCCCACAACAATCTTTCCCTACCTGCCTTCCCAGCCTCATATTGCTCTGTTCCCATATGCATGCCACCTTCCAACAAAAATGGACATTTTATAATATAATATATGTATATAATCATATATAATATAATCATATATTATATTTTAAATATAATCATATATATTATATCTTATATAATATAATCATATATGAGTGTGCATATGTGTATACACACACACACACACCATCTGACCTATCCTTCCAGACTGAAAGGCCCTGTAATATAGTGGAAAGAGGTCCAGTCTTGAAGCCAGCATCTAGCTATACTAGTGGGTGACCTTATCCATATTACTTCAGGCCTTTGAGCCTGTTTTCTCATGTGTAAAATGAGGGAGTTAGATTCAATTATTTCTGTGGCCCCTTCCTGTATAAATGTCCCCTGTTTTGTGAAGCCTTACTTGATTCTCCCTCTAGAGGTTTTAAACCAAGTGTCTCTAAACTAGTTGTATACATGTATGTATTCTGATAACTATATTTCAATATAATTGGTTTGCTAAAGTATCTTATTTCCTGCATATAAACATGATTCTGAGAAGGGGTCCATCTGCTCAGAGTTCCCTATGACACACAAAAGGAGGTATCTTGATTCTAGTTGACTATGATCTCTCCCTCCCATTGCATTGAACCTCACTTCTGGCTCTTGTAACACCTTACTTATAGTCTACTCTTTCATATGTTATCTCCTCTACTAGACTATGATCTCCTTGAGGGCAGGGGCTATCATATTCATCATGGTATCATCTACCTCACCACTACCACCCCCTAACCAAATGTGTCTGGTACAGAACAGCCCTCAAACAGTAAAAACTCAATAAATAAGTTAAATTGAAATGAATCCACTCATTTGGCCTCTTCTTTAGAAACACCATATATAAAACCAAAAAATCTATGATTTTGAGCATAAGTTCTCCTTCCACTAAAGCCAAATGTCTGTAAGAGCTTCCATGGCTTAAAAATCGATTTCCCCAAAGCCAACCTAATGATGACCTTCTCCAAACTTAACTAGGTTGAACTTCAATATGACAATATGACATTAGGCTGCTCCTGGAAGCCTCTCCAACTTAAGATCTAGACGATGCTGTGGTTTACATTTTGCTAGCAGAGCTTTTCAGAACCCAGGTTCACCTCCAGGTCACAATGAGACTGTGAAGTAGAACTTTGGTGAAAAATATGTGTGTGTATATATACATTTGTGTGGGAATGCTATACTGAAATAAAACTAGTCATACTTATTTCCCCATATCTGGCTTGGGTAAAATCTGAGCACAACTTCTAATCAATATTATTTTGATTATAGATAGTATATGAACATTATTTTCCTTTTCAGAGATGTAGATCATATTCAAGGACAGACAGTATTAGGACTAACATGATATTAACATATATACATATACACATATAGTCTCATCTTACCATTCCCTTTTATTGCTTTTAATTCCATATTTCAGTTTAATTAAAAATACAATGGCCTAAAGGACCTAATACTAATGCACTACACCATTTATGAATATTTATCACCCCAGGCTACATAAAACTGAATAATTATTAGCAATTAAAAGAAGGTCAGCAGAAGGCTCTCTGGCTTCAGTGACTTAAGAGAAGGCTGGGCACTCAGAGATCCACTCCCTCAGAGCCTCTTTGGCAAGTATTTTACAAGAGGGAAGCAGGTCCTGGCTGAGTGGGCACAAACTGGTGTTGGGAGGGCAGTGTCCCCAAATGAAGGACAAGAAGGTTTAGAGATGAGAACATTGGCAGTGTCCATTTATAGGCAAGCAATTTAGGCCAGGAAAAAAAAGTTTAGTAAAAAAAAAATGGGTAGACATGAGAGAATACTGTGGGACAAGCAGGACAAGAACGGCTTAGCAACCAGAAATCAGACTGTGCCAGCAGAAAAACATAAATTGCTATAGACTCAAACTGATCCAAGCATGTACCTCATGATTCTCTCCTACCTAGGTTCCCATGAGAACTAGGTGCTAACAAGCAGCAGACATGGGTTCTAGTACCTCCTCTACCATTGACCTTGGACAAGTCACTCAAACTATTCAGGCCTCAGTTTGCTCATCTGTGACATGAGGATAAAGATGCCTTTTACAAAGAATTGTTGTAAGGGTAAATTATGATAAATCTATGCTAAGTACTTAGTAACTAGATGTAGTATCAAGCACTCTACCATACCCAAGATGGCTTGCTAGCACAGGTTCTTTGATCTGCTTTTCTTAAAGGCAATTTTTAAAGGGGTCAACAATCTATTTTAATTACATTCACTAGTTCAGGGGATAAGTCAGCACCCTGAATGTGGAGAAAATACTAACAGATAAAATACAAGCAGAGAAATTAGCACAAAGATCAACAGAGAGTGCTTCAGTTGTCTAAATATAGCAATATTGCTATATAATTTACATATCTCACTGGATCAAGGGAGCACAGACATCTAAGCAATGGGGAGGCTCTGAAGATACACCTACTCAGAGTTTCAAGGAGGAAATCAAAAGATCCTTCTCATGAGCAAACTCCCAAAGCAAAATGCCAACCTATCAAAATATCTAACAAAGACTCTTGATTGGCTCAGAGCCAGAAGGCACAAAACCTACTTAACTCAGCACAACTGGGAATTATCAGGGTTCAAAAGTGGTTAATCCTTCAGATGTATACAATTTAGCCTGAGCCTGGGAAACTGAACTCCACCAAGCAGAGGAAAAACAACAACCACCATAAAAATCCCACCTTGCTTGTGCTCACACTAGAATATACTATTTCAGCATCTAGGATTATTATAATTACTGCCATCATTTATCTGCATCAGTGTAATGAATACTTAATTGGAAGCCACTGGAGAGCAAAGGTCAAGTCTGTTTGACTTGTTTTAGAAAGTGCCTGGCAACATCTTCCATGCACAAAGATGGTGGTCACACATCAAGGAGAGGCAGAATTTTTGAGCTGGAAGAGGTTTCTGAAGCTATCTAGGCCACTGTCTCTCCATTTTAAGCTGCCAAAGTAACTATAGGATAAAGTGATAGGAGAGCTGTGAGAGATCATCTAGCCCAACTCTCTCATTTTATTTTATTTTTGCTTTTTGGAGGGGAAAAGGCAAGGCAATTGGGGTTAAGTGACTTGCCCAAGGTCACACAGCTAGTAAGTGTTAAGTGTCACAAACTGGATTTGAACTCAGATCCTAATGACGCCAGGGCTGGTGCTCTATTCACTGTGCCACCTAGCTGCCCCCAACTCTCTCATTTTACATACCAGGAAAGAAAGTTCCCCTGATTTGCCCTTAATCAGGGAAGTAGAGTCAGGATTTAAATTCAAATCCTGATGTTCATATCACTAAACCACAAGATCTCTCAATAGATGGATTCAACAACTTCATTTCAATTCAACTGGGTAGTACGTAAAGATAAATATGGCACAGCACCTGCCTTCTAAGAACTTACCATCTAAAAAGGTAGATCATAAATGTCTACAGACACTTTTAATAAAAATCAGAATACAATCAATTTATGAGAATATTCTGGCATTCAGAGGAAGAGAAGACTACTTTCAGCTGGAGTGATCAGCAATGAATGAAAAACATTTGTAAGCCTTACTATATGCCATGTAGGGGCAACAAGGTGGTGTAGTGATAGAACTCCAGGCCTAGAATCAGGAAGACTCATCTTTCTGAGTTCAAATTTGTCCTCAGTCACTTACTGGCTGTGTGACCCTGGGAAAGTCACTTAACCTTGTTTGCCTCAGTTTCCTCATCTGTAAAATGAGTCAAAGAAGGGGCAAACCACTCCGGTATCTTTGTCAAGAAAACCCTAGACAGAGTCACAAAGAGTTGGACTCTACTGAAAAACAGTATGTGCCGTGTACTGGGGATACAAACACAAAATCTAAACAGTCCTCAACCACATGGACCTTACATTCTAATAGGGGAAGCAACATAGAAAGATCTGAGTGGAATCCAGGAAGAATTACATTTGTGCTGAGCTTTGAAGGAGGAGAGATCCGACTGAGGACCTTGGTTAGCACCATGCTCCACCCACTGAGCCAGTCAAATATAAGCATCATTGCCCTCAACATGGGCTAGTTTAATAAATTCACTTGGCAAAAAATGCTTACTCAGCTTGAATGCTAACTGGATACTCAGGTAAACTCCCAGGACTGCTTCCACCCCTCCCCTACACACACACACACACACACACACACACACACACACACACATACACACACACACTATTCTTATGCAACAGTGACACTCAACAGCTCCATAGGCATCTCTGACAGGCTGGTTAATGTTGTTGAGGCATCCTGAATATTTTAAAATACTGCAAGATGGATTACCATTCATATTTCAAAAAAAATTAACTTTCTTTTACTTCAATCTTCTTTCCTCTACCCAAAGCTGTGAATAGGAATCCTAGCATATGGGGAAAGAGGGGCCAACCCCAAGACACTCTATAGCAGTAGTTCTCAACCTTCCTAATGCTGTGACCCTTTAATATAGTTCCTCATGTTGTGGTGACTCCCAACCATAAAATTATTTTCGTTGCTACTTCGTAACTGTAATTTTGCTTCTTTTACGAATTGTAATGTAAATATCTGATATGCAGGATGTATTTTCATTGTTACAAATTGAACATAACCCACAGGTTGAGAACCTCTGCTCTATAGAGTCTCTAGTCCTGTCTCAATATGAGGATTTCCACACCCCCACCCCCGAATAATAGTCTGATATTGCTTCAATTGTGGCAACGAGAAAAGTAACTCCCCCAACATCCTCAGATAAAGGACTCTGCTTTCTTGCCTTTTCTCTTTAAGATTAGGGTTGAAAACCCAAATGCTAGCCCATGGCAGAGCACACCAAACTGAGGAATAGCTATGCAGACCCAAAGGCCAATAGCCAACACTGCACAGAAAACATTTAAGCCAGCCTCCTCAGAGCTGGTCGGTGAAGATCTCGTTGACTATAAGGGAAAGAATCCATTTGGCTTTACGAACAGATAGGTTTCAGGGAAGTGGACTCCAAAGGAATCTGGAGGTGACTCCTATAATCTATAGATTACAAACCCCTGGAAATCAGTGATCCAGTGTTGACTTAACAATGGCTGACATTTCTGTGGAACTTTCATAGTTTGCAGATCACTTTTATATAATTATCTAAATTTTCCCTTTCAACAACACGACTAGGTACTACAAGTATAATCATTATTTTACAAATAAGGAAATTGAGACTTAGAAAACTTAAGAAACTGGCCCACGGACAAAAAGATTGTCAGTGACGGAGACAAGAGTTCAGCAGTCTTTCTGGCCTCTTTCCACCTAGACAGTAGGAACAAGTTTAATTAATTAATTTAATTAATTCAACAAGCATTTATAGAGAGCTTATTGTATAAGGTAATATGTGAAACAGAGATGAAAAAAAGAACAGTTCCTGCCTTCTGAGGACTTAAGAGTCTAACAAGGGAGGCAAGACATGTAAATTGATAACTTTAATAAAAATCGGAATATTCAAAATTTAATATAATAGTATAAGTGTGCTATCCACCACTTTATTTAAAGTAGGCAATATTACCAATTCATCAACACATATGCATTCACTGCACCTAGTAGGATGAGGCCCAAACTAGGAGGATCGCCAAAAGAGAAAAGAGGCTCCAAATTTGCCACTCCGCAATTCACCTCGCTTTGGAAGAGGGAACATGCCAGGCCCAACCTCTTTTCCTTAGGCACTTTTGCCTTACACATTCTTATACTCCAGAGCAGCGGTTCTCAACTTGCGGGTGACCCCTTTGGGGGGGGGGGGATCAAATGACCCTTTCACAGGGGTCGCCTAAAATCATCAGAAAACACATATTTCTGACAGTCTTAGGAACCAAGACACTGCTCCTCTATCCATCTCCAGGTAGGTCCTCCAACATGCAGATACGCCTATATACCAGTACAAAAGTGTCTCGGCATTAGGAAGGTTGAGAACCACTGCTCCAGAGGCAAGCACCTAACACAGGAATCCTATTTTCCTTAGCACTTACATTTGCTACAATTAGAGAATCCAGGAACTGTAGAAGTAGAAGAGACCAAAGAATCAGTAGACCCACATCTGCCACTAACTCACTGTCTGACCTTAAAGGACCCACTTGTCCTCCCTAGTCCTCGGTTTCCTCATTTGAAAAATAACTGAATAGTCCCTAACATCTTTTCCAGTGCCAATATTTTATTACTCTGTGATTCTAACCTGAATCTATCTCCTTTTGAGTTTTATTTTACTAGCAAGGATATTGATCCAGTCCATCTCAAACTCCTGCAGTCAAAACTGACCAAAGACTGGAGTACTAACTCTGAAGACATCCTTTTCCTCACATCCGAGAGGCCTTTATTGTGGCAAGAAGTTCTAATATATAAATATCAAAGAGAAAAATAATATTTTCCCTGCTGTGTCATGTTTAATGTTGGGTTGGGCTCCCCATATCCCCCACCCTGCATTTCCTCTTCTCTCCTCCTCCTGCCTGATGCTTTCAATGATGCCACAATCCAGTCTCTGTGACTCTGGAAATGTTTCCATGGTGATGAGCGATGATGTCATAAAGGAGGGATTGTGATATGGTTGAATGAAATCTGGTGCCAGATGCATCCTGAACAGATATTAAAGTGAGGAGAGAGTTTCCCTGTAGGCCTATCCCAGAGAATGGAAAACTGGCATTCTGAGGGTAAAAATGAAGGAAAAAAAAATAATTCCAGGCAGTTCACGGTTATTTGATTGTATTTAGAAAGAAGGCTCAAAAGGTCCAAACAACACTAGTTAGCTTGGTCCTAAAAGAATGCATAAGTAAGGTTCAGGGAGCAAGGGTAATCATAATTCTACCCTGGAGTCTGGGAGGATCAAATCGATAGCGGACACACCCCAATAGCCATGTATCGTTTGAGGACCATAACCAGAGGCCTTGTAAGTTCATAACACATCCCAATAACTCCAAAGAAACAGACCATGAGTTGGAGAGCTATTCCTCTCCCCAGAACTCTCCTGCCTAGAAAAGAAGCCCCTCCCCAAGGTTTTCTTTTTAGAGAGAATAGAAACTGACCTGCAAACCCTTCCCAGAAGGGCTCATTTCCATGGGGCTGGGCTTTTGGAAGGTGTCTACTTGGAAACAAGCAGGCCTAGGAAAAAAGAAAGGCCTTCTGAGACTGGGGGAGAGGCTGTCAAATAGCCTGATGGCACAGTAGCTGCAGAATTAAACACTACCTTGGTCCGAAGTCCTTGGAAATGCAGGAACAGATGCATTGCCATCAGAAAGAGCCTCCCTTGAGAGGGAGGCACAGTCGCCAACAGCTCAATTGAGATGCTCCCTCTTCTGAAGGTGGCTGGAGACAGTGGAGTGATTTGTAGCCGGAAAGAATTGTGCCAAAAGAGCTGGCACTTTTCAGCCAAAGGGAGCTGATTAATTCCCAGTGTCCCACAGGAGGCTGTGAGAGATCCATCCTGCTCACAGTCTCCATCATCTTCCTCCTCCTCCTGTGTCTTCTTGAAGCAAGGTTACCAAACTGTAAGCTACCTTCCCCAAATACAGACAAGTGTGGCTAGTCTTATGGCACCTCAGAAACATCTCTATTGGGTATGAATTAACTTCACAGGAAAATAGTTTGCACTGAACAGATTGGACATGTGTCTTTCCTTGTCTATGCAGAGATGGAAAATGTTTCTTTGATATACAAAGATAATTCCACTAATCTGCTATCAGTTACACAAAAGGAGTACACTGTTTGGGGACAGTAGAGATTTCTGCACATTCCTCTTGGGACCAAGTAATCACTTTTTCTTAAAAGAAAACTAGCCCAATTAGTATTGGGTGGGAGGATAAGGAGGAAGACAGGATTAATGATTTTTCTGCATCTAGGTCCAAAACAGTCTGTGATCAGAGTTAAAGTTCTATTTTTGGTTCAGGTGGAAGTCAACAATGTTAGGAATAAATGTGTAGCCAAAATTAGAAGTGTCTGTGGTTATATTTACATGCTCATATATGACCAGGATTAGGGATATTCTCATTCTGGGATCAGGTTTAGGACCAAAATCATGGACCAAAATTATGGATCACAGAAGACCAGAGTTATGACAGTAAAACTGAGCTAACTGGCACATTCTGGGATGAACCCAATAACTTATCATCATTAACCCCATTGTCTTAACCACAAAATCACCTAGCTACAGTACATGTGCAGAGCCATAGATACATAAATATATGAATGTGTGTATATGTATATGCATATGTATATATGTGTGTATATACATATATATGTAATTCCATATTTATTGACACTGTTCACACCATATTTAGAATAATCTAAGAAGTCTAGTGGAACAAATAGACTTGGGAGTTACCAAACCCCTGAGCTCCAGTCCTGGAACTCACTATGTGACCTCAGACAAGTCAGTTCTCTCTGGGCTTAATTTTGTCAGGGACTTGAACTGCCCCCACACTTGGAATTCTAGTCCCCCTCATGTCCATTTCTTATTGTCCCTGGTTTCCTTCAAGCCCAAGTTAAAACCCACCTTCCACAAGATGTTTGTCTTCTTTAATGCTACTTACTGCCTTCCCTCTCTTAATTATCCCCATTTGATTTATAACATGTTATCATCTATATACATACATACGTATGTGTATAAACACACGTATATATTTATATATCTTGTTTGTACATGTTTCCTTGCTTGGTTTGGCATTGCCTTCCTCACTAAACTGGGAATTCCTTGAGGATAAAGACTATTTTTTGTCTTTCTTTATAGCTACACATCTTAGTGCTTAGCACATAGTAGGCCCTTAACAAATGCTTATGGACTTGAACAAAAATCTCTAGGGTCCTTTCCATCTCCCACATTCTATGACTCAATGAGTCTCTCTTACTGTCTGAGGTATTTTTAACTCTCTTTTGTGAAGAACACACTATATTCTGAAGGTATACTGTTATGCTATTTCCCTAAACAGGTTAATATATTCTTTCTATCTTGCTTTTTTAAAAGCATCTCATCCCACTCTGAGTACAAAATTCACTTCATGCTGGAGTCTGGTGTTATTTTGTAGGAAGGACATTTTGTAAACAGAGGTTGGTTTCTGCCTTATTGACCACCAGTACTAAAAGCTACACCACCCAAAAGCAGCCAGCCCCAACTTGTCCAGAACATCTTAGATTCTGTCGTTGTATAAAACCATACATTCTTTCCTTGTCTTTCTGATATCTAATAGTAAGTGGTTAATTTTATTATCATGTTGAAATGCAGCTTTTTGTAACTGAACATTCTGGTATTCTGTTTATTCTTACAAATATTTGGGGTAGAAATAACCTTTGAAAATGTCCTAAGGCCAGGGTGGCTAGGTGGCGCAGTAAATAGAGCACCGGCCCTGGAGTCAGGAGTACCTGAGTTCAAATCCGGCCTCAGACACTTAACACAAAAAACTAGCCGTGTGACCTTGGGCAAGTCACTTAACCCCAACTGCCCTCCAAAAAAAAGAAAAAAATGTCCTAAGGCCTCAAGTACATCCTGTCCTTCATGCAACAAACATTTTTTTAATCACCTATAACGTATAATGCACTGTGCTAGGCACAGAGTCCAGAAAATAAAAGAATAGATAAGGACACAAAGGTAAGGAAGTTATGGTCCCTGATCTCAAGTTTCTTGTAGTCTAGTAAACAGAGAATTCCATTTTACTAAAATAAATTCAGAAGAGTAATACGGAATGCTAGGTGTGCATTCTGGGAGTCTAGAGAGAACCTGCCTAAAGAAAGGAAAAGGAGGGGATTAGGATGTTCTTCATTACTGAGCATCTGAAAATTAAATTTTTTAATGGGTAAGAAGAGAGGCTGGGGAATGATGACGTTCTTCATTACTGTGATTCTGAAAATAAACAAACAAAAAAACCATTTTAAAGAGAGAGAAGGAGTGGGAGTGCCACTAAGAAGAAAAAGCTACTGCTCCATTCACCAGCAGCATGCATGCATTGAAAGTCTATCTTGGTTGCTGGGCAACCAACAGAAAGCATTTCGGAGAGCAAGGGGCTAATTGGATTAATGAATTAATTGGACACTTCCCAGTAAGGTGACCACTTTATCCTAAACTATATCATCTTTTCTTCCCCTTCTATCATGTATCTAAGTGACCAGTAATTCTCTGTCAGGGAGACTCTAAAGGGGACTTCTATGCTTGCAAAAAGGCTGGACTAAGTGAACTCAGTTCTCTACTAGTTCTAGGATTCTATAATTCTAAGCTCTTAGAGGTTTTCAAAGCTGAAGAGATATAGAGAAGGTTGTCATTATTGTGGCAAAAAGGAAACCGTCTGGAAGCCCACACGTAACTTCATCCACTTTCCTATACTGTCCTAATAGTCTGCCTAGTGACTTAGTCATGGCAATTAGGAAAATGATGTCCCTGTGTTTGTCAAAAGTATTTGGTGATAAGTTTATATGAGAAATTGGATGCTTGGATTTCTTAGAAAATATTACTTTCTCTCCATCTGCCTCCTCTGGTAGACTCCTTTAATTACAGGAAAACCCCAATAAAGGCAGGAAGGATGGGTAAGCTGACTATAAAATGCTGCAGGAAGCTGGCAAACTGTTTAATGACGTCACCCCAATGCTCTCATTTTTTCAGATAGCAGATGAATTTATAGGCCAAGTCTCAGGGAAAAGGTACCAAGATATGACTTCTAGTCTTACCCATGAGCAATTTGCTAGGTGACCTTAACCAAGTCACTTCTACTTTCTCTGTATCACTGAAAAGGGAGTAAATAGCATCTGCCTTTTAATGCCCAACCATTGGTCAAATATTTCCTGATCCTTCCCCCTGGCACGCCTTTTCAGAGATTTCTCTTCTCCTCTCTCCCTGCTATCACCCCCTACCTGACCCAGATCTGAAAAACTCATTCCCACTAAGGAGATTAATTCATTGCCTATCAGACTTTTAAAAAAGAGCTTTAGAAAGGGTAGTGTCTGCATGTTCAAATCATGCCCACCTCACAGAATCTTCTCCATCCTCCTAGCCCTCCCCTCAGAAACACCCTCCAGAACTATTTTCATTTCTCTCATATAACATTCATCTATAACATATTGCTTTTCATTATACTCATTTGTATACATGCCTTTTCCTGTCTACTCTAAACCAAAAGTTCCTTTGATATAAAACTATATTTTATTTATCTTTATATCCCCCATAGAGCTTGCACATACCCTAACATACAGTACACACAATAAAATATATGTTGGCTAAATTTATGGGGATGAATGAGGCTAATTAATTTAGTCTGCCCTTAGGACATTAATAATAGAGTTTCCTGTCCAGATGTGGATAGCCTTGAAGGTCTCTTCTTACTCAGATTCTATGCTTCTGCGACCTGCCCAGGGTCATACAACTAGTAAGCAAACAAAACAGGATTCAAAAACAGGTTTTCTAATGATAAAACTAGCTCTTCCTAGTATAACATATTTCCTTTAGTATTGACACTAAGAACAGATTTGTTGAATTTTCATTTGATTGGATCCAACATGAATATCATGGGTTTTCAGACATCAGTGGGATATTATGGGGTCAATTCCTAATGTTCCAAAAATTACAGGATGTGAGTAACCCCTTTCTCTTCATATATATTAAGCCAACTCTGCATACAAATGCACAGAACCCCATACATGCACAACCTTACTGACATATTTTTCTACCAGCCCCAGCTGCAGCAAAAAAAGATCAATTTTGGCCTTTTCCCCAAAACATGATCTTCTCAGCTTTGCAAACAGGCTTGACTGAGGGTGATGGTGGACTGGTTGTGAACATCTTTGGTACCAGGTCTTTTTGTCAGGGTATGTGGGGTATTTTGCATGATGTAATTGACTCCCGTTTCTCCCACCCATCTGTAAAAAATTCATAAGTGACTAAAAAACAAAACAAAGCCAGGAGGGGAAAAGGCAATTTTAAAACGTATTCTGCTGCAGAGGCTGCTATTCCTGCAGGCATAGTAGATATTAATAATTCAACAAAATATTACAGTAATTACTATACTTTGCAATATCACAACAGTGCACTTTAGCACAACTCCTACAAATCTCCTTGCAACTGCCATTAATAAGTAAAATGCAATTCACCATATTAAATTTGTTGTTTAAAAGCTAAATATTTCATCGGAACTAATATATTTTAAATAATCAGCTAGGACCACTGAAATCCCCAGCCCTGCATTTCTCCCCCTTCAAATGAAATTACATCGTAAGCATTCAATCAGAAATTGAGTTCAACTGTAACATTTATATCCTGACTATTAAGACTCAAAAGTTCCCCTTTGGATGGACCTGGAATATACTCAGCAGTTGGGCACAGCCAGTGCCTGATTAGGCTGCTATAGAGAGATGGTAGGGGGGAATAAGAAGGGAAGATTAGCTATATTGGGCCAGGTGATTGGCTAGCTCTTCTAGCTTACAGGAAAGATCCCCATTGATTTTTAAAGTAGTGAATGACAAGGGAACTTCAGAAAGGATGAGGCTCATTTAATCTTAGAGGTGGAAGGTACCATAGAGATCACCAAATGTGTCCAAATGTGTAGTTACAAAGAGGTCCAGAGGAGCAAAGTGAACTGAACAAGGTTACACAGCAAGTTAAGAATAGAAGTCAGATGGATTTAGGTTTTCTGGCTCCTGCCCTGGTTCTCTCACCCTTCCAGCAAGCTGCCTCTATATATATGCCTCAGGCTAGCATTTCCCACGCATTAGTGTTTATTCTAGATAGCTATTGGAGCTGCTCTCAAGCCCAAGGTCACAAGCTATTAAGTGCTATAGACATTCCTGGATGGGGCTAGGGAGAAGAGGGTGGAACTGGCACATTGAAGATGTGCCTTGCATTGAACGTAATGCCAGGAGTTAACTTGGCATTTCCCCCTCCAGAAGATCAGTTGTGCCAGCATCCCAGCCACAATTCAGGTAGAGTAAGGCTTGTGTGTGTGCGTGTGTGTGTGTGTGCACACACACGGACAAGTGTACACATGCACAAGTATAGACAAGGAGTGAGGGAAGGATAGAAAAATACAATTCACTTATCCAGTTATTTGCCTAGAGCCTAAAGGAAGCCATCTCTTCCAAGAAGCCTTCCCTAATAACCGCAGCTATCATTATCACTTTTTTTCTTAATTGTTGTTAAGATTTTAATGGCCATGTCATATATTTCATATTGTATTATACTCATTTATCACCTGGCAATATTAACCTTAACACTCTATTACAATATAGAATACTATAATATTCTTTGGCAGCTAGGTGACATAATAGATAAGAGTTTTACATTAGAAGTCAAGGAGATTTCAATTTAAATTCTGTCTCAAACACTTATTAGCTGTGCGACACCATAGAATAGGAGTAAATAAACTGTGGCCTAGAAGTCACATGTGGCCCTCTAGGTGCTCAAGTCCAGTTCTTTGACTGGATCCAAACTTCACAGAACAAATCCCTACCCCTGGCCTTGGCAAGCATTTAATCTCTTTTAGTCTCAATTTTCTTATCTGTAAAATGGAGATGAGTGCCTATTTCACAGGTCTGTTATGGAGATCAAATGAAGTAATATATGTGAAGCAGTTTACAAATCTTAAAAGCACCACATAAATGTTAGCTATTATTATGGGTATTACATTTTATCAGATCATAAGCTCCTTAAGGGCAAAGATTCTATCATTTCATTTTGCTATTTCCTTCAGATCCTACCTTTTCCTTAGTAAGCATTTTATATATTAAAAGGATGAATAAAGATAATTGTGTACTGATCTCACTGTTTCATTCTTTCCAAGTTTTCCAAAAGAATGTAGGTTTCTTGAGAGTGGTAGATATATTTCATAACTCCCCACAATACCAAGAACCTTTCATAAATCTGGCCACTAGGAAATAAAGCCTCATTGAACTAAACTTAATGAGATGAGACAGGGGCATTGAAATCCAATATTACAATGGAAAACAAAAAAAAATAATGCGAATCATGCTAATATCTGGGAATTTGAATTATCTAATATACAATGAAGTGGGCCACTGTATTAAACTTAGGCCTATGTGATTAGTACCTCAATATGATTCATCCCAAATGGAATTTGACCTGTCCTAGGAGAAAAGGAGAAGAGCAGTCCAATCATCAAGGGAACTGGACAGGGAGCTGTCCAAGGTTCTGGAACATCTAGCTATTTGAATTTGTTACAGGAGTAAAAAACATTAATCTTACTCGAGCAATTTTATATGTATATATGTGTATATATATACATACATACAGATTTGTATTGTGTGTTACACACACATATATACACATATAAATGTGTGTAAGCACACACACTTACTTTCTCTCACATTCATTTCCATTATCTTACTTGAGCTTCACTGGGAAGATATTATCAAGGAGGCTTGTGGTGAGGAAAAAAGTACTCTGGGCATGAAGTCAGAATCATAGAATCTCAGAGTTGGAAAGGATCTCAAAGGTCATTTAGTCTGACCTAGAGCTGACAAAAATCCCCCTTACAGTATTCACTGCTAATGGTTATCCAGGTCCCTTTTTTAAAAAAATCTCTAGTGAGGGAGGGGACCCACTATCACTTCAAAGCACAGCCCATTCTATTTTAAGATAGCAATGTCAGAAATTTCCATTACAAGAAGCCTAAGTCTGCTTCTTTTAAATTTCTACTCATTGCTCACAGTTTTATCCTCTGGGGCCAAATAGAGCAATTCTGTACCCTATAGCACCTAATATTCAAATAACTGAAAGACGGTTTTCATGTCCCCTCTAAGTCTATCTTCTCTAAGCTAAAGACTACCACCACCACCCCACCTCAGTTTTATCTAGTAACAATCACAGTCCCTTTAGCAAGCCTTGGTTATTCCATGGAAACACTCAGGTCTGGCACTATACTTTCTAAAAATATGGCACCTAGAACTAAACATGATGTTCAGTTGTTGTCTGACCAGGGCAGAGTTCATCAGAACTATATTATATTCTCTCTTATTCTGGATACAATGAGTTGAGATTTATACATATAATAAAGCGCACAACTTCCATAACACATTTCACAAACCCCTTTCCCCCTTCTGCTCTTTGAAAATAATTCAGGTGTCATCCTCCTTTTATCATTATTATTTTACTCTGTTTATTTTTCTTCCTTTCCCAGGGCAACACTCCCTCTAGTGTTTGTGTCAAGGATCTGAGGCTTCACACTTTACGCATACTCTCCTACTGGAGAGAAACCTGAGCTTTGGGCTGAAAGGAGGGTTGTGTCTTACTCCAAAGCTAATTAGCCAGTATGGCAGGTACCCTCCCTTTCAGTGGGAGGCTAAATATATTCAGCAGATTGTCCTGGATGCCAGCCCTACTTCACATTTAAGCATTAAGAGAGAACTCAGAGAAAATGAATAAAGGTAAAAATAGGAACTCTGGGGCCTATCCCATTATCTCTACAGAGCCTTCTGCTGACAACTGTATACTATGCTTGCCAAAGGAGCCTGAAAGCCAATTTTTGTTTGTTTTCCTTTTTAAAAAAAATCACTCACCTACTTCAAGAGTCCTTCTCTGATGAGGTACGACGAGGAATATCCAAAGCAAGGTGGACAACCTGGATTTCCTCCCTGGTCTTTTAATTCTCCTCTCCAAAAAAAAATTTTTTTAAGCAAAGTAGGGGTAACCAATAGGGAAAAAAAGTTACATGCACTCTGTAGAAATGTGTCTTATCCTGCTTCTGTGTCTCCCCATAGGGCCTAGAAGAATGCCAGGCACATAACTGGTGCCTGACTGATTGAATGAGAAGCTTGTTCAAATGGACATATGCTCATGGATGACAGGATATGGTAGATGAATACTTGAGTGGGAGGGAGTCAGGAGACCCAGTTGTATCATCAACAAGCCACATGAAACCTGGGCAAGTCACCTTCATTCTCTGGCATCAGTTTCCTCTTTGGTCAAATGAAGGTATTTTTGAGATCCCTTTCATCTCTAATGTTAATTTATTCTGTCAAGTTCTTAATCAGTTCTTTACAGTGACTTGTATGTGGAGGTTGTCCTTTCACTTCACAAATTCTGATTGAATGAGATCAGCCAACTACTTTAAGCTACAGAAACTGGTACTACCAAGGTTTTGGTCTCCTATTTTCCCATTTCTCTTTTCTTTCCAGTTCCTCCCTTGGACTAATAGACCAAGGTTTACCAAACTGGTACAATTAGCACCTTGAGTCATGGTGATTCTGATTCAAGGCAGAACCTATAATTTTCATCCCGTTCCTGGGTGAACAAGCGTAGTCCTCAGTAAGAGTTCGTAGCTAAGTCCTTAGTAAGAACTACTGTCACTCATGCTTCGTTATGTTTTCCAAATTTAATATTGGACATTTAGTTATGTACTGTGAGAACAACATTACCATAAATAATTAAACTCAAACTACACTTATCAAAATAAATGAGGAAAATACTCTCTCATGATGCAACCAGACTTCATTCACTCACTACTTCAAGAAGCAAGGTGACTCACATGAGGCCCCCATTAACAATGATCAAGATTCAGAGCACCCAATGCTAACAAGCTTTTTATTTATTAAATCGGAATAGTTAAGCCCTGGATTGGAAAGGCAGGGAAGTCCAAAGGACAAAATATGGGAATCTGAGTTAAGAATTTGGTATAGCCTCCCTTAAAGACCTTGGAAATGCCTTTTCTATACCTCAGATTTTGCCAACCTATCGAAGAGCATTTAGTCACATCTTTTTGAAAGCATTGGTTTCTTTTTTTTTTGGTTTGGGGAGGTTTGGAAGGTGGAAAACAGGGCAGTTGGGGTTAAGTGACTTGTCCAAGGTCACGTAGCTAGTAAATGTCAAGTGTCTGAGGCCAGATTTGATCTCAGGTCCTCCTCTCTCCAGGGTTGGTGCTTTATTTGCTACACCATCTAACTGCCCCTGAAAGCACTGCTGATTCCCTTGAGAAGAGCAACCCTCCAAAGAAGAAGCAGAGGGTTGGGATTGGCTGACATCAAAAGGAGAAAAGTAGAGGAAGAAAGTGAAGAAGAGTTGAATACTCTTAAGAAAATATGAATGTATCCTATTCCTTCAGGCACAAGAACCTCTCCAGATTTCAGCAGTCTCACTTGTAAATAGAGCTGAGCTAGATGATCACTAAGATTTCTTTCAATTCAGAAACTGAGTGATTCTATGACAGATACCCCTACCTCTAGATTTTTATCTACTCTGGTCCATTCTAAACACAAGCAATGCTTAATCTTCCTCTACCACATCACTCCCCTGCTCACCACACTGCCTAAAGGATAAGGACCAGACTCATTAGCTTAGGAAACAGGTCTTTGGTATTTGTAGAGTTAACAGTGATTACATAACCCCTGTGACTTTTTGGTCATATGTTTTCAGATTTCACAAGTCAAAATGATCAATTCAACTGCCAAAAAATCCTCTCTGGCTACAAGGCTCAGTACCAGAATCACATCTATAAAAGTTTTCCCAAGCTATTTCAATACACAGCAACCTCTCCTTCCACTGAACTCAAAGAATTTACACAGTATATACAATGAATTTGGCAATTAATGTCATACTATATCATGGTATCCCTTTTGTTATTTTTCAGCTTTCTATATTGTGAACTTCAAGAGGTTTATAATATTCCTACACACCCCTACAGTGTCTGGTACAGAACTTAATATACAATAAGAACTCAGTAAATGTTTGTCTGTTCTATATTTGAGGGTCCAGTCACTAAGAAAGGTAATGATATGTCAATGATTTACCATTCTTTCCCTCTGTCTTAAGACCATGTGGGACTACTGCTTGTCTCAGTGAAAAATAACAAAGAAAATAATAAACTTGGCACATAGTCTCAGTTTTCCTGGAGTGGCAATAATGTACATAGTGGAAAGGGCTCGGCCCTGGGGTCAAGGTCTTGCTTGGATCATTGACCTTTGATATTTGTTGACACGGTGCTAAACAAATCTCTCAACCATCATTGGGTTTTAGTTTTCCTATCTTTAAATTTGGGATATTGTGTAAAATACTTCCATTACCCACCTGAAAAGGTTATAGGCGAGAAAGGAGCTGTATACAATTATAAATGCAAATTATCATTGAAAGAAAAAGTCAGTCTATGATCTCCTTGAGGGTCATGACTTCTGTTCTCCTGCCACTATAATCACCTATAATGGCTAAAAGCCTACAATTCAATTCAGCAAGTTATTATTGAGGTTCTGCTATGTGCTTTGTATTATGTGGGAAATATAAAAGAGGCATCCAATACTATATAGTCCCTACCCTCAAGGAGCTCACAGGTTTAAGCAGCATATGACAGTATATAACCAAGTGCTAAACAGAACACAATGGTGGTCATATTCCAATGGACTAGGGCTAGAAATAGATAGCCCATTCTTTTTCCGGGACTATTATTTGAAACATAACTGCCTGTTGATTGATGCCTAGTATTAAGCAGAATATAATCAATCCAATCATGCCATATACTACTTTTTTTCCTTTTAAAAAAGTTTTTATTGATGTATTTTGTTTTTACATTTCAAACATTTCCAAACTGCCACCACTCTGTAAAAATTCTGTTATAAGAAAGTGAAACATAAAATGAACAATACAATGATGTCATCTAAAGGTGCATGCAACATTCCACACCTATAGCTCTGTCTACCCCTCTATTTTTGTTTTTCAATTAATAGAAATCTATTTTTTTCTCCCTCCTACACCCCAATCCTACTGAAAAAAGATAAAATCCAAACAAATTTCTTATAACAAACATACATAGTCAAGCAAAACAAATTTCCTTATTTGCAGCATTCAAAAATACTTCTGTCTCATTCTGCATCCTAAATAGTATATTTCATCATCAGTCCACTGGAATCATGGATTGTCGCTGTATAGATCATAGTTCTTACAATTTCAACCAACACCAGTCACAGGACAGGAGAACTTTGGTGTCTGTGGTGAAGGAAAAGGAATCAGGCAAAACCCTAACCCAAGGAAAGGGAGAATCTTGCCTAAAGATAGATTTCCTGGAGCAAATGAAAAGTCTTCAACTTGATTTGATCCCCAAAGTAGGAAAGACCTTGAACTCAACTTTTGAGGCCTCAGTAATAAAAAATTAATGACATTTATGATGCTAGGGATGATCAGGACATATACTCCTTATTATGGACAGTCAGATCTACATGTTAGAAAAATCATTCTGGCAGCTAAGCGCAGGATGGATTGAAGGGGGGAGAGCTGAAGCAAGGAAACCAGTTAGAAGGCTATCACAGCAGCTCAGGTAAAACTATTCTAAATCAGGGTGGTAGCTTTGTGAGTGGAGAGGAGACAGATAGATATATAAATATGCAATCTTATAAAGGAGAAATATAAGATTTGGCAACTGACTGGTTATGCAAGGCAGTGATTCTAACAGAAGGTGTGGCTAGGTGGTGCAGTGAATAGAGCACCGACCCTGGAGTCAGTAGGACCTGAGTTCAAATTCAGTCTCAGACGCTTAACAACGCTTACTAGCCGTGTGACTTTGGACAAGCTACTTAACCCCAATTGTCCTGCCTCCCATCCTCCAAAAAAAGCAAAAATTTCTAATATAAATGGGGAGCCACTAAACAATAGATAATGATCCCTGTGGGCTGCGTATTAACTTAGAAAACTGCACAATAATATTAACTATTTTATACAATGAAATTTATTTTATTTTGTTAAGTATTTCCCAATTATATTTTAATCTTGTTCAGATTTCGCTTGAGAGGGAGTTTTGTGGGCCTCACGTTTAACACTTCTCACGTAGGGAAAATAAGAGTGAAGAGGTATTTGGTATAACTCTGAGGTTGTAAGACTAGATAAATGGGAGGAAGATACTGCCCTGAACAGTAATAAGGATGTTTGGAAGAGTGAAGTGTTGGGGGCTGGGGGAGGGAAAAGAGCTGTTTGCAACAGGTTGAGTTTGAGATGTGTATAAGGCATATAGTGTGAAACATCCAAAAATTTTGTTGATTTGGGAGTAGAGCTCAGGAGGAAGACTAGGGCTGGATAGATACATACAGAATGTGAATTATATACATAATCTAACTGAACCCATAAAAGCAAATGAGATCACCAACTGAAACAGTATAAAGGTAGAAGAGAAAAGGACCCAGGAAAGAGCCTTAAGGGAGACCTACAGTTAGTGAACAGGAAATGAAAAAAGAACCAGCAAAGGAAGACCAAGAAGAAATAGTCATAAAAATGGAAGAGCCAGATATAGTCCTCTTGTGAAAATCTAGAAAGGATAGTATATCTAGAAATAGAAGGTTATCAACATCAAAGATGGGAGAAAATTCAAGAAGGACAAGGTTTGAGAATAGGATATTAGATTTGGCAGTTAAGAGATTACTGGTTTACATTACTGCTTCCTTAGAGGAAGCAGTTTCAGATTAATGATGATGTCAGGGGCCAGATTTCAGAAGACTAAATTTTTCTAATAGGTTTACCTCTCCTCTGACTGAAGAAGAAATTCATTCATTTAATCAAAAAATACTTAATAAGCACCTTCCCAGTATTTAGCACCATGCCTAGAATGCTTATTGACCTGACCTATTATGTTCAAAGTCATGTGTTAAGACTTCATAAAGGATGTAGCATCCAACCAACATTTTAGTAAAAGCACTGATCAAACTGGATCAGCTCCAACATGTGACCAGTGTGGTGAGGCGACTTGGAACATTTAGAACAGTGCTTGCAAATAGTAAATAGTAAATGCTTAATAAATGTTTACTGATTGATTGATTAATCGATTGATTGATCAATTTCTGCAGTTTGAAGGAACTGAGGGAGTATATCTTGGAAAAGAGAAAATTTATGGGAAACATTATCACTGGATTTAGCTAGGTGACATAGTGCAATGGTTCTCAACCTGTGGATTGTGACCCCTTTTGGGGGTCGAATGACGCTTTCACAGGTGTCACAGGGATCGCCTAAACATTGGAAAACCACATATTTCCGATGGTCTTAGGAACCGTGACACCACTCCTCATCTCCAGGAGGGTCTGCCCACATGCAGATACACCCACATACGGGTATTAAAGGGTCATGGCATTAGGAAGTTTGAGAACCACTGACATAGTGGATAGAACACTGGCCTTGGAATGACGAAGACTTGATTTCAAATCCAGCCTCATACCCCTACTGGCTGTGTGACTGGACAATTTATTTGTCTTCCATTTACCTCAGTTTCTTCATCTATAAAATGAGGCTATTAATAGCAGGGTGGTTGTGAAGATAAAAGGAAGTAATATTTGTAAAGCACTAGGCACAGAGTACACTCTGTGTAAATGTCACTAGCACTACTTTTATCATCACCACAGTCTTCACATATTCAGAGGACTATTATGTAGGGCCTGGATTAGATTTCTTGTTTGGCCCCAAAAATCAGAAATAGGAATTATTGCCTGATAGTTTCAGAGAAGCAGGTTCTGGTTTAGTATAAGGAAGAGCATTTTAATAAGTAGAGTTGTCCAACAAAAAGGGGAAGATCAACAATAGAATGAGTGGTATGTGGTAGTAAGTTCCCTGTTACTGGTAATCTTCAGTCAGTCACTAGATGACCGCAGGAATGCTGCAGAAGATATTAATCTATCATTCATGACCTCTAAGCTCTTCTTCAGCTCTTAGATTCTATGACTGAGTGTTTAGTATACACAAAGCTTCCCTCAAACCCATAAAGTATAAGACACAGCCCCATTTGTTGCCACTTCTCAATTTGCATAACAGAATGGGATAGCACAGATAATACAAATAATGTTCATTGAAATAATCTAAAATTTTCATTGGCCACACATTTAAAATGTTCCTTCAACCAGACCTTTGTCAGAGCTGATCAAAATTATTTGAGGGTCCTTTGCCCATCCACCATTTAAGAGAAGTTCAAATAAGCGGAAAATCAGCAGGTAAGATAGGAACTGAATCCTCAGCTTACTTTTCTGTTACTTGTTTGTTCTTGGATAAACTGCTTACCTTAGGTTTTCCCATTATAGGCTATTCAGTTTATTTTGTTGTTCTTTAAGGGATAAGGCTGGTCTCACAGATTAATGAGCACTCCAGTAACTCTGGTCATTTTAATTGATGTTTGAAGTCCAAAGAAAATAGCCCCTCCAGCTTCTTCTCTCCCTCCTCCCTACTTCTAGCTTTCACTTAACCCAACAATGTTGGAAAGACCACTTTCCAATTGCCTTCCTTTGCCAGCAATAAAGCTGATTCCAGCTATTCCATTTCTGCAGCCATTATCAGGGACTCCCACTTAAAGTAGTTTGCAACTTCTATTTGCATTAAAATTGCTGTAGAAACCAAGTAGGAAATATTATTCTTGTTTTCCAGTTAAGCCAATGCACTGGATGAAATTGACAGCCTTGGGGACAAACTGGCTTTGGCCAGCTCCCCCACCCCAGGGGTGCCCCTCACTTCCCGCCTGACCATAGGGAAGACAACTATCAGGAGCAATTAGTGTTGTAATATTCCACTTTATTTCCCAGAGATATCTTAGCTGAAATGGCTCCCCTTGTAATATTAATTAAAAACAGATTTTTTTTGGCATGCTCCTGAAGAATGGTTTCTGTGGCAGGCAGGCTTCATTATTAAGTCTCCAAGAAGGAAAATGCATTAAGATATTGTGACATCAGTACTGTGCACAGGGACGAGGAGCGCTGGATAATCCAGCCAAAAGCTATTTGAAAAATCTATTTGGGAGTTGCAATTAGAATATTCACCCAGTGAATACAATTAATCTGATCAAACTTGTCACTATTTTTGCACATTAGGAGTAAATATTTTAGAGCACAGTCCAGCTGAATTAGTTGAGTGTGTGAGACTATCTAAGAGAAACTGTATTTCCTCTACCTCCTAAGAGACCACTCCCAGGAGGACTGAGACCTGACAGTCACTTGTAATTATCAGTATCTTTTTTTTTTATTTTCCCCACTAAGGTTCATTTGTCAGTGTCTTAAGTGAAATCTGTGCACAGTACTGTGCAATGTAATATGGCATTCTCACCAGTGTGCTGAGAGAAGAAGAGAAAGAGAGGTAAGAACAAGGTACTACGGATGTTTTTAGGAAGAAAAGAAATAAAGGCGAAGACCATGCTTGCCTTCATAACTTCCCATTCTCAAGAACCATTTGCCTACCCACTGGGCAAGGAGATGCCAGTTGTGAGAAATGAGGAAAGCCATGTGATTTTCTGTTCCTATATTAGCTCTACAGACATGGTTTATGTTCCACAAGGCAAATGTATAGCACTCCCAAATTCATCAAAGGAATCCCAGATCCAGGAGACTAGAGGAATCTGGAAAGGACCTCAGATCCCTTCTTCTGAACCAAGTCCCTATTGACATATATTCTCAGTCTCATATATTCTCATTCTCATTCTCTCTCTCTCTCTCTCTCTCTCTCTCTCTCTCTCTCTCTCTCTCTCTCTCCTTCCTACTTTCCCTCTATTTATTTCCTCCCTTCTTCCCTCTCTCTCCTTTTGCCTCTTTCCCCTCCATATCTCTCCTTCTTCCTCCTTCCTTCCCTCTCTCCTACTTCCCTCTACAAGAGTAGATTAATAATGGATAATAAAGACCAAGGATCAGAGTCCATTCCCCTTCATATGCCACCCTTCCTCTTTCTTCCTCTACTAAAGACTCCTTTCTCCTGCCCCCAAAAGAGGGGCCAGCCTGAGGTAGTAGAAGCAGAAGCTCCCTCTCCTGGGACTTTGAGGTTCCCTCTCTAGCATAACTAGCATAACTAGCTCTAATGATCCTCAACAGTGATCCTCCTTTCCATTCTCTCTTTTACCTCTCTTTCTCCCTCCTTCTTTCAACCTCACTCAAGGTTGACTCAGACTGATGTTTCTACAATGGAACCTAAAACACCCACCTTACAGATGGGGAGTCAAGTCAGTGAGGACAAAGGTATTTTCATCAAGAACAGGAAGATCTCTGTATTTGGTAAAAATAAGATTAGTGGCCTTCAGAAAGAAGGAAAAGTTTAACTCTTTGAAAACTGAAATGGGAGCTGGAATTCTCCATATCCCTTTGTAAATAGTCCATGATAGATACCTTCCTGCTGTGCTATTTCCTTATTCCCTTTATATTGATGAAGAAGGCAGTTTCATGTGGGTTCATAATCATCCATGAGCTTCACAATGATTTTTATTTACAATATCTATTTCCCCCCCTGACTGGGAGCAGAGGAGAAACTCTGTTAAACAATCCAAATCATCTTTTCCAGCTTTGTTTCCCTGAAAACTACCAGAAGCGAGCAAATAGCTTTCCTATTCTCGGATGCACTTAGTCTCTCAGTAGACTCCCACAAGTATGCACTTGTGGTACCTGAAAATCAGGACCAAAAGAACCACATTCCTACTTGAAAACTTCACAAGCAGTATTCCTAGACCCCAAAGAAGGGTAAGCCTGGGGCCCCAATATATACTTATGATTTTACTGTCTTTTTTCCTGACCCAATATATTGAAGAAGAACATAATGAATAAAGGTCTTCAGGGCTGTTCACTGATAAGAGAAGTCGAATATTCCCCCTTGGTCTACAACTCAACCCAGGGTGGTTCCCCAGGGTGAGGCAGGCTAACTTCTTGACTGCCTGGTTTCTAACCAGCTACACAGCTGGATAGACAGGTCTGCAGAGAGAGAATGCAGCATGGCATTTAATCAGTTTTCTCTGAAAATATTTCCTACAAATGGCAGTCCTCCAGGTTTTGTCAACTCACCAATAATACATGCTTTTAAAAATGGGTAGGTGGGTGGGAATGAAAAACAGTATAGTAGCTTTGCTTGTCCAATGGAGATATTAAGGGAAACAGACCCCTAGAAATTATACTCCCTGCACAACCCAAAACACCACACATACTGTGATATGTTACACTTTTACACAAGAATGATGCACCTCATTACACACAAACACATACACACATACACATACACACACATTTCAATGTTTTCTAATAAAAAGAAGAGGAAAGTTTGGATTTGAAATCCATCCCAGCTGAACCATCCCAGGCAGACATTAAGTAGCCAGCAGCCCCCCTCCAACACTGGAGAAACAAATTTAGACCCCACGGAACTTCAAGACAACGCCATAATTACAAGAAGGAGACTCACAGGGATGGTTGGAAAAAGAAACACCAAACTACTGAACTGGAAACCCAGATTGAGAGGACCTTCTGCCTCATAACCATCCTTCTAAATCTGCACTTGTTTCACAAATCCGGAGTCAGGCATTTATGTATCATTAAGAACAGCACCCAGCTCAAAAGGAAATCAGTCCTCCAATAAACACCACTCTGCAGAACCTCTCACTTCCATGCCACCAATATAACCCCATCCGCTCCCAACGATGGTTTAAAAAAAAAATTCCCAAAGGAAAGGCAAAGGGAATAGTCAATATTTTAAGGTGAGGGAGAAAACATCTCCCCTCACACCTGCCCTCCCAACCCCCTAAAATATGTACCAGCAAATGAGCCGCTAACACCAGAAGCTGTTTATATCCCAAATCATTAGCAATTTTTTTTTCAAACCCTAACAAGAAACCAGAAAGAAGAGGAAAGAGTTGTGTCAGGTTGGGGTAGGGGGTGTACATTGGTCTGTGGCATTCCAAGTGATGTTAGGAAGGGAGAACCCGACCACTGGTAGAATTTGAGAACCCCGGATTCTCCCAAGACTTTACTCTAAGAATCAGGAATGCTGGGAGGGCCAGCCCTCCGGACTAGAAGCGTCTTAGCAAAGCCTGGACGCTGCAGCTGTCGTGGAGGGAGGGAAGTGTAGATGGGCTGGAGGTGGGGTGAGCGGGGGAGGGGGAGCCAGAGCTAGAGGCTCAGAAGCGACATCAATGGCGCCACCTCCTGATGCTACAAGGTCCGGCAAAACGCAGCTATTCGAGAAAAGGAAAAGGGGCCAGCGGGTCTGGGTCCCCGACACCCTCCTCTCCAGCATCAGTACCAGGACCTGATTGGGGGCAAAGGGGCGGCGGGGGGGGGGGGGCGGGAAGGGGAAAGACTAGCAAAGGTGAAGGGTTTTCCTTAGTACTCTTTTTTTTTCTTCCTTTCTTTTTTTTCCCCTAAGGAGGAAGGGGGAGATGGAAGCATTTCTCCTTTTATGTTTCAAACTTTTATTCTCTGCCTCGCCTCCTGCCTAACCTAACCTATGTTATCTCTTAACAGTGGTTTGCTGAGGGCTGGGAATGTCTCTTGAAATTGACACCGGAGTCCAGAGCATAGCAAGGTTGGGGAGCCAGCCCCTAAAAAAGCAGGCTTAGGACTAGGTCCATTTCCCTGCCCCTCCGGAATGAGGAAAAGCCAAGTCTACGGACGTTGTCAGTCAGTCCAGCCGTGTATACTCCAGATCCACATCGCACACTCGGGGAAACACACATCTCACACATCGCAAGAGCACGCACGCACACACACATACAAACACACACACACATACACCTTGGTTGCCACCGCCCCGCCGGCTCCCCGCACACCTCCTAAAAACAGACGCGGAGACCCAACCTGCACCCAATTCAATCCCCTCACCCTGGGGGTCCTTGGTAAACAAACGCACACGCCTTCCTCTCTATAACTCAGCTAACCTGTTAGGGGTGCGGAGAGGGGGAAGGGAGAGACTGATCAAAGAGCCGGACAATCAAGCTTCTCCCAAAGTGGGGCCAGCAAGTATCTTCTCTCCCTCTCCCGGCGTCCCAGCGTAACTGAGGGAGCCGGTCCCCGGGGCCAGTGGAACAAGCTTAAGGACAGACGGAAAGGTGGATAGATGGACAGGTGGAAGAGACAGGCATGCACCCAAGAGGACAGACTAACACACACACAGGGAGACGGACAGACTGCATGTATACAGGCGAACAGGCAGGCAAGGTACTCACGCTGCTGTTGTATCCGGACCAGTGCACCATGGCTTGGTTGTGCGCGGAGTCCCCGGTCAGGGCGAACGAGGTGCTGGTCAGTTTGAGCTCTTCTGCCGCCGCCCCCCGAGCTCTTGGCCCCCTCCCTTCTTCCTGAGAGCCCTTAACCGGCGTCCGATTCCCTCGCGATCCGTCCGCCGGAGAATTTCCCCGGCTGCCCCAGTGGGCCAGGGAGCCTGAGGGCTGCGCCCTGCGACTCCTTCTAGCACCAAGCTTTCCTTGCGCAGCTGGAGAAGACCCCTTAAGCTCCACAAAACCGCGGCCCCAGGGCGCTCTCTCTTCCTGTCCCCCAGTCGCCGCCTCCTCTTCCTCCTCTTCTTCCTCCGCCTGGCTGCCGCCGCCGCCACTGGGATAAGGCATCTCTTCCCGCGGCCAGCGCCCCAGACCCCCGCCTCTCCCCGCCGCCGGCTCCGGCCACTGGCCCGAGACTCCCCGTGGCGAGAGCAGCGGCAACCCGGGCGGTGAGGCGGGGGCACCGCCGCCACTGCCGCCGCCCCAAGTGATCTCGGCCCCAGCTAGGACCCAAGTAGAGAGGAGCAGGAGCCCAGTCCGGGCGATGGGCGCCCCCGGCCAGCCTGCGGGGCGCTCCGTGGCTGCCGCCTCCATCCCGCTGCGGCTCCCGCTGCTGGGCTGGCTGGTCCGTTGGCGCCGAGGTGCGGGGTCCGGCGTGGGGGGTAGGGGGGAGAGA
>CM053598.1:87364286-87387709 GCA_028646575.1 Pseudocheirus occidentalis
TCTATACTAAAAATTTTCTTTCAGGGGGGAAGGGAGAAGGGGAGGAAATACTGTTAAGTAGGCGGCGGGGGTGGGGGGAAGGGGGGAACATCTGAGAAACACTGAAGGGGAATACTAAAAGTCCAGAAGATATCCTAGTGTGTCGTGTTTAAATCCGAGAGTTCCCTATAAGCAGAAAGAAAAGTTTATCAAAAGATTTGCGGCCCCGTAGAGTGACTAGAATCCGCACGAGCGACGCTGACTTGCCTTACACAGGTCCCTAGCGCCCCTGCTGGGTACCGACAGCTCTGCAACGCAAGCTAGAGGCAGGGCAAGGGCCCTGGCCCGCTGGACACCAGACTTCTTGGACTCTGGAGGTCAGGGGAATACTGTTGCAAAAGAGAACTCCTTTCTTAGGGTACGAGTAGGGAGTATCTGGGACTGCCAGGCAGTGGATCAGACCAGAACTTTCTCTGCCAAGGATTTTCACAGGGTTTGGTGGGAGAAGGAGGGAAGTTCAAGTCTCTGTACATCTTAAGTTATCAAGAAAACAAAATTGATAGAGAAGGAACAGCTAATGTTTTTTGCATGAAAAGGAGGAGAGTGTGATGCGTTTTAGGCCAGGGGAAGAGAGTGTCCAGCAGGAAGGGGTACTCAGTGTCATGGGCAGAAGAAAATTCAAGGAGTATTAGAACTGACCAAAGACAAAGGGATTTGGTGATTTGGGTGTCACTGGCAACCTTTGATGGGGCATTTTCAGTGGAATAGTTGGGGTGAAATCAGATGACAGGACAATGAGGAGGGAATGAGCAAAAATTGGAGCATCAGTTAATAGGCAATTTTTTTTGTTTGTTTCAGTACGACAATCAAAAGATAGCTTTTAAAAAACAATCTGGAGAGACCAGAGTATGTTGGTAAACAGAGAAGCCAGTGACAAGGGAAAGGTTAAAGCTGAATGAGAGGTAATGAATGATTATTCCTGGAGGAGGCAGAAGGGAAGAGGTTACTGGAAGGGAAGATGGATTAGCCTTAATGAAAGATTAAGGATACCTTAAGGGAAAGGATAGGGAAGGAAAAGGAGAAAGAGTGGACGATGTGGCTGAGCAGCTTTTTGGAACAGAAGAAGGAAATTGAGGGAACTTCCATTGAATGGCTTCTGTCTTCCCAATGAAGTAGGCTATATCAATCTGCTATAAAACTGAGGGGTGACATACCCTTTAGAAAGAAAAGGGAAAATGTCTGGGAAAGTTACTGAAGAATGAGATTCAGAGAAGAGTAGAAGGGTTGTCAAACAGTAATGCAAGCCCATATCAGGTTATACATAAACCTGAAGTGGCTCAAAAGAACTGCATTTTTCACTTTCCTTGATAATATTCAGCTGCCCAAGAGCAGGAGCCAAGAAGCCAAATGGGAGTATCTAGGGATAGGATCATAAATTTGGGACCAGCAGAAAGCCAAGGAGCAAGTGAATCAACTATTAAAAAATGAAAGTGGTAGAGCATAGGATTAAGGCTGTGAATGGATACAAACCAAAGCAGCTCAGAGAAGGTTGAATAGAAGAGTAGAAATGGGTCAGAAACAAGTAGGTTAAATGTGAGTTAAAGTCAAAGGTAGAAGAACAGGAAGTTGTGATCAGACAGTAGAATTTCAAAGTTGAGGATTTCAGAGAAGGTTACATTCTAAGAGGCAGCAAGGTTTAAGGTATGGCTGTGCCAATAAAGCCAGCAAGCAGGAGAGGAAAACAATTGCAGAAAATGAAGAATTGAGAGGTTAGGCTGTTAAAGGAATTGTCAAAAATGAATATTATTCTGTGATATGACACTGAATAGAATAGAAATGAAAACCATAAGCAAGATGCTAAATTAGGAAACCTGGGAGGGTGAATGAAACTTCTGTAGATAACAGCAATGAAAATGGGAAGAGGTAGTATGGAGTAAATGGATTTCAAAAGAGGAAAGTTAAGAAGGTGAGGGGCCGTGCAGGTAGAGAAAAGAGAGTATTACCTAACTCTATTCCTGGTCCTATGAGTTATCATGGTGGGAAGAATATATCCCAAATGACAGGATGTCCAGGACTGTGATATCCTTGATATCCTCAGATGATGGTCAAGTTTCAATGAAAGGAAGAAAGTTGAAGAGGTATTGATAAAAAAAAATCATTTATGTAGGAGAATTTCTTGAGAACAGAATGGAGATTCCAAAATACTTCTTGGGTATGGGTTAGGAAAGAAGTTCCCAAACTGCGGTATATATGCCTGTATGATGTGTGTGTGTGATATGTGTATATGTATATATGTGTATGTGTGAACATATGTGTGTATGTACACACATACACACCTATATACATATCTGTTGTTGTTGTTCAGTCATTTCAGCTGTAACCAAATCTTCATGACCCCATTTTGGGGTTTTCTTGGCAAAGATACTGGAGTGCTTTGCCATTTCCTTCTCCAGCTCATTTTACAGATGAGGAACTGAGACAAACAGGGTTAAGTGACTTATCCAGGGCCACATAGTTAATAAATATCTGAGAACAGATCTGAATCCATGAAGTTGAATCCTACTGATTCCAGGCCCAGTGCATCATCTAGTTGCCTATATGTGTTATGTGTGTTTATATACATATGTATTATGTATGTATGTAATAACAACCTTGTCAGTGGGGTACAAGAATCATTTGGCAAATAATCATAATATCCTATTGAAATATTTCAAAAGGAGTAGGGTAAATTAAAAAGTTATGTACAAAATGAAGTTTTCCTTAATGTAAAATTAATCAATTTTATTTCTTATATGTATAATCATTGTAAATGCAAAAAATTTATTTTCTTTCATACTGAATAGGGAGCATAGAAAGTTTATTGAAAAACAAGGGTTAAAGAGACCAAAAAAGACTGGAAATTCTTGGGTTATGAGTAAGCTAGAATGAAGTGAGAATGAGGATTAGTTGGACTGATTAGAATAGAGATATGGGGTTAAGAGTTAATAGGATGGGCATGCAACTCACATCATAAAACAATGAGACTGAATGACTGGAATTGGAACATCAACACATGAGAGGTAGCCTAGTGTGTCATGCTTTAGTCAACAGAGAATTTGCACCAGCATTAGAAATGAAATAAGGAGTTCTGTTGTTTTGGAAGGTATCTACACGAAATCTTACCCTCAAGTATACTTTTTGCTCCTCTTGATAATACTATGGGGCTTCTATGCTCCCAGGAAGGAGATTAAGGAGGGACTAATTTGAGACCTTCACTTGGCTTCCTTAAAAACGGGACACTTTGGGTTAGTCTCATTTTTTTAAACAAGTTTACTAGGTTGTCACTTCAGGGAAATGCCTTAGATATAATATGCCTAGATTTTAGCAAAATAATACCATAGTATCTAATCTTATCTTTGAGGAAAGTTAGGTAGATGTGGGCTGGATTATAATAGGTAGATTCAGAACAGAAAACAGCCAGGTAGCACCATGGATAGTGCACCAGATCTGGAGTCAAAGAGATCTGAATTAAAATCCAAACTCAGACACTTACTAGTTGTGTGACCCTGGGCAAGTCACCTAACCTCTGTTGGCCTCTACCAGAGAAGGCAATGGTAAACCCAGCCAGTATCTTTGCCAAGAAAACCCCATGGACAACCTGGTCCAAGGGATCATGAAGTGGTACACAAATAAATGACTGAACAACAAAGATTCAGAACTGGTTAAACAAGTGAGGCCAAAAGTACTTAATTTTGGATTTATACCAACTTAGAGAAAGAAAGAGGAAACATCTAGAAGAGTACCATGGTTGGCCCTTTTCTGTTCAACATTTATATCCAATGACTTGGATGAAGGCAGAGATTACACACTTATCAGATATTCAGATTAGAGGAAGATCAGAAGGCTAGCCAACATTCTGCATCATAGACTCAAAACCTCAAAAGATCTCAGCAAATTAAAATTATGGACTAAGTCTTACAAAATGAAGTTAAATAAAGATGATTACAAATCTCAATTGCACAAGTCCAAAATGAGGGAGCAACAGTAAGCAACAACTCATCTTTGTGTAGTGCTTTAGGGTTCACAGAATGCCCCCCTCACAACAATCTATAATAGGTTGACTAGACAATGCTTCATAGGATAAGGGCCTGAGGGTACTACAGACTCAACATCAGCCATCAATTTAACATGGCAGTCAAAAAAGCTAACGTAATCTTGAGTTGCTTTGATAGAATAGAGTCTACAATGAGAGACATTAGAGTGTCCCTGTAATCTCCCCTAGTCAGATCACATTTGAAATACTGGGTTTATGCGTGGTCTCCACACTTCATATTTTCATAGAACCACAACCAGGAAGGAACTTGAAGCCAGGTTATACAAAAAATCAATGGAAGGCTTTGGGGTTTTCTCAACATGCAGAAGAGAAAATTTAGACTAGACATACAACTGAGCTTATAAAGCTTATAAAAGTTCTTGCTGGGCTGTCAGACAAAAGAAAGATTAGACTTGTTTTGCTTGGCACCAGAGAACTTGGATATATATTCCACTAGTGTTGTCTGGAGTAGACTGACCTGACCCTAGAAGTTCTAGAGATTTTCAAGTAATTGCTCAATGGTCATTTGTTAGGGATCTTGTAGAGAACGATACTTTCCTGGGAAAAGGTTGGACTAGATGACCTCTGAGATCGCTTTCAGCTCAGCAGTACTATGCTTCTTTTGCTCTCCAGCTTTAAAAATGGAATCTGCTCTTATTTTGGGACCTAAAGGGCATTGCAAATGTTCCCATTATCATGAATCACAGAACCACAGAACGGAAGAATTGGAAGGGACTGAGAGTTCTGCCTCATGAATGAAAGGACAGGATGGTGGTCAGAGTGAATCCCTTTTTCCTAACCCCTGCCCCCACTTACACGGGAAGAACAAATCAGAGGGGTCAGGGGATTTAGGTCTGTAGGCAATACCTATATCACACTTCCAAAGAGTGTGATTGTCCCCTCTAAGATTTCAAATTAATATGATTCCTATTTTGTCAGTAAGGGAAGCTAGATAGGATATGCCCTGTTGTTAACCATGCGATTTCCCTAATGTTTACCCAGCTTATAACTTCCAGAATGGTTTGGGGCACTACAGCTTCGCTCAAATGACTTTAGTTCAGGAAGTAGTGTTTCTCTCCCATCACCATGCCCAGTGTACACACAGCCTTGGTAGATCATTGGACAAAACAATGCTTGGTAACTCTTACTTTCCTACAGAGGCACATCATCAGGGGGGTAATCCAAAGCCCCATTGAGACAATTATGGGTGTTCTGTTAGGGGGCAGAGTGCTCTGAGAATATCAGCAATGTGGGGAGTTTTCATGTGGGTCTGGACTTTGAATATAATTCAAATACCTAAGTCTATCTAACTTATATTTCAAGCCATTTCTCACACTATTTCCATGCACGTGTTGTAACATTCAGTCAAACTGCTGCAGAGCTGTCTCACCTCCAAAATGTCATAGGTTCCTGTTCTTCCCTGCCAAAAGATGAGGAAACTGAGGCAAACAGAGGTTAAGTGACTTGCTTGGGGTCACAAGGCTAGTGGGTGTCTGAGGCCACATTTGAACTCAGGTCTCCCTGACACCAGGGCCAGCATTCTATCTTCTGTACCACCTAGTTACCTTCTGCTCTTACCAAGCTACCTGGGATGTTTTCCTCTACTTATCATCTCTTGCTATTGACATCCTACATATTCTTCAAGACTCAGATCCAATACTACCACTTTGGATAGAATAGACCACCAACAAAATGTGATCTTTTTTCCTATAAATCCCTATGTTACTTTGTTAGTACTTGTCTTATACAATTATATTTCATCGTATATTATAGGGGTCTTTTATCTCTGCTACTATATTATAAACTCTATGAGGACAAAGACCATGTTTTACTCATTTTTGTATCTTCTAGTGACCAAAATAATCCGTTGCTGTGAAACGGGATAATACAGTGGGGGGAGGGGAAGGAAACTATCTTTGGAGTCAGAAGATTGACTCGGAGACCTGGTTCTAGAGCCAACTAGCTGTCACTTTTGGCAAGTCATTTCACCTCAGGTTCCTCCTCTGAAAAGTGGGGATAGTAATACCTGTCTAGCCTCCCACACTGAACTATTTTCAGGAACAAATGAAATAGGGACTGAAAAAGTGTAAACTCTAAAGTCCTATGCACATGCAAAGGATTCTTCTGTTGGCCACTCAATAAATGTTTATCGAGTGAATGAATATAAATGGGTAGCATTACCTACCCATTATCTAGAATTCTCTGCTACTGACTCATTTTAGCATTGGAGAGTCAGCATGACAGAAAGGATGGAGTCAGGAAGATATAGGTTTATATCAGTTAGGGTAAAAGAGAAAAAATAATGGAGAAGAGGTTAGGGTGAAGGACAGATGTTTTTATCTTTTCCTTTTTTCTGATTACGGGTTCTCTCGGGTGGATTCTTATTTCTTGGAGAAAACATTTTCACTGGAAATGAAAGCATCCTACAGAAACCTTTGGCATGGGTAATGGGCTTGGCCAGAAGACAGCTCAGAGCTCTGGAGTGTTACTTTCAGTTTTCTCTCCTGCTTTCAAAAATCACCACCTGAGGCCATGTCTTCTCCATATCCCAAAACAGCTGGAGAAATAGGATGAATGGTTACTAAAATAAATGCTTAAAGCAGGGAGTCTGAGGCTTTCTCATTTGTAGGAAAAGCATTGGCTGGGAGAGTCCAATAGATCCCACAGAACAATCAAGTCTGGTCTTACCCCAGGACCTGGGAACAACTTGATGAGAGTTCTGATGGTTCTGCAGAACATAAATAAAGCAGAAGTCAGTGACAGAGATCCATAATTAATCTAGTAGAAGAATTTTATTCTTTCCTGGTCAGAGCATTTCCAATGAACTGTCCTTAAATCTCTTAAATAAAAGAAGTTCTGATGCACATAACATTAATGGCATCTGGGTCACAACTCAATGCCTTATCCCTGTTATGGACAGATCCATTCACACAAATTCACCATTCTCAGACACCAAGTTTCAGATCCATAATCCTTCCCCACACCTGCTAATACTCTCTTTTCCTTTAAAGAGAGTATTTAGAGATTCAGACCATACCATTCAGATACAGAATTTGTTAGAGGTTTTTCTTCATTGCTCCCCAAATGTTGTTTGGGAGGACAGCAGGACCCACAACCACAGCCTCATGACTCAAGGTACCAGCAGAATATAACCACTGTCTATTTTATTACCTACCTAGCCATTCTCTGCAGTCCCACAAACTAGGGGCAAACTCAACAAATCCTACAGGGCACCCTACCTGTAGATGCCCACAAACCATTGGTACTGACTCAATCATGCTATGGTACTTTATGATTTATAAGATTACCCTCTACATCACTTTCATCACATTTTCCACAATAGTAACACTTTGTCCATACTCTGATCACAACACTAACTACCCACGTTCATTCCATTTTTCTCATATTCTTCATAACACATTACTCCAAAAACATTGATATGTTAGTTCTAGTACCACCATGCCAAACAACAGTCACTAGTGTTAGAAAGAAGTGCTTCACACAGACTGTTGTTCAGTCATTTTTCAGTCATGTTCAACTCTTTGTGACCCCATTTGGGGTTTTCTTGGCAAAGATACTGGAGCGGTCTGCCATTCTCTTCTCCAGCTTGTTTTACAGATGAGTAAATTGAAACAAATGATGTTAAGCTACTTGCCCATGGATACATAGCTAGGAAGTGTCGAAGGCTAGATTTGAACTCAGCAAGATGAGTCTTCCTGACTCCAGACCAGTCACTCTTATCGATTGTGTCACTTGGCTGTCCTTCATACACAATAGACACTTAAATGTGCATGTAGGATTTAGATTAGAAAGAAATGTGTTTGCACTTTCTTATAGAAAAGTAATTAAAAATTATAGGCAGCTTTCAAGTCTCCACCTCCCATGTGTACTTTTTGCCTTTCTTATCAGATATCCCCAGAGTCTAATGTTCTACAATCATAGAATGGTATTTTTTGTTAAATGATTGAGTGAAATCTAGGTGAATTATATCTGGTATTCCCCTGGCCCAACAGCCTAGGAATGCTGTTTAAAAAAATAGTTATTGATAAAGTATTCTTTATTACCTGGCTGCTGGTGGTGGTGATTATTTGTGTATGTGTGTGTGTGTGTGTGTTGAGGTGGGGGTAGTTCAGGCTGAATCTCCCTTTAATAGGTTGGAAGTACACTGGCCCAATTCCATTATTCATAGATGTGTTCTCCCATTTCTGACCTGAGCCAGTTCACTTCTCTTTTGCTAACCTGGTACCAATGGCTCGCCATATTGGTGCCTGACTTGGTATAGTCACGTGATCAGTTTGACTGCTACTTCTAGTTTTACTTCAGAACTCCAAAATTTAAGCTGATCAGTCTCTGCTTTCCTAGCAGAAGAGATTAGAGGCACAAGCCAACATACCCAACTGTTTCTCATGAATCTTTGCTGACTCTAAGTGATAGCTTCTTTCTTTTCTAAAACTCATAAACCACCTTTCTAAGAATACCTTCTAAAACCTTGACAGGGATTGAAATCAGCCTCATTAGGACCTATCTTCTAGCAGAACACCAGTGTTAGACATGTTGGTCTCTTCTCAGGCATGCTTTCCCTCTCAATTGACTCCTTCAAGCTGCATTCTTAATAAGTAAACAGACTAGCAAAGGCTGGTAACTAATATCATTTACACTAGTATATATTTAAAATAGAAAAAGTAAACAAAATGTTACCTCCCAAAGGGAAAGACTTTAGGGTACATGCAGCTTGCAAAACTCTGTGGTGGAGCCTGAACAAAATTAAGAGTTAATTGGGAAATGCTTAATAAAATATACAAAACTATAGTAGAACATAGAAAATGTTCATTTGTGGTTTTCTAAGTCAATATGCAACCCACAGGGATGTTTGATACCACTGATCTAAAGGCAATTAAGGTTAAAAAAGAGATACAGGACCATCACCTTAGGATACATCATGGGAGGAGGAGATTAGTGGGAGGGAGGGGGAATTAGATTTCTGCAAAAGCATTTTACTTCAAGCTGATAGGCTTGAGCAGTTTTATTCACACCTAGACTGACTTTTAGAAGCCATTGAGGACTGCTATCTTACATAAGCAAAACAAATCTTTTGATCTTTTTTGAAAAATTGGCTCTTTCATTTTACACCTCTGATCTATCACCATTCTACCAAAAAGCAGGAGGCATGTTTCACCATTACTTTTCTGATGTCATGATTTGATTGGTTATCAATTTCATTCTAGTTCTGATGTCTTTCAATGTTCTTTTCCTTTGCTTTGGTCATTATGTAAATTATTCCCTCAATTCTGCTTACCTTATTGTATCCATTCCTTTCCAAGTCTCTGAAGTCTTCATAAACATCAATTTTTTATGACTCAATAGTATTCTATTACATCCCTGTACTACAACTAATCAGCTACTTTCCAATAAATGACTACCTACTTTCCAATTCCTCAAAACTACAAAAAAAAGTACCTCTATAATTATTTTTTGCATATGTGGAGCCTTTCCCTCTGTCTTTGACCTCTCTGGGATAGATGCTGAGTATCCCCATAATAAATATCCCCAAAATAAATGGTGAATATATAGTTTAGTGACATTTTTGATATAACTCCAAATTATTGTCCAGTTGGACAAATTCACAGCTCCACCAATAGCACATCTATATACCCCTTTTCCCACAACCCCACCATCATGTACCATTTTCATCTTTCATCATCTTTCTGAACTAGTCAATTTACCAGGGACTGGTGACCACTAATGGGAGCTGAACTCAGTACTGTCTATAGATGGGTATCTGAAATTGTATTCTGAGATCCTCCTTGCATCTAGCAGTAGATAGAGGAACCAAAGAAGAAATAATCTTTTTATAGTAGTTAAGGTACTGGGCACATCTCACACATAGACATAAAAGTTTCTTAATAACCTGACAAAAGGGGAGGGGAGTTTGGATTCTGATAAATGGTCCTCAATTTAATCTTTTATGCTTAATTTCACTAAGTCTGGGACTAGGTGTTTAATCCACAGAAAAGAAGTCCAGCTTGATTATTCTCTTCAGCCAACTTTAAGACAAGGGAAACTGATTAACTAAAAAATCTAGTCTAAGTCTGAAAATACAGGAGAAAACTTGGTTCTGTCTTGCTCTGAAGACACCAATTTGTAATTAACCTGCATCTGATCAGCTCAGGAAGAATACAATACTTCCAAATGCCAAAACCCAAGTCCCTTTTAACCATCTTACCGTAGTCCACTCTCATCACTAAGGAATTCAGCAAAGACAGGGGCACTCATCAATGAAGTGGGGTGTGTGGAGCATAGAGAGGTAAGCCGCAATCCCCAACCTAGGAAAAAGAGAGCCATGCTAATAGTGCTCAAAACATGGATGAGGCTAAGCTAGAGCTGAACTCCTCTCTAGCCTCTTTGTGAGCATGAAGAGAATAAAAAGTATAGCTCCTGCTAGTAACATAATTACCTTAATTAAAATGTAAGGGGTCAGGAAAGCCAATTCTAAACGTCAGATTTCCAGTGACATGTGATAAGCTTGGGTAAATGTTTTTTCATAGCACTCTCAATGAGCAGCATATTTAACTAATGGCATGTATGAGGAGATCTATTCAGCAAGAGGTCCTAAAGCAATTAAATGACAGCTCCAGAACTTAGTCTTTGCTCTCCTTGTCTCTGCCTCGGTTTCATAGCCATGTGACAACCACAGACTTACAATAGCCGCTGATTGTGCTGCTCCCTCCCCACTCCTTGTCTCTCCCCCTTGCGATAGCCTCTCCAAATCCTACCCGTTCTTCAAGACCCCTTTTAACCCCCGCCTCCTCCAGGAAGCCCTCTCTGACAGCTGCAGTCAACACTGATTTCTTCCCTTCATGCCCGCTGAGAACAATTCGTTTTTTCACTATACATCTTGGCACTTGATTATATATAAATTTGAATATAACCTAGCAGTTTATTATGTTCAGTCTTGCACAGGTTTCTAATTATTCATGTGTGTACGTGTCTTCTCCACCACCGCCATCCCCTAAAGCTTTGGAAGTTTCTTGCAGGGCATGAAAGATGTCATATAAATCCTGTAACATTAGAGAGATAAAAAGGTTCTTAGGGACTAGATCGATTAGAATGCACGAGGAATTACAACCCATTGGACAAAAGCTTTTGCGGATGGGGAAAATGAGGTCTGTAGAAGTAAAGTGATTTGCCCATGACTTAGTGATGTAGCCAAAACTAGAATTTAGGTATTTAGGAACTCAGACCTGATCCTTATTTCTCAGCACCATGAGGGGACTTCATGATTACTGTGGTTGGTTGGTTGCTGTCCTTCATTCTCGAAGAGGACCAAAATGACATCATTATGCTAAAGTCAAGTTTCAGTGTGTCCAACTGTGGCTGATCAGAGCAATAAGAGTTCAGAATGCTCTACCACAGGTCGGGCACAAATAGTCCTTGTGAACATTTGGGGATTTGGATACTATAAATCTGTATATCCTGCATTTCCTTTGAGCTGCTTCAATTCTGCTTTGCTCACAGAGCACAGCACCTTCTCTGATGCAAGCACACCATGCTGAGCAGTCCTGGGCTAGTGTCTCTCATTTCACACAAGGAATTCCAAAGTTCCTGAGAAAGACTTTGAGAGTGTCCTTGTATTGCTTCTTCTGACCACCATGTGAACACTTGCCCTGTGTGAGTTCTCCATAAAACAGTCTTTTTGGCAGCCATACATTTTGCATTTAAACAATGTGGCCAGCCCATCATAGTTACACCCTCTGAAATAGCGTTTGAATGCTCGGCAGTTTAGTTCAAGTAAAGACCTCAATGTCTGGTACCTTATCCTGCCAGGTGATCTTTAGAATCTTCCTAAGACAATTCAAATGGAAGCAATTCAGCTTCCTGGCATGGTGCTAGTACACTGTCCAGGTTTCATAGGCATACAATAATGAGGTCAGCACAACAGCTCTATAGACCTTCAGTCTGATACTCAGTCTAATACCTCTTTTCTCCCACACTTTCCTTTGGAGCCTCTCAAACACTGAACTAGCTCTGGCAATGCATGTGTCAACTTAGTTATCAATGTGTATATCCCTGGAAAGTATACTACCAAGGTAAGTGAACTTATCACAGCCTTCAGAACTTCTCCATTTGCTGTAATTGATGATTCTATATGTGGATAGTGTGGTGGTGGCTGATGGAGCACCTGTTTTTTCTTGGTGTTAATTGTTAGGCCAAAATTAGCATAAGCAGCAGAGAATTGATCTATACTTTGTTGCACCTCAGCTTCAGAGGCTTCACTGAGTGCACAATCATCTGCAAACAGAAAATCATACACCAACACTCCCTCTACTTTGGTCTTGGCTTGTAGCCTTCTTCAAATTGAACAATTTATCATCATTGTGGTAGCTGACCTTGATGCTGTGTTCATCTTCATTGAAAGCATTTGACAACATGACTGAAAACATAATGATAAAAAGCATGGGAGCAGGGACACAACCTTGTTTCATTCCATTGGTGATTGGGAAGGCACAAGAGTATTGCCCATTATCCAGAACCTGAGCATTCATACCATCATGAAATTGATGTACAATGCTGATGAACTTCTCTGGGCAACCAAATTTTGACATAATTTTCCATAAGCCCTCATGACTTACTGAAGGCCTTGGTCAGATTTACAGATGTGTACAGACCTCTGTTCTGCTCCTAGCATTTCTCCTGGAGCTGTCAGGCAGCAAACACTATTGTTCCTTGGCCCTTTCTGAAGTCACACTGGCTTTCAGGGAGATGGCCATTTTCCAGATGATTACATATAAAATCATTGAAACCTAGATCTACAAAGGACCTTCCAAATAATATAGGGCACATCTTCATTTTAAACAGAAAGTGTAACACAGAAAAAGGAAATGACTTACCCAAAGCCACATAGTGAGAGCTAGAACTCAAAACCAAGTCTTTCATGAGTCTCTGGGAAAGGTTCACTATCATATGTGTTCTGTGATACACATACACCTGAGTGTTATTACTGTACTGTACAGCCCTGCTCAGCCAAATTGGTCTCATTGATGTTCCCCACATGGACACTGTCCCCTTTGTACTGTCTGTCCCCATCCTTGGAATGCACCCTAACCTCACTTCTGTCTAAAACTCCCTTTTTTCAAAACCATTCAAGGGATACTTTCTAAGAGAAGTCTTTCCTGATTTCCATAGCCTCTGCCTCCCTCCCTCATTTATCTTTTATTTATTTATTTTTGTATTCACTTTTTAGTATGTATGTTACCTCCCCTGATAAGCTCCTGGAGGGCAGGACTACTTCACATTTATCTTTGTATGCCCAAGCCTAGTAAAGTGACTGCAATGGGATAAATGCTTAACAAATGATAATTGATTTAATTGATTGTAAGTTCTTTGTGGGGGCTGATCCACAGAAGCATGAGCCCAGGTAACCTGTTTATCTTTCTCACTGAACATATAGAACATATGGTCTTTTAAAAAACAGACTTGAGTTATATACCAGGGGCTTTGTAAGAAATAATCACTGAATAATATCAACTATGCATGCAATACATAGAAGAAAACGGTACCTTTGGTTCTTACACAGGCAACAAACAATTCAGCAAATATTTATTGCATTCCTAACCAAAAGTAATCCAGATCTACAGTAGTAGAGGGGGAAAGGGGGAGAAGGAAAGAGTTTGACCATGAGGCAATACAATGCAAAACTCGGTGAGAGAAGAGCAGACCTAAGTGAAACAAAACCAACATATATCATATGTGTTTGTACCACCATTGCGGGTGTTTATGGTCTTAGAAAATATAAGTGAACCTCTGAGAGGAAGTAAGTCTTCATGGAATAGGTAGGATTTTAAAAGCTATAAAGGAAAGAAAAGCTTATGCTCTTCTTGTATGTATGTAGAGAGAAAACAAAAGTTTGACCTTAGGGAGCCAAAAATAGGTTCACCTGTTTGGAAGAAAAAGAGGCATGAGTAGAACTCCGGAAGATCCCTTTACATTGAGGGAGGGGAAATGAGGAAGAGAGAAGGCAAATACTGTGAGTAGACTAAGGAAAGGTTTTAATATGGAGAAGTTGTACAACTTAAAGATAAAAACAAAAGTCCTTTCCTGACTGTGTAGGAGTAGTTGGACCTCTGTGACATAGGCTGTAATAAGATCAAGGAGGTGATTGCTCTCTATGAAGAGGCAGGAGTGGAAAGAAACTGAATCTGAGACAAGACCCCCTGAGTTCTATGCCCACTCCTACTACTGACTAGCTTGAAAGTCATTTCTACCTTCTAGGCCTCAACATCTCACCTGTAAAATGAAGGTATTCAACTGGGTAATCCCTGAGGTTCCTTCCAACTCCTTGATTTTATCAGAGTTTTATGGGCCAAGAGTGTTAAGAAACTTTCCATGTTTATCCAAATAGCAGGGGAGGGTCAGAAGAGGGGAAGGGAAAAGGAATGTGTCATTTTTCAAGAAACCAATTATCAGAATTTCAAGGTTTGGTCTCAATACATATTCACAAATATCTGGGGGACAGCCTCAATGTGCCAGATTAAAAATAAATCACTTTCATGTGATTAATGTTGCCATATTCCCAAACATTGTCACTCAGTCTCATCTGACAGGCCTTCTCTAGGCAGAAGAGAATGATATGACAAGTGTTGTGATTGGACAAAATATGACAAAGTTACAATTCTTTAGAGTGTCTGGCGGCTTTGTGTTCTGTTGATTCATATTTAAATCAGATTCCTAGTGGATGAAAGGAATGTACAATAAGTCAGCATGTGGAGGGAGACAGACGTTATCACCCACACAGAAATCATCAGGGACTTCGGCAGCTGCCAATAATTGGGGAAGGGCTCATCAAAGTAGAAGCAAATGAATTATGTTCATCTTACACCAGCCTGGAACAATGTTAAATACAATCCTGCCACTGTATTAAAGCTCGGATCCCTGCCATAGAGCTGGTGATGAGTTTTATTTCCCTATAGCAATGCAGATTGTTATGACTGAGAGGCAGCCTGGTCTGCTAGTGAGATTACTGAGCTTGGAGCCATGAAGAACTGGGATTTAAAAATCTGCCTCAGAAACTTTCTAGTTGTATGACCCTGGGGAAGTCACAATCTCTATGCACTTTAGGCATCTCTCTAGGACTTATCTGCTAAGTAAGTCGTTGCTTAGGGAGGTTGGTAGAAGGATTTCCCCTACTGAGAGTGCCTCATGCTGACAATATCACTAAATAGCAAAGAAAAATATAATCCCACTGGCTTTTCCTGGGAAAGAAGTTGGGCCTGGTGGAAGGAAAATTAAATAACATGGACAATGTCTGGAAGTCCGTCACTGCTCAGCTGAGACTTTTTAGAAGGGTATCCTTAGCATCACACATTCGGTTTAAAAAGGCTTTCTCTACTGGAATGAAGGCTGATGTGTGGGTGTGTGTGTGTGTCTGTGTCTGTGTCTGTGTGTGTGTGTGTGAATTTATCCTCTCTACATCTCAGTTTCACAAAATCACAGACTCTCCAAATGGGAAGGAGCCCTAGAGGTGATCTATCCAAACCCAAATATGAGCAGGAATTCGTTCAATAATGTCCAGAATGAGTGGTCATCCAGCCTTTGCTTGAAGACCATTAGTGAGGGGAAACCTTCCTTCCTCAGGTAGCCTATTAGATAGCTGTAATTAGGAGGAAGTCCTGTCTTATATTAAACTTAAATTTCTCTAACATCTGCTGATTGCTTCTGACTCTGCCCTCTGAGGCCAAGCAGAGCAAGGTTAATAACTCTTCTGAGTGATAGTCCTTCAAATACTTGAAAACAGCCACCATGTCCCCTCAAGTCTTCTTTGTTATAGGCTAAATATTCCCAGTTCCTTCTTCTGACCATTATATGATATGAACCTATAAATGTCCTCCAGCTTTGTCAACATCCAATGTAAAATGTGATGTCTAGAACTGAACCTAACACTTCAGATGAGGAATAACTAGAAAAATAGCTAATACAACAGGACCAATACCTCCTTTGTTCTGAACACTATGCCTCTCTAATGCAGTCTGAAATCCCATTCACTTTCTTGAACTGTACTTAATACTTTTGATATATACAGAACTTGCAGCCCACTAAAAGCCCCATGTCTTTTCAGATGAAGTACTATCTAGCAATGCTTCCCGATTGTGTATGTTTAAGTTCTTTTTTTTTTGCTTGTTAATTTGTAAGAATTTACATTTATTTCTATGAAATTTCCTATTATCAGATTCAGTCAAACACTCTGGTATGATGAGATTTTTTTTAGAGACTTGACTCATCATCCTGCATCTTATCTGTCACTCCCAGCTTTTCTCATTTGTAAATCTGATGAGCCTGCCGTTTCTCCCTTTATCAGAATCATTGAGACTATTTTAAATGGCACAGGGTCAAACACAAATGCTTGGGCCACACAACCAAGGATGACTTTCCAAGATGACCCCAAGCCATTGGTAATTATTCTTTGGACTAGATCATCCAGAGTATATATTAATCATCTAAACCCACATCTCTGAGAATTGTTTTCAACTGTTTTGTTAAAATGTAAGTAAACTATAACCATAACATTACTCTGATCTATAAGGAAATATAATTTCTTACAAAAGGAAATGAAGTTAGTCTCACAAAACCCATTCTCAATGAAGCCAGACTGGCTTTTTGTAATCTCTATTTCATATTCTAAAAATCTGCTAACCATCCCTTTAATAATACATTCGTGAATTTTGCTAGGAGTTGAAGTCAACTTCACTGGGCTATAGTTTTGAAAGCTTCCACTCTCTTCCCTTTTTTGAACATGTAGACAAGTAGACAACTTTATTGTGCTCTATTAACTGTCCTTTCTTTGGACCCTTTGAAATTTGTTCTCCTAAAATCCAAAGTAAGTATCAGACTATTCTCCAATCCCATTACCAGTGTCCTAAAATGTGCCCAAAATAAACCACAATATTACAAATATGTTTTACCATCTATTCATTATGATCATTCAGCTTATTATTGATAATGTAACTTAGCGATAAAATTTGTTTCTTCTTTCATTATTCATGTCAGGACTAGGTGATAAATTCAGCAAAATCAACTAGGTGTTTTCATATTACCTCCTTACTTGTCTTTGGTTTCCAATTCCCATTATTTTTTTTCCTCCCTCTCTCCTTCCCAGTCTGAAGATTTTTCTCCCTGACAGAGAAAGCTGAAGCAAAATAAGAGTTTAGCAGCTCTGGGTCCTCTTTGTCATTAGCTGTCATTGTCCCATCAAAATATCCTTTCTTCCCTTCACCAATATAACTAAACCATTTCTTTTTTGATACTCTTGGCATTCCTAGAAAGCACCAGCTCATTCTGAGCTTTGGCACTCATGACATTTTTCCTATAGAACCACACCATGCTTATCTATTGAATCTGTTGATCTTCCATTATTTGCTCTTACATCCATATTCTTTACATAGTATATAGTGCTTACAGTGTGGGATTTGGAGTCCAAATTCACATTCTGCCTCAGATACTTTACTGACTGTGTGACCCTGGACAAATCACTTAACCTCTCTCAAACTCAGTTTCTTCCACCTCTAAAATGAGGGCAATAATAACACTTAGCTCCAATTTTTATCTTTTAAGATTCTATGTTGGTCAATTACTTCTCTATATAGCTGTATTAGTCTCTACAAAGCAACAATGCACACACTTTTCCCTCCTTGTTACAATTATGTCTCTTTGTATCTTCAGAATTTCATTTTTGAGAATTTCTATATCACTGTTAAAGTGAATTCCCTTATAAAATTTTAGTACATGGGATCCTGCCTATCCTTTGAAAATCTGCTCCTTCCTATCAGGTTCTTCCTAGTGGTCTTTTCTATCTGATTAGATATCTATCTAATAGATTCTAAGATAGAACAGTCATTTTAAGTGAGGGTGCCTGTTGTTTCTACTTCAGCAACCAGTTTCTCCTTTCTTGTGAAGATCCAGTTCAACAGACCAAATCCTTTTGATGCATCTTCCAACTTTTGAAGGCAAGAAATTTTTAGCTGCTCAGTTTTTTTTGTAAGGAAGAGCTCCAGTAGATTAATAACTGAGGTACCCGGTAATTCCAGATTTATGATTTTTTTCCTCAATTCATTTGGTTCTTCCTTCTGTCCTTATGGTCTATAGTACAGACCAATGTCAATATACCTTCCTCTCTCCTTTATTGATCTTCACACAAATACTTTTCTCTACCCCTCTGGTTCCTAGATTTCTTAACATAAATATACTTTATTATGTGCCCTCTTTTTATCTATTCTCTTTTCTCTTAGATAAGATATGCCCTTCCTCAACCATTTTTCCAGACATAGGTTCCATCCTAAGAAATATCAGCGATACATGGCAGTTGTGTTCTTGGATTTGTTGATATTCTTTCCCTTTCATTGTAGCTTCTCTCTATAGTGTCCAGCTTACTGAGTAGTTTTCCTCATCCCTTTCTTTTTCAGTTTAAAGTCCTAATTGTAAGAGTTATAAGACTTCAGAGTCCTCATGTGTAAAATAAGAGGGTTAGACTAGATAATGTCTAAGGCCCCTCCTGATTTGTGTTCCTATAATCCTATGAACCATAGGTTGAGACAGAGATGTTGCCTCACTCCCACCACTAGGAAGCCGTGGTTTTCGGAAAGGACACCACTTTTAGGGTTAAAAACATGTCTCAATACTCAGCCCCAGTTTTGGGAAGATTCCACAAATCCATCACTGAGGAGCAAAGAACCAGTCCCATCTCTGACTTGCACTGCCACAGAATGTAATCTGTAAAAGCTAAACTGGTCTTTCACTCATATTGGTTTAAATCCCACTTAATTTGACTCATGGACAGTTCTTTCTCTGGCTTTACCCTCATCTCCAAAGCTCTTTCTCCTCACTGCAGATATGAGAATATTCTCAGTAGCCTCTGCCTGAAGCCTTCCTAAATCTCACAAATGGATTCTGTACCATCACCACCACCATGATGTTGAAAACAAGGCAAGTTTCATCCCCACTTCCTCAGTGATTCTTAAAATGCACAATGCATTTAAACCCTGTTAGATTCTAGGGACATAAGCTTTGGAAACTATTTCAAACTGTGTGACCCTAGACAAATCATTTAAACTCTATGCATATCAAATAACTCCTTAGGACTGGACCAGTAAGTTAAGCCAAGTGGAGGGGGAGTCCACATCTCAGATCCCCAGCATTAATGAAATCCCAAAGCTTTTTGTGTATCTCTGCTATAGTGAAAAAACACTGGCTTAGAGAACTTGGGTTTGAGACCTAGCTCCTTGCAGCCTGTATGATCTTGGACAACTCCTTTCTACTTTTTTTTAAGCTCAATTCCTTTATTGTGAAATGAAGACATTTTGGATAACATCATCTCTAAGATCTCTTCCACCTCTAAATTCTTTGATCTGGCCTATGTCTCTCCCTGAATGTTGTTATATTATCATTAGAGCACCATTATAACTGTGCTAGCCTTAGAAAAAAATTTTGAGTGTCAATCCACATGAGAGTTCTTGCTCTCCCCAAGACCACTAAAAGAAAACATCTCTACAATTTTGAAAATCAGACACAGAGGTTTGGGGACATATGTGTATATAAGTAGCTGGTCTGGCTACTCTGCCACCGGCAACAAGCTAGGTGCTTTCAAAGACCTGGAGGATAACAAGCTTTCCATAATGTTCTCTGACCTGAAAATAAGACCAAAAAAGAACATTTCTAATAGTGTACAAATGAACACCATCCCCTGGTTCTTTCCTTCCTTCCTACAATATTTCAGGCAGTGTTAAAGAGAAAGGCTCTGCAATATTACTTGGTCAGACAAGATGACATACACCACCAGCCATAGCTCAGAAAGTACAAGTTTGTTTGTTTGCTTTCCCCCCTCAAATCATCAACAGCATCCCTTATATTTGCTCACATTTCCTTTGGCAATGTCCAATCCAGACATAAAATCATTCATTATTTCTGTAAAAATATAAAACTAGGTAAATGACCTTAGGACATGAGGTTCTTAACCTGGGGCCCATGTAGCTTTAAGAAATAATTATTTAACTACATTTCAATATAATTAGTTTCTTTTGTAAAACTATATTTTATTCCATGCATTATTAAAAAAAACATTCAGAGAAAGGACTTCACCCCACCTCCAAAGGGATCCATGACACTCAAAACAAGTTAAGAGTTTCTACTCCAAGGGAATAACACCACAAGTGGTGTTCCTTCAGCTGATTGTTGTTCAATTTCATACTATTAAAGATAAGCCTGTAAAGCCATTTGGAATCGTACAAAGTAAATGAAATAAATGGCCAAGCTCTTGGACCTAGACTCACTTCCACTATTGGGAATATTTCCCAAGGAGGTGAGTGACAAAAACAAAGGTTCCATATGTTTATTAACTTCTTTATAGCAGTACTTTCTCCAGTAGCAAAGAAATAGAAGCAGATGACTATCAATGGCTAAAAAAGTTACAATACATTAATATAAAGGAATATTATTATGTATGGGGCTAGGTGGTGCAGTGGATAGATTACCACACCAGGAGTCAGGAAGATTCATCTTCCTGAGTTCAAATCTGGCCTCAGACTCGTATTAGTTGCATGACCCTGGGCAAGTCACTTAACCCTATTTTCCTCAGTTTCCTCATCTGTAAAATTATCTGGAGCAGGAAATGCCAAGCCACTCCAGCATCCTTGCCAAGAAAACCCCAAATGGGGGCACAAAGAAGCAAAATGCAATTAAAAATGATTGAACAAAACAGATTTGTTATGTATAAGGAATAATAAATATGATAAATACAGAGCAGCAGTGGAAGACTTATATTACCTGATACAAAGTGAAGCAAGTCAAATCAGAAAAATGATAGACATGATAATAATAACAACATAAATGAAAAGAAAAAACACAAAATAATCTAAACAAAATGCTGTGAAATTATGCCTGGTACATATAATCAAGCCTGACCCAGAAGAAGTATGAGAAGATACCTCAGCCAGCTTCTTTGCAGAAGTGGAAGAGGAGCCTATGGATGTGGAATACTGCATGTGTCAGACTTTTTTGATCTCTTAGGTAGTTTTCCTTAAATTACTTTCCCCCCCATTATTCTTATTATATGAGATGGGTCTCTGAGAGGGACAGAAGGATGGGGCAGAGATACCTTGGTGATATAAGAACAAAAGATATCAATAAATATTTATTTACCAAAAAGATATGCCTTTGTCTTAGGGAGTAGGCACTAGTCATTAAAATAACTTTGCAGTTTCTCAAAGGTCATGTCACCTACTCTCCTTTTGTTCTATTATGGACCCAGTCCCCATTTTCAACAACCATTCAAACCCTATGGCAAATAGGATCACAATTTCATAAGTCTAGAGACAGGAAGGATGTTAGAGGCCATCTAGACCAATCTCCTCACTTTACATATGAAAAATTAGAGGCATTGAACATTCATGTGACTTTCTTAGGGTCATACAAATTGCTAGCAGCAGGGGCATGATTTTAAGCCAGGTTCTCTGATTCTACAGACAGTGATTATTCCATAGCATCAAAGTGCTTCCTTAAATATATTGGTGGATAAAGTCTACAGGTTGAGTGCATAACTACACATATGATAGTCTGAACAATAAGCATTCCTTATCCACTTAGTTATTCCTGGGTGGATGGTTAGAATGAGCACTTATGACTGATTATGGAACATACCTTATCAACACATGATTCACTGAGCATTGTGAAGCAGAGATATCAAACTCACAGCCTACCAGTCTCCGAAGTGTGGCCTGAATCAGATTAAAATGTTTTGGGAATTGTTTGACAAAATAAATAAAAATACAATACATAGATAATGTAAATTTGGAATTTTGGATCTAAGTAAATCTACACCAAAGAAGGATTCGTTTCCCTTTGAGATTGACACTATTTGAGTTTAATTTAGAGAATTCAGGAGTCCACTGTGTTTGGTGTTTGTTGACTCTAAAAGAACGTTTGATTTGGTCAAACAATATAATCTTCAAAGGAATTATAACATCTTAAGGGTTTTGCCAATAAAGCGTTTCCCAAGTGTATCTCAAAATTACACAGAATTCCTTGAAAAATATAACACCAGAGCTTGCTTTGTTCAGCAGCCTTCTAATTATTAATATCAAGTAAGGCATAATAATAATAATAATAATAATAATAATAATAGCAATTAGTATTTGTATAACACTTTAAGCTTTGCAGGTGCTATACATATGGTACCTCATTTGGGAAATATGCCCACCAAAGAATAAAAAGTTTAAATCAAAAAGGAATTATCTCCTTTTTAAAATTGCATGTTTTATTCTGAACTTAAGAAATAAAAAAGCATTTCTGTTACATAGTAGAGCAGAAAAAAAGGTACACAGGGTGGAGTCAAGATGGCAGTGTAGAAGCAGCAGAACTCCACTGCTCTATATGTATTCTATAAAATATGACTCTAGACAAATTTTAAAGCTCCAGGACTCACAAAATGACAGAGTAACAAAGTTCCCACTGAAAGGCAGACAGGAAGGGGTTCATCACAGTGCGCTGGGAGCCTAGACCAGCACCACATGAACCCATGGCTGGAGCCCTAGGGCCACCAGAACAAGCCACAGCTGGAGCATGAATCACCAGCAGCTGTGGCATTTTCCAGAATTGCCAACCCCTAAGAAACAAGGATGAAGTGAAAGGTCAGTGGAACTCAGATAAATTTGGGGGAGAGTGACAAGTCAACTGCCTCAGGACTAGAAGCTGCTGAAGCCGTGACCATGCAGCTGCCTCCATGTGACTGCTTCAGAGCTCCCAGCCTACAGATTGCAGAGGGGCCAAGCAATCATTCAGAGGCTAAGGGCTCTTGCCTTGAGCTGCCTGTATCAGGATCGGGGTCTTGAGTGGTGGTCCTGAGATGCATTTTCAGTGAGCCAAAGCTGGTGGGGACTGCAGAAACAGTGGCCCCCTAATAGTTCTGGAAGCTGCAAAAACCCCAGGAATTTGGGACTGAGTTCTCCCCTCTAAAAAGCAGAGTTCTACTGGACCTAAAAGTCAAGTAATTGACTGGCAACATGAGTAGGAAGGAAGGAAAGGAAACCCAGCAATGCAACTTTAGGTTCATTTTTTGGCAACAAAAAGGGTCAAAGCATGGAACAGGAGGAAGACAGCACAGTCAGGACTCCTGCACCAAAAGCTTCCAGGAAAAATGTTAGACTGGTTACAAGCCATAGAGAAGCTTAAGAAGGATTTTGAAAACCAGAGAAGTGGAGGAAAAAGGGGGAAGAGAAATGAGAATGATGCAAGAAAATCATGAAAAGAGAGTCAATAACCTGACTGAAGAAAATATCACCTTAAAAATAGATTAACTCAAATGGCAAAAGAGGCCCAAAAAGCCAATGAG